>CM035220.1:36012967-36020881 GCA_020233015.1 Callinectes sapidus | reverse complement strand
ATAGTAGTGTGGAAGGTTGTGTCGAGTTGACAGATGGAGAAATGGAGCTTTTGAGGCATTGAACACTACTATGTTTTCTATTCTCCAATTTGAAATCTTAAAGGGACCAGAATTCAGGCGTTCTGTGGCATCCCTGCGTAAGCTTTTAACTTCCTGAAGGGTTGTACGTCTCTGGAAAGATGTGGAAATGTGTAAGGTGGTATCATCAGCGTAGGAATGGATAGGACAAGAAGTTTGATTTAGGATATCATTAATGAAAAGTAGAAAGAAAGTGGGTAGTAGGACAGTACCCTGAAGAACACCACTGTTAATAGATTTAAAAAACGGGGGCAGTCTACCACAACAACAATAGAACGGTCGGAGAGGAAACTTGAGATGAAGTTGCAGAGAGAAGGATAGAAACCATATACTACTACTACTACTACTACTACTACTACTACTACTACTACTACTACTACTACTACTACTACTCTCAACGACAACAGTAACAATGTAAAGTTTGCGCATAAGATAGCCTTTTGAATTGAATTTTGCTTAAGGATGTCACGGTGTGTGTGTCTAGTCACGTAGACAGCTCTGGTGAATTAACGCCTCGTGGTACCGGAACCACGATTCGAACCTTCAAGCCTCGCCTTGTCTACCTGCTGTTGGTCACATAGGCCACACAATCAGAGGTGTTAAGGAGTAGTAGCTTTTCTTGTCGATACAGAGAACTCGTGACAGGCACTATGGGCACACCTCGACCTCCCTCCTCCCCGAGCTGGTTCTACTCTCCTGTGCTTAGAACCAAACCTGGATTTGTATCTGCTATCAAGGCTGAGTAGGATGTTTTGTTTTCACAGGTGGTGTTAGCTCCAGCTCCTCCAGTTAGGTAATTATTTCATGTGTGTTATATTTGTTTGTGTTAATGTTAAAGACACTTTTTCTTGTCAGTGTTGGGTTTGTCTTTGATATATTCTGCGTTGCTGACTAATTTGTTTTGTATATTATGTTCATTAAAGTATTTCTAAGATTACCAGCCCCTATGCTATATTCTCATTAGCCCGAACCTGAGTATAAAGTTCACTTATTAAAAGCTATACGATCATCAGTGCTTGGTAAATGTCAACTTTCCACCGTCAGTGGCAGTTCAATATCTGTGGTTTGTGACATTTAATGGTGCCGTGACCAGGATCATTTACTTCGCGTTACTTGTTAACTAATTACCTAGTTAAACTACTTTACATTACAGCCAGTGTCTTGTTAAACTACTTTACTTTACAGCCAGTGCTTGTTTTTTGTGTGCAAATTTTTTTGTGTTTAGCTATTTGTGTGTTAAGGATATTTAATGGCATCTAGTGTATTCTTGTGTGTGCATTATTATTGTGCTCAGCCTATAATTTTGCAATATTTTTCGCGTTTTTGGAGAGAGTGTGTGTAGGACTATACACGTAGGCAGTAGTGTTTTTATCCGGCTCTTTTGCTTTTATGCTGTACGAACGACCGTGCCGTGTCGTTTTATCCGGATAATTTTTTCTTTACGCCGTACGAACTACGCTACCTCTTCAATATCTTCGTTTCGGAAGGATGTAACTGTCAGGCCTTGCGAGCGATGTCATTAAATTCCTCATTCGTGCCCTTCTTTTTTCAAGTATCATGCATTTTGTTTAGAACTATCTTTTTCTAGTGAGTTTCTCGAGCTTAAAGCTCTCAAGTATCAATCAAGTATCTTATCAAGTATCCATTAATCCTGCATATTATTCCTTGTCACTTTCTCTCATAGACTCGCTAATAGTTCTGCTATCGTATCCGTAGGCAACAGCCGTTGTCATTATTCAATACGGATGGCGCTTTTCGATCTGGAAGCTTTTGTTAACAATCCTACAATAGCGGCTCTAACTAACATACGTAAATAGGATTTGATAGACATTGGAAACTCATATGAGATACCATATAATTCCAAAGCAAGAAAAGAAGTGATCAAGAATGTAGTAATTGAAGGATTAGTAAACCTAGAAGTTATTCCTCCTGCTACTATAGATGCTTTGATGCCTTGCACTTCTTGGGATCAAACCCCAAAGAGTCCGCTTCTTCCCAATCCTGACTTACTGAAGGAGACTCAAGCTCCTTTCGAAGAGAAGGATCTCGCCCATGAGGTGGCGCTCACTGACCAGCAGACACAATTAGAGCATGATATACAACTTAGGCGTTTACAGATGGAGGAAAGGCGTTTACAGATGGAAGAGACTGAAGATGACAGAGATGCAAGTAAAACTCCGTGAAATTGAATTAAAAGAAGAACAGGTGAAACGAGATCTTGAATTAAGAGGACAGGAATTACAAAGTAAGACAACAAAAAGTTTCAAAGCCTCTGAAGCAACTAATCTTTTACCACCGTTTGATGAGAGCGAAGTAGATGGGTATTTTTGCTCTTTTGAAAGTCTTGCAAAGGTGAATGAATGGCATGAAGGTCAGTGGCTTACGATATTTTTTCCCGAAACGCATTGGTAAGACTCAGCGAGTATTCCACACCCTAAAACAGTTTGAAGACTATGCATTTGTGAAGGATGGTACCATTAAGGCTTATGAGATAACCCCGGAAGCATATAGGCAAAAGTTTCGCAATATGATTTTATTCCTTTTCACAAACCTTTGTAGAATTTGCCACCGAGAAATCTAGATTGCTGAAGAAATGGATGGATTCCACAAAGACTACTACCCTCGAATCTTAGGTCAATCCAATTGTCCTAGAGGAATTAAGATATAAGATGCCAGTAAATATTCTGTGACACTTGGATGAAAAGGGAGTCACCACCTGGGAAAGTGCCGCGCAAGCGGCTGATTCATACTCACTCTTGGTACGCAGACTAGGGAAGACGGAGAGTCAGGGCCGAGGTAGTAGGTCTTCCTCCGACAATACTCATGGTACTGGGAGTGGTATATCTCGAGGTCCCCATAACCAATCTAATAATAACTCTTCTGTACTGTGCACATATTGTAAGAAACCAGGACACACCATATCACAGTGCAAACACCCTAATCGTAAATTTTCCCATAGAGGCTCAGTAGAGAACAGAACTTACCATTCTAAGAAACCTGTCTCCACTTGTAATAGTCCTAGCTCCTCTCAAATATTACAGTCCTTCATACAGACAGGACATGTATCCTTAGGTAAGGCTAACACATCCTCTCCTATCATAATTTTGAGAGATACAGCTGCAGCACAGTCAGTCCTCTTCAAGGATGCTTTACCTAATGTGGACTCTTCCTTAACAGGTGAGAAAGTGTTGCTCACAGATCTTTCCACTGCTACCGCCTATCCCCTTGCTAGTGTGTATTTGAAATGTTCACTATTGGTCGGAAAGGTACAGGTGGCAATCAAGGAGACTCCACTACCTGTCCCCGGAGTAAATGTCAACTTAAAGCCAATGTTTGAGTTTGTGCAATAATTGTAATGAGGAAAAATTGAGGCATAAAAGCCAATGTTTGAGTTTGTGCAATAATTGTAATGAGGAAAAATTGAGGCAGGCAGACAAGACGTACCAATAATGGCAGCATTCCCAAAATTCGTTGTTCGTTAAAATTTACTTTTTATCATTATCACTATTCTTATCATCATTACCACTATTATCATAGCTATGACAACTGTACTAAATGTGTGTGTGTGTGTGTGTGTGTGTGTGTGTGTGTGTGTGTGTGTGTGTGTGTGTGTGTGTGTGTGTGTGGAATTTGTGTTTCCATACGACATTGTTTGAAAAAAAGATGTATTTGATGTTGATTTGTGTATTACTAGTCAGGTGTGGTTTAAGTTAAGGAGCGTATCAAGTGTATTGTTTGTCTCTTGTTATGTACCTCCATCGGATTCTGGGCATTTTAATTATGCACAAATAAGTAAAATTCAAGAAAAAAGTTAAAAGGAACGAGTGCAGCAACGGATGTGTAATCATTGGTGACATGAACGCTTGCTTCGGTGTTCCAGTGCGGGAGTTGATCGGTAGAGTGGATGTGGCTGGAATCTCGTACCCTGTCATCCCTGACCCTGTACCTACACCGAACGATGACGCAAGATGGTATAAGTACGGAAGAGCAATTACTTGTTGTCAATAATTTGCGAGCGAAAAATGTACATTTCCAGAGCAAGAAAACTTTTTCTAAAAGAAGAGAGTGGATATCTGAGCTAGACACATGCATTGTGTCTAAGAATTTAATTAACTTTATTGAGAATTTTAACGTTATTAGAGACAACTATTTAACTTCAGACCATCCACCAATAATTATCACTCTGCAGTCACCGTCCCTTTGCCTACAAACTCTGACCATAAGACCATCTGAGCTAAGTAAACATGACGCGGAGCTGATCACGACCGGGTTTCGAAACAGTCGCCCACCTTCGAGTAGACCACCAGTACAGTATCAAAATGTTGACCTTGATTAATTCCTGACAAAGATAAACGAGATAGATCCATATGCCCAGTTTAGTGAAGATGTGAATGTAAGTGCTTCTGCAATAATTGATAATTTATATAGATGTGAAGCTGAAAGTAGATACGACGACGTACCTGTGGAGGAGATGCGGGATGAAAGGGGTAGATGGAACAGGATGTTGGAAGACAATGACCAGGCTAAATTATGGTAGGCAATAGACTGGAATGGTGAGATTGTAGAAAATACCAACAACTCCGAGTCTATGCAAGATGGTGCAATGTTTAGAGGCCATTTTGAACAAATATTTAATCCACCAAATACTGCTTATCCAAATGTTGATGATTTACGCTCTCATGTTACCATACCAATATTATGTGGAAGAAGTCCGATTCCAAATGAAAAAGTTAAAACCAAATAAAGCAAGTGGCCCCGACAGCGTACCGTCCGCGTTATTCAAGGTGTTACCAGCAGAGTGGATAACGTATATTACAGCATTGTTTAATAATATATTTATAACTGGCTCCTACCCTACTAACTGGGAAACGGCAAAATTATTCTGTATACATAAGCGTGGGTCCAAAACTGTACCAAACAATTATAGAGGGATTAATGTCATCAACACAATAGCCAAAGTGTACCACATGGTGCTATCCGCTCGTCTCCACCAGTGGTTTGTGCCTTATCGGAAGCAAGCGGGGAGCCAGGTTCGGAGGGGATGTGTGGAGCATCTTGTCACGTTGAGAATTATGATGGACATTGCAAGGAGGAAGAAACTGAAGTTATTTGTCACATTTGTCGATTTTAGCAAAGCATACGACTGTGTTCCTGGGTTAAACTTGTTCATGTCTCTGAAGCGGACGGCCTGTGGAGTCACCATGTTGTTAACTTTAGCTGCAATGTATGAATGTACAAATAGTATTATCGGAAGTACTATAATTGCTGCAACTATTGGTGTATGCCAAGGCTCACCCACTTCATGCATATTATTTGTTTTATATGTTAATGCAATGATAGAATTGATAAAACAACGGTGCCTGATAGATGACATTCTTTCATGGTTATATGTATTGGTTATGATGGATGATACAGTGATATTATCCACAACACGAGAGGGAAGGATAAATAAAATACAAATTATGCACGAATTTTGTAGATCTCATGGTACGATAGTCAATAATAGCAAAACAAAATTTATGGTTGTTAATGGAAGTAGCCAAGATAATGAACCTATAGTATGTGAAAATAATGTTATTAATTATTGTGATCATTATATGTATTTAGGCAGTCCTTTTACTAACGATGGCTCACCTTTAACTGGAATTTAATCACATGCCAATAATATGTGCCATACTCTTTTACTAATAGAAATAATGATGTGCCCTTCACTGTAAAACAAAAGATATTCGATGCTGCGGTTACTTCATCATTACTATACGGATGCGAATCTTGGTTATCCGGTGACACAAAACCTACAGAAAAACAATACAAGTGGGGTATAAAACAACTTTCAGGCGTCAGAAAAAAACACTAGTAATGATGTGTGCCTGCTAGGACTGGGATTACCCTTACTACGTGCACTAGTGAAATCAAAGCAGAGAAAATTCTTCAAAAAAAAATGTGGAGTGAAAGATGCACAATGAATGATGATCCACTGATGTATACTATCAGAGCTACACTCAGATACAATGATGCTGTTTCTAGATACATCGCAGAGTTGACTTTCGATGATGACAATGATGATATTGCTGTCTAAACAAGAAATTAAATTACATACTATGAGATCAGTATCAAACAGGCTAGTCTTTTATAAAAAAACAGTTAACTCAGATTTGATAGTTCATGACATCTATACAAAAAACATCAATGTCAATGAAATCCACCGTGTAACATGGACAAAATTACGTCTCAGTGCGCACTCTCTCGCAATAGAAAAAGGACGCTGAAACATATGAGGAAGAGTGTAGTGTGCATCTTAATCTAGTCTGTGTGCCCTCAACTTCCACCATTCTCTTCTTACCGTTCTCTCATATTTCAAGGTTAACTCTCTTAACACATTTATTTTGTCTACCAAGAAACACCAATTATTTCTACTCTACACCTTCTTTTCACAAACAAACACATACATCGGCTGTGTCTCTTTTACATACACATCTTTCACACACACAGAAAACATACACGCACCTTATGTATATATGTATATATATTTTGTTAATGTAAATTGTTGGGTGCGTTGCAGCGCACAATGACCTTGTAGAGTTTTGGGCGAATAAAGAGGAAGAGAGTGGCAGATGTAAACTGTCGTATCCGTTCCCTTCAGAGAAAGCAATATCGCCCATAAGTCCTTATGGGTATGGGACCTAACGGATGGGACCTCTCGGGCTGGCTGGTCCCTTAACGGACTAAACACGGCGTATCCGTCCAGGATGCGTTTGTGGACCTTGGCCCTTCAAAAGAGAGGCTGCAGGGCTGGGCCAGTAAGACCGTCACTTGTGTCGGTTTTAAGAGGACGCCTGCCCGTGGAAGAAAGATTATGTCCATGTGGTCTAATACAAACAGAAATACATATCATCGAAAACTGTCCTATTTCCTCTCAAGTTAGACTTTTTATAATGTAACAACAGTAAATGACTTAATGTTAAACATATATGACTATGAAATTGTGTGCGCCATTTTACATAAAATTCTGTCTTTGTATTGATGATAAAAAAACAAAAAGAAAAATGGATTTTTTCCCCTTTCTATGAGTATTCTACAATATGAATAGATTTCTTGTCTTGTATAATTTTTAGAACTTTTGACTCGTGAGGATGTTTCATGGTTTTTAAATTTTATTTATTTATCTTTTTGTATTTTGAAATTTGCTTTTCAACTTTTTGATAGTTATTTCATCACTAAGCCACCGAGGAATGTTCATGTTTTATTTTTTATTTTTTATTTTTTTTTACTTACGCCTTTAACTGCTTTTTAGATGCTTCAGTTTTATTTATTTTATAGCTGGTGTTCTATTCATGTGAACACGACATATCTTTAACCGTATTTTGAACTTTGAAGTAATTACACTATTATTGTAATTCCATTATTGATCTGTAATTGTAATTTGGACCAAAAGAGTTAGATTATATCCATGAATGTGATTCCATGTGGTCAATGTATTATCTATCTATCTATGTGTGTGTGTGTGTGTGTGTGTGTGTGTGTGTGTGTGTGGAGACCACATCACACACTACAAAGCGCGGCAGTGAGGCCACAATACTTCGAGTTATATCCCGTACCTACTTGCTGCTGCTGGGTGAACGGTAGTGTTATCATTACAATGTATTGCCCTGATCTGACCTAACCCACCTACAGGGTGGCAGATCACGGGGGCCTGGACCTGGGCCTGCAGGGAGGGGAGGTGCAGGCGTCTGTGTTCCAGACTGATTCTGGCGTGCCGATTCTGTCCCTCCACGCCCTGAACGGCCAAGACAAGGCAGGTCTCTACCCTCACTCTTGCAGACTTCTCTGCAGGTG
>CM035220.1:36005467-36007967 GCA_020233015.1 Callinectes sapidus | reverse complement strand
TATAGAGATGTTGCATCAGATAATATCTACATGTATAAATACAATGAATTTCTATCTATCATGGCCCTAACATCGCTCGGTCACCTACAACATCGCGTCCTCGCGATGTCCTGAAGACATGTACCTATCCATGTTAAACTGGTGTACCCTCAGTGTCTTCTGGCTGTTGTTGGAGTTTTACTTTAAGATCATAATGCAATGACGTAACTTGTTTAAAACAACAGTACAAGGTCACGAAGACAATACAGAAGATGAGAATAGTACAATCACAGTAGGAAAATGGACATAGGGACTAAGATACATAGGTAGAGATGTATATATTGCATTGGTTTAATTGACATGGTGCTCTGCTGTATCAGATGCACCTAACGGTTCACTGAGTAAGGGCAAAAACGTCACGATGCCTTTTCAGCAACTGAATCAGTGTGCTCCTTAACTCAGAATTTAGCAAAAACAGTTTGTTTTATGTCTCGCATTGCGCAAAGTGTGGTTTCCACTGCTTGTTTCCACTGCTTGCTATGCAGATGTCAGAACCTACACGTACGTTTTGAACGGAGACAGGGACGTGCGTGGTTACAAGGTCAGGAATGACATGACTTCCAACTACCGTAGCTTAAACAACTGTCCACATCCCTTGATGCAATAATTGTTCAGAAGTACCTGATGAATCTAGGTGTCTTTCGACAAACACATCATCGAGATTTACTTCTAAAGTAGGTAAGCGTTCTCTGACCCTGTTTAGCGGGGAAATCCCGAAAAGTAGGAACGGTTTGGGTAGGAACAATCTCACCATCTGAGGAAGCGAGGCTCCTGGGAGAACCCAGAGCCAAAAGCTTCTCCCCTGTTGTTAAGCATGCATCAATTTCATCTTTTCGTACTTCAGGCTAGTTTAAGGTCATTTCTGACGCCTCGAAGAAAATTAAAGAAAAGAGAAATACATTAAGATACACACAAATAACATTATTGTTATTATAGTTATATTTGATATAGATAAATATAGATGAAAACATATAACAGAGAGATACAAATTACACTACTAGATCATAGGCTCACATCACACTATTCCTAATGCCAGAAAATGTGACGGCTCAGTAATATTTCATCACCAATAATTATGTCAACAAGTGATGTCATTACTTAAGTATTCATGTAGTGTCAGCTACTCTGTTGTTTTCTCACCTATACCTAAGATTACTATGTGCTCCTCTTCGGTAGCAACACTGCAGCCGGTGCCAAGTCAGCTTAAGTCACCCTCACTCGTCCTTGAGAGGGTGGCGGAAACGGGAGGGGTGGTGCAGCTTCCACCAGGCGGGCGCGGAGTTCAAGGGTCAGCTTCGTGATTCCCACGCCCGGACCAAAGTACCACGCCCAATGCGTCCTAGCCAAGGATTCTATATTATCCTTGGCCCCAGCCGACGACGATCAAGCCCTTCCAATACACCGCGGTTTTGGTGTAAACTTTGGGGATATTGTGTGTTAAATGTATTGGAAGTCATTCACATTGGAAGTCACAAAAAACACACCGCGTAGTTTAGTGGTTAGCACGCTCGGCTCACAACCGAGAGGGCACGGGTTCGAGTTCCGGGCGCGGCGAGGCAAATGGGCAAGCCTCTTAATGTGTATCTAGCCCCTGTTCACCTAGCAGCAAGTAGGTACGGGATGTAACTCGAGGCCTCGTTGTCCCGGTGTGTAGTGTGTGACATACACACTCACACATACACCCAGCCACTGGGGGCACAAGCCAGTGAAACTCAGGGCCGGTCCCAAGCCCGGATAAATGGGGAGGGTTGCGTCATGGAAGGGCATCCGGCGTAAAAAAAATACTTGCCAACTCAATATGCGGAGCTCGTCAAAGACGAGTGATCCGCTATGGCGACCCCAAATGGGAATAGCCGAAAGATGAAGATGTATTGGAAGTCATCAGCTGGTTGCTGGAGTAAGGCTCAGGTTAATAACTTGTGTACTTAGCTATTAAGTCAATTAAATGAGAAAATGTTAGCAGTGTATATTATCATACCTCGTAGTTATTGATATTGAGTGATAGTCTTACACAACTATGCAATTGCAACGTGCATGCAAGAAATTGCAGGGCACGACAGTTGTAGTACATAGCGATAGTAGTAGGAGTAGTAGTAGTAGTAGTAGTAGTAGTAGTAGTAGTAGTAGTTGTGGTACATAGCGATAGTAGTAGTAGTTGTAGTAGTAGTAGTTGTAGTACATAGCAATGGTAGTAGTAGTAGCAGTAGTAGTTGCAGTTGTAGTTGTAGTACATAGCGATAGTAGTAGTAGTTGTAGTTGTAGTACATAGCGATAGTAGCAGTAGTAGTAGTAGTAGTAGTAGTAGTAGTAGTAGTAGTGTTGTCCTTTACCAAAATAAATTGTTCAAAGTGAGTTTGAGTTTTGTGGCGAGCGGTCAAGTGGATTATACTTATTAATATATAATGTTCTTTCACAGCCAGGTTTGTAGAAAAAAATCTGATTATAAAAGTTAATGTATCAT
>CM035220.1:35966268-35985099 GCA_020233015.1 Callinectes sapidus | reverse complement strand
ATTGCCGTCCACCATCAGGTGAGTGTTGGGAGGGATGAGTGATAACTGCTTCCTAGTTCCTATCAAAATACATTGTGTTCTTTTGGCATTGAGCATTAAACCATTTGCATTAAAATACATTTTAGCTAACTTGAGAGTGTCTTCTGTTTTTTGCATAAGTTCTTGTATTTTGTCAATATTGTTTGAAAGGATAATCTGGGTGTCATTTGCATTTTGGATAACGTCACAATTTGGGAGGAAAGTAGCAAGGTCATTTACATAGATGTTAAAAAAAATAGGGCCAAGAACAGACCCTTGACGTACCCCTTACGAAACACTCGTCCTATCAGACACGATGTTATTTATTCTCACCGATTGAGTTCTACTGATAAGATAGCTCTCAAACTAGAATAAGCCAACATTGCATTTAAGGAACTTTTTAAGTAATATAGAGTGGCTAACGCTGTCAAAGGCCTTTGAGAGGTCGCAAAGAGTGACAAGAGAAACTTTCTTATTATCAATATTGGAATATAGGTTCTTAGTAAGTGTCAGTAGAGCGGAAGAAGTAGATAACTTTGGTCTGAAGCCATGTCGCGAGCTACTGAGTAGGTGATTTGACTCCAAATGCTGAATCAACTGTGAAGAAACTAATATTTCTAAGAGTTAAGAGAGGACTGGAAGGAGGGATATCGGACGATAATTGCTTGGGTCGTTGACATCACCAGACTTTAGGATGGGTACCAAGATGGAGAATTTCCAGGCAGTAGGGAAAATTCCTGTGACTATAGACGTGTTCATAATGGTGGTTATGTGGGGAGCTTTAACAGGAAGTGAGTCCTTGATGAATCTCAGTGGTATCCCATCAGACCCACATGCATTACTGTTACTCATATTTCTAATAGTGAGAATCAGGGTTTGCCAATCAATAGGCTCAAGTCTGAACGGGCTGCTAGGATCTGTGTTAGCAGTAGGATCTGTAGCTGGGTGATGTGGGGAGTCAGAAGTTTTTTTTACCAACGTTAGCAAAGAACACATTGAAGAGGTTGGCAGTCTGTATCGTATCATCCTTATTGTTACTTGTGACAGGAGAATTACTTAGTTTATTATTAGGGATAAGTCCTTTAATGACTTTCCAGATGATTTTACTGTTACCTTTGTTACTGTTAAATTTTTCGTTGTAATATTCAGATTTAAATTAGTGAATAGATCTTCTGACTTGACATTTGAAGTTTTTGTAGGTATTTTGTAAATTTACATTACTACATTTTTTTCCAGGATTCCAAAGCATCGTTTTTTTGTTGTATCATCGTTCTCAGTTCGTCATTAAACTAAGGGGCAAAAGGTCTTTTCAGTTCCTTGGTTACTATGGGTGCGCAAAAGTCAAGACTTTTCAAGAAAACATTATTAAATATCTCAACTTGAGTGTTGACGTTATCAGTAATGTAGAAGTTATCAAGTGTATTACTTTCTGATATCAATACATTACAGAATAACTCTGGCGAACAGTTCTTCATTTCACGAAAGGTTTTAGTTATGGGTGGTCTTTTAGGTTTAGTAATGTCAACAGTAAGAGTTAGCAGGTCGTGATCAGCAATGGGACAAGCAATTACATCATGGTCCAGCACTAAGGCAGGACTGTTAGTTACAATGAGATCAAGTAATGTTGACGACAGGGATGTATTTCTTGTAGGTTTGTTTACTAGCTGATTTAATTTCGTATTAGTAATTACTGCTGAAGCATCAGAGACCTGAACAGTCAGGGTTCACGCCCGGTAAGTCAACAACTGACCGTATCCTAGCGCTTCGCGTACTGGTAGAGCGCCGTCGTGAGTTTCGACAGGGAATGCTTGCAGCCTATGTCGATCTCAAGAAGGCGTTTGACTCAGTGCATCGAGAGACACTCTGGGATCTTCTGCGTCTCCGTGAGATTCCTGCAAGGATTATTGGTCTATTAACTGGCCTGTTATCCGGGACTGTAAGTGCTGTGAAGTGTGGAGGAGGCGTGTGCAGCTTCTTCCCTGTGAATACAGGTGTGAGGCAGGGCTGTGTGCTTGCTCCATCACTTTTCAACACATGCATGGATTGGGTACTAGGCAGAGTTGTGGAACAAAGTCATTGTGTAGCATCTGTTGGCAACACCAAGATTACAGATCTTGTTTTTGCTGATGATGCAGCAATCTTCGCTGAGTCACTGGAGGTTCTGGTAATGGCTCTAGAGGCACTGCACGAGCAGGTAAAGCCCCTGGGACTTAAGGTTTCCTGGGCCAAGACCAAGGTCCAGGTGTTTGGAGGCGTGCTGGATGAAACAGTACAGTCTGTCCATGCGTGTGGCGCGGACATTGAGATCTTGAAAAGTTTCACATACCTTGGTAGTGTAGTGCATAACGATGGTGGGTCGAGCCAAGAAGTCACACGGCGGATTGGCCTGGCCCACGGCGTTATGGATTCGCTCAACACGAGTATTTGGCGTTGTCGATATCTGTGCAGACGGACAAAGATTCGGATCTTAAAGTCTCTGGTGATCCCTGTCTTACTCTATGGTTGTGAGACATGGACGCTGAACACCGACCTGAAGAGCCGAATTGATGTCTTTGGTACTAGATGCCTTCGCAGGATCATGGGATACCGCTGGTATGACTTTGTGTCAAATCAGCGATTGTTCCGTGAGACCGATTCGAGGCCTATTACTAGCATAGTCCGTCAGCGCCAACTGCGGCTATATGGGCATGTGGCGCGATACCCGGAAGCCGACCCTACTTGTCGAGTTGTTTCCGTAAGGGACAACCCAACCTGGAGGAGGCCTAGGGAACGCCCACAGAACTCTTGGCTGCGGCAAGTCGATGCCTCCTGCTGTGAGTTACTCGGTATAGGAAGGGAGCCTGCATGGAGACTCGCGAGGCGTGACCGCCAGGAGTGGCGCCGTAGGGTAGGCGAGGCAACGCGCCCCGCGGCGTATGCCCCCCATGATTGATTGATTGAATTACTTGTTCCATTTTGTTGTTCTTAGATAAAAAAAATTACAATGAAAATCTCCTAACACATAAGAAAATTTATTTTTAAGATTCATACAATTAAAAATGTCTAAAATGTAGTCATATGTGAGGGAATTAGCGTGCGGGTGCCGGTATATGCAGCCAATTATTATGGAGGGTAATTTTTGTACAGATAGCCATAAATCTTCAGTCCTCTCAATTCGGTCAATATTTACATTAATTACAGTGATAGTAAGAATATTTCTAACATATAAGCACACACCTACTCTAATTTTATCACATCTATAGACATTAATTTCATGTATAGCAATGTGCTGATCTAAAACATCTTTGGTCAACCAAGTTTCAGTTACACATAAAATATCAGATGTACGTTCTCACACTAAAAGTCGTATTTCGTCAAGATTACATATAAGACTTTGTGCATTTATATGTTCAATTTTTAATCTATCCTTTTTTTTCCGTATAAATGGCACTATCTTCATGGCCGGACTCCTATGCGATAGGAAGCTGACATACCCTTTCTTTATGGCCAAGACGACGGCAGTTTCCACACCTTAGTCTGTGATCGTACCGACATGTGGCTAGTCTGTGGTTGTGTTCCCCACAGTTGTAACAGCCATATCTTGGTGCTGTATGGTGACACGCGTGACTCGAGACAGGCTGAGACTGTCCATCACAGTGGCGCCACGGAGGAGTGTTATGGCTGGCCATGGCCCCCCCCCCCTGGTTCGTACTGATTCCAGTGAGCGGCAGGAATCGGAGAGGAGTCCATGCCGGGCCACGTGCCCGCAGCACCACCACGGTGGCGCCACGGAAGAGTGTTACAGCTGGCCATGGCCCTTCCCAGTTCGTACTGACTCCAGTGAGAAACAGGAATCAGTGAGGAGTCAGTGCTGGGCCACGTGCCTGCAGTTCGTTGTGCCCGTCGACTGTTCTCCCGTCCATCACGGAAACGGGGAGGGGCAACACCGTGTACAGAGGGACCTAAGGGGGGCAGGGATACCGTGGGTTGGGCTGTGGGGTTGGGGTCGGGGCACAGAGGGGGGACGATTAATGGGTAGTTTTCCAGTTCGTACATAAATCAGAATTAGGGCATTGTGCGTCAATTGAGTCAAGTAGTCTTACTGCACCAACTCTACTAAATGGCGAGTTATTATCGTCTGATTCAAAACAAAGATCATCTGAATCACCAGTGCTGAGTGTGAAGTAAGGAGGGGTTTTGATAATCTGAACACCATTAGACTCACCACATCTTAGGAAATTATCACTATACGCTTCGATTTCAGCACTATACTGATTGAGCATTACTGGTGGAGGCACAACCTGACAAACGTATAGATTCGTTCCGCCGTTTTTCTCTTTCAGGTCACTTGTTAATGAACCTAAGTCGTCAAGAATTTTATCACTTGGAGTCTTATCGATATCATTCACGCCGTAGTATATCACGCATGTGGTTGGAACTTTGTTCATTTTTTCTGTGGCCCAGCATCGGAGTAAGTCAACGGTGGCGCTGTTAGGGACATGATAGGTAGGAATTCATTGTATTCATTTATGCAAATACAATCTGGTGCAACATCTCTATAAGATGGTGCAATACTTCAGAAATGTTGTCACAGCTTAATCCTCTACAAGGAGTTGCATGTTTTTATATATATAACTAGGCATTTCATTTGTTATTGTATCCATGGGATGTTCCATTTATCAAAATATGATAATATAAACTTTCTGAGTAGGATGTAGTTTATAAGACTGTGATGAGACAGAAAGACTTGGCGAAAGTTTCCAAGCTTTATTCAACACGTAACCAAGCTATACCCATACCTGTAACAAAGATTCACGTAACTTGTAGTATATCCCTCCGAATACCCACAACATATAACATACCTTATAATATTATATAACACATAGGAAACACTTAATTTATGCACGTATCTTAAAAAAACAAAAACCATATAACCCACACCAACGCTATGTACACAATACTTACATGTTAGAACAGTCAAAACGATAAAGAGACACGACTTGTGTTCATAGTGGAACACAGTCTGATACTGACAGCTAACACAGTGCACGGCTGGAGGTCAACTATCACACATCATGGGGACACCAATTGACGTAGACTGACGTCAATCACTAACGACTACTTTACAACTTAATATCATTACATTCTTCCCTCCTAAGAGAAAATCAAGACAATCCATAACGATCAGGAGGCCGTGACACACGAGTGGATCTACGCAGAGAAGGTGTAGGAGAACTTGTAGAGGACATGTCTTTATCATCATGAGGTGGTCTGATATGCTGATGGTCTGTTGTATCTGAAGCAATTTCGACAATTTTGGTGTCCGGAGTCGTAGGTGAATCTAGGGAACGAATGGAAACATGATGCTCATTTACCTCCTCCTTCAGGAGAGGAGCTGACTCGGGATAACGAGCCAGGGGCCGTATCCACGAAGCTGCTAAGACCGACGGCGTCGGCCTTAACAAACAAAGATGGCCGCCGTCGGCCCTAACTTGCCTTCCGTCGGTCTTACGTCGGCCTTACGTCGTCCACTCACTCACTCACTCACTCACACCCACACACACACAGTCACACTCACTCACTCACACACACACACACACACACACACACACACACACACACACACACACACACACACACACACACACACGCACGCACACACACACACACACACACACAGACACACACACACACACACACACACCCCTGCCTCCTATCTCAGCCAGCTGAGAAGGAGGCTGGCCGTGAAGTAATTTATGAGCCATAACCTGATGCCTAAAGAGATTTATTACATGTGTATGATAGTGATATTGTCTACAAATTACGACAAAGTGATGGGTGATTGGATGGAGGTTAAGCTACACATTATGTTTTTGGTAAAGGGACTTCCACGTGTAGTGTGTAGTAGGCCTGGGGCCGTATCCACGAAGCTGCTAAGACCGACGGCGTCGGCCTTAACAAACAAAGATGGTCGCCGTCGGCCCTAACTTGCCTTCCGTCGGTCTTACGTCGGCCTTACGTCGTCCATAGCGCTAAAAGTGGGTGTACCTTGTTTTAGCCGCGCTGGGACCGACGGAGCTGAATGTAAACAATCATCATGGCTGCGCCACAAGAGCATCCCCCACACCAACCAAGAAGAAATCACCGTAGAAGGGATGTTTTAAATGAGCTGAGTGATGCTGAGCTCATAAAGAGGTACAGATTTGACCGGGAAGGTATCATATATGTTACCGATCTTGTGAGGGAAGCCCAGTCGGTCAAACCCGCTCACCCCAGCGATGAAGGTTATCATAACATTGCGCTATCTTGCCACTGGGAAAATGCAACAGTGTAGCAGTGATGACCTTGGCCCCTCCCAGTCCAGCATCAGCAGAACCATCACACAAACCATAGATGCCCTCGCAGATCCCGATGTCCTCAAAAGATTTGTATACTTTCCTGTCACTACAGACGCAGCTGAGAGAAATAAAGAAGACTTCTTGGCCATTGCCAATTTCCCTAACATCGTAGGTGTCATTGATGGAACTCATATAAGAATTGTGGCACCGAAGGAGCAGGAAGAAGTGTATGTGAATCGCAAGGGATTTCACAGCATTAATGTGCAAATAGTATTCGATGCCAGTTATCGAATTTTGGAAATCCTTGCAAAGTGGCCAGGGTCAGTGCATGATGCACGTATTCTAAACAGCAGTGGATTGTCAAGATTGTTTGAGGAAGGATATGTGCCAGCAGAAAGTCACTTACTTGGAGACAGTGGGTATCCTCCAAGACTTGGCTTCTCACACCATATCTGCGTCCACTACCTGGCCCTCAGTCACGATATAATAGGTAAGTACAATGTTGTTATTATTATTAGTAATATTATTTAGTTTCTAGTTTATTTTCTTTTGTGGGTTTTTCATTGTGACATTTAGTTTGGTTAGCTTTGGTTGAGTTTGGGTAGGTTAGGTTAGTATTTGGTTCAGTAAGGTAAGTATCCATCTTATGATTAGATGTGCACATGAGTTAACTTTGGTTAGGTTAGGTCAGGTTAGATTGAGCTCAGTAAGATAAGTATCTTATTATATATTGTGCTCATAAATTTTAATAAGTTATGTTTAGCTTACTAATGAGTTAGACATTTTTTATCTGTCAAGTATAGCAATTTTTGACAATTTTAAATCCTGTCAATATATGGAGCTATTTATAAAAGAAGCCTGTCAGTAAGTTTCTAAAGCATATTTCCTTTTGTGCTTTTCAATGTGACTTAATGTATGGTTAGGTGTAATAGTTAGGTTAGGTTTGATTTAGTTTGGGTTGGTTAGGTTAGTATTCAGTTATGATTATGATTATGTAGTATAGACCAAAAAACTAAAGCAGATGACCACTAGCACACCAAGACAGAAGAGTTAATACATTATTCAATTATTATTTTTCAGGGCTCACAAGAGGACACGCAGTGTTGTCGAACGAGGAATAGGGCAACTCAAATGGCGATTTCACATTCTGCATGGCGAAGTTCGAGTGAGTCCACCTCTCAAGGTCTGCAAGATTGTACAAGTATGTGGAATGCTTCACAACATTTGCAAAGAGCGGGATATTCCTCTTCTGGATGAAGACCAACCCATGGGTGCAGTGGCTGAAGCTGCGGTGCCATTGCAACAAAATGATGCCGCACAAGAGCCTGCCAATGCAGCCGGTGGTCGCCAGAATGAGGGTTGTGCATGTCGGGATGCATTCTGCAACTTGCATTTCAAGTAAGTTGAATCTCAGCAGGAGACATGTTATGCATTACAATTGTAAACAAATAATTTTATGACATGAACAAATTTGACCTATTGCATTATAGTAATTGATGTTATAATTGATGATTTATGTTTATGTAAGAGGGGAAGCCAGCCACGGGCAACAAAAAACAATGAAAACAAAAAAGCCCACTATTATTGCCAGTCCCGTAAGAGAATAAAAGAGTTAGCCAAAAGTCCGGGACAAATATCTTGAAACCTCCCTATTAAATAGAGTTAAGTCATAGGAAGTTGAAATACAGAGACAGGCAGGGAGTTTAGAGAAAGGAATGTATGACTGGGAGAACTGGTTAACTCTTGCATTAAAAAGTTGGTCAGAATAGGGATGAGAGGAAGAAGAAAGTCTTGTGCGGCGAGGCCGCTTGAGGGTGGGAGACATGCATGAGGTTACTATTTCCGTTATATATCTCTCTGATGTTATTATTTTTCATTTATATATTTCTGATGTTATTATTATTTAAAATCAGGTCATAGTAAAAAACAAAAGTCTAATTACATTAAAACTATTTGAAATTAGTGAGAAACCATGTAAGAAAAATCAGTAAAATAGCCATAAAAAGGTCATTGCTTATGGGAAATAGCTTATAATGGAAATGATAGATGTGTTTACTTGTCTGCTGATTTATTCTCCAATAACCTATGGTAATATTGCATCTGCAGGTACAAAGTTTCAAAGGCCCAAGCAACACATTCCTGTGCTCAATATGCTGCCGCACGTGCCTGCTGCTCAATGTCCTGCACAGGCTCAGCAGGATGGCTGTCAGCAACAGGGTCTTCACAGATGAAGGAAGAAGTCCCTTCTACCCCCGATGATGCACCAACACTAGTAATGATCGGTGCATTTTCAGCTGGTGAGATGCGTCACTGCAAGCAATGGACCAAATCATTACATTGGTGCATAAATTTGGAGGAGGCAGTTTATCTTCAGCCTTTGCTAGCTCCTCGTTTTAGAAAGAATTGCCATTAATGATTGTTAAACAGCTGACATACTTAAATTTTTCTTTCCTTTCACTGAATGGTGCCTTAATGACAAAGAGCAGTATTATCAATACAGAAATAATATTTTGCATTTTGCCCCATATGTTATCTCTATAAAACTTTTATTGACCTCAATAAAGTAATCATAGGTTAGAATCTATGTCATAAAAATATTGGGAATTTGGGGAGGAAGATAGTTGCCTTTGGCTGGCACCTTGTGTGGAAAAATTTCCAATTAATGAATGTTAACTTACAGACTGCTATTTTTCTTTCCTTTCACTGAATGTAGCCTTTATAACAATAAGCAGTATTATTGATGGAGGAATAATATTTTAACCATATTTGCTATTTCTATAAAACTTGTTTGGACTAACTTGTATGGACTTAAATAAAGTAAGCATTAGTAAGAACTTTTAAGAAAATAGGAAGTGAGAGAAAAACTAGGGAGGGAGGGAAAGTGAGAAAGGTTCTGAAAGCAAGGAAGTGTAGTAATGAGAAAGTTCAAGGGTTACAGGAGAGTTTGAGTAGAGAGGAGGGAGGTGATGTTGAGGTGATATGTCAAGCTTGTTTGTTTAAAGATACGAATATACTATTTTCTCACCATGAATTAAAGTGTGGTTTTATGAATGGAACTAAGTTTTTGTTTATTTCTTTCCACCACCTTTTCAATAAGCAGCAAAATTTACCATCACCGTCGACATTATGTATGGATGATAAATTACCATCTATAAATACTAAGCTACAAGTTAAAACCAAACCTATGTTAACACCTAACCTACTTAAACCTATTAAGGACTCACTGATGCAGTTTTATCGTGTTTTTTTTAAGTCTGTTGACCTCAGGAGAGACGCCTAAGGTAAAACTTTAAATTATTATAAATACTAAATGAGTAAAGAAAGTGCATACAATAATGCATACTTCCCATTGGTTTACTCCTTTTTAATGTGTATTAAACTAACAGCTTTTTCCACCAATACCAGATAAAGTACTAATAAGCAATGTTTGTTGATACCTTGAAGCCTTACCTGGTATAGTTGGGGAGGAAAGGTGATGGATGTGCTTGCTGTGTTGAGAGTAGCGCTGCTGCTGGGAGAGGAGTGTTTGCTCCGAAATTGCTCGTTGCCAACAGGAATACATTTATTATTTTTTCTTAAGTGTTTTCGTCTGCTTAATGTTACTTAAGCAGCAGTTGTATTGTGAATTTATACAAATAAAAACCAAAGAAAATATTAGTATAATAATGTTTCGTTTAATATAATTCATGTCGACATTTGGTAAGCGATGCGTTCCAGCACGCTCAGGTTGGTCCTGAGCGCGCTCGCTGAGCTGCACTAAGCACGACGGCTGCCGTCGGCCCTAAATCGTCGTCCATAAGCTAAGTGCGATTTTGTACTTAGCCAGCGTCGGCCTCAGACAGTTTTCGTGGATACGGCCCCAGATCTCTAACAGATACAGTTGACTCACGACCGTCCGGATACCTGACATTAGAATACATTGGGTTTACATCTACAAGTTCAACTTGGTCCACCAACGGGTCATGTTTGCTGGATCGGGGGTTACGTCGCAGTAACACAGGACTTGGGGATAAAAGCCATGATGGTAAAGAGTTCCCGTGACCAGAACGGCGATGAAAAGAAAAAAAGCGTTCATGAGGGGTTTCATTTGTTGCAGTACACAAGAGTGATCTTAGCGAGTGTAACACCTTCGGCAGCACCATCTCCCACTGTCGCGTCTCCAAGCCATGAGTTTGAAGCGCTAGACGAATAGCCTTCCAAATGATGCCATTATAGCGCTCCACCTGGCCATTTCCAATGGGATGGTAGGGAGTTGTCCGGCTTGTTGCAACATCCTTCTGAGATAAATACATCTTCAATTCTTGAGACAAGAAAGATGAACCTTGGTCTGAGTGAACAAAGCTGGGCATTCCACAGAGGTTAAATACAGTCTCTAAATACTTGATTACTGTTTTAGCATGCATATTTGGGCAAGGAAAAGCAAACGGGAAATGGGAGTACTCATCCACGACAGTCAGTATGTATGTGTTACGAGCTGTAGATGGCACAGGTCCCTTGAAGTCAATACTGAGGCGCTCCATAGGTTGAGTTGCTTTAACTAGTGTCCCTTCCTCTGGGCGATAGAACTGTGGTTTAAGGGATGCACATATTTTGCAAGAGGCACAAGTCTTCTTTACATCCTCTGTGGAAAAGGGAAGGTTTTTAGATCGCACAAAATGCAAAAGTCGAGTGACCCCGGGGTGGCAGAGACCGTCATGAATATCAGAGAGGCTAGACACAGAGGAGGCAGAACAACAAAATGCTCTAGTCAGGGCATCAGACACTACATTCTGTTCACCAGGACGATATTTTATGGTGTAGCTAAATGATGCCAGCTCTAATCTCCATTCTTGTATTTTGTTATATTTTATCTTAGTTCGCCTTCTACTATGAACCATAAACGCTACTGAGCGCTGATCAGTGACCAACGTAAAATGCTGTCTAGCTAGGAAATGGCTCCATTTACGTATTGCTTCAATAATAGCAGTAGCTTCCTTTTCTACCGCTGGGTAATGTAGTTCACTACCTTGAAGGGTTCTGGACATAAAAGCGACTGGACGACTACCTTGATTCAAGACGGCAGAGACGGCAACATCTGAGGCAACACACTCCACAACGAATGGAAGATTTTCATCCACAGAGTACAGAACAGCGCTCGTAAGCTCATCTTTTAAGAGTTTGAATGCAGAGAGGCTGTATTATTGACATTTACGAAAGGCTTAATTTTGTCAGAGAAGTTAGGAATTCATTTAGCATAATAAGCAAACATGCCCAGCACTCTCCTAAGACTCTTTACAGTGGTAGGAGGCGGTAACTCTTGAAGGGGACGCAGGCGATCAGGATCAGGTTTTATAATGTTGTTACCCACACAATAGCCAAGAACATTGATTGTAGGTACAGATATGACTGATTTTGATTCATTAAGTGTTAGGTCCCTCTTTTTAACAACTTCCATAAACCTTCGAACATTTTCATCATGTTCAGACTGTGACGATCCAGCAACAGTGATGTTATCCAAGTATGGAAAAGTGTCCTTGAGATTCTCATCCTCAACAATTTTATCCATGGCACGTTGAAAGACAGCTACGCCATTAGTCACGCCGAAGGGAATTCTGCAATACTGGTATAGTTTCCCATTTGCCTCAAATCCAGTGTATATTTTCTCACATTCTTTGATTTTTATTTGATGGTATGCACTTTTTAAGTCAAATGTAGAAAACACTTTATACTTTGCTAGATCGTGCACCATATCCTCTATCCTGGGAAGCGGGTAGGCATCAAGCAGTGTATACTGGTTAACAGTTTGAGAATAATCAATGCAGAGCCTTTTCCTGTGTCGGTTGAGTGGATCCTTGACGACAATAACTTGTGCCCGCCATGGAGACGTGCTCGGTTCTATATTTCCTTCAGCTAACAATTGAGATAACTGTTCCTTGATGAACAATTGATCAAATTGGCTGTATTGTCTTGATTTGACTGCAATTGGTCTACACCCTTCAGGCATGTTAGAAAATAGTGACGGTTCGTCAATCTTTGCTGTTGTTAGAGCGCACAGTGAATTTTCACCCTTAATCACTAGTTCAGGTTTATTTCCTCCATAATGGAAAGTTACACTCTTATGTTGTTGTTGAAAATCATGACCCAGTATTACGTCACAACATAGGTAATTCAACATAGTTAAATGTGTAGAAGGGTAATCTTGACCCTTGTACTTCAAAGACACTCTAACAAAGCCTGGTGAAGTTGCATTAAGCGTTACCGATGCCATAGATATTGCCTTACTCGTAGAACATACAGCTAGATTCAGTCTCTGAGCCAAGGTTGCCCTTATGAAACTGTCTGAACTACACGAATCGATCAATGCTTTCACTAGATGCCCATTCACGATGACCTGAGTAGCTGCCTGAGAAAGATTTTGAAGGAATGCGGCTGGAATCGTGAGAAGAGTAGAGCTATACAAGTCAGCTGCAGTACTTTCTGACGTCGTAGATCTGCATACTTTAGCGAAATGCCTCTTCTTCCCACACTTGATACATGCGCCATTACGGGCAGGACACTTTATCCTAGCGTGAATAAAGTTACTATCACAAAAGAAGCACTTCCTCTTTGCAGGATAAACCGCAGCTACAGTTGAACCCTCACCCTCGCGTGACTCTCCTGGTCTTTCCGCGACTAATGGCTGTTGTTGGTCAGTCATTAACTGTTGTTTCGGTTCAGGTATTACAGCAGCGACATAAGCAAAAGGGGGAGCGTATGAACTGGCGTTACGTTGAACGAGATCCAGTGTATAAGTTTGGTTATATGCAGCTTCTAAACCCGAACATTTATTTTCTAATAGTCTCTGGTGAATGAGAGGTGAGGCAATACCATTGATGAATGAGTCACGAACTAGTTCCTCACGATACTTTTCAGAAGTGACAGCCTTAAAGTTACAATCTTTGCTAAGGTTGTGTAATTCTCTAAGAAATTCATCGATGGATTCTCCAGATTGTTGCTGTCGTGTTGCCAAAAGATGCCTTGTAAAAACTTCGTTCGGCACTTTGACGTAAGATCTCTCCAGTTTTGCAACAGCACTTTCATATGTATCACAATCTTCAATCAGTTCATGCATGCTGGGGGACACACAATTCACTAGTGCCCTCAGCTTATTCGGCGCACTATCACCACTTTCTTCAATGAAATTCATAAACGTGCGATACCAGTGTTTCCATTCCTTAGCCGCTGTAGGAGAGCTGGGGTCCGTGTCTAGGCGGGAGGGCTTCAGTATCTTGTTCATGATGACTTGTTACGTGTTGAATAAATTGTGATGGGACAGAAAGACGTGGCGACAGTTTCCAAGCTTTATTCAACATGTAACCAAGCTATGCCCATACCTGTAACAAAGATTCACATAACTTGTAGTACATCCCTCCGAATACCCACAACATATAACATACCTTATAATATTGTATAACACATAGGAAACACTTAAATATGCCCGTATCTTAAAGAAACAAAAACCATAGAGCCCACACCAACACTATGTACACAATACTTACATGTTAGAACAGTCAAAACGATAAAGAGACACGACTTGTGTTCATAGTGGAACACAGTCTGATACTGACAGCTAACACAGTGCACGGCTGGAGGTCAACTATCACACGTCATGGGGACACCAATTGACGTAGACTGACGTCAATCACTAACGACTACTTTACAGCTTAATATAATTACAAAGACATCACTATATGAGAAAAAAAAATGTACTTGAATACTAAGGCATCAGACACACACACCCATCTCTGCATCACATGACCCATGCCCGGAGTCAGCAGTATCCGAGGCGTGAGGCGCGGCGGGCCGCACCAAGAGAGAAGAAAACGAGCGGCGGTGAGAGGCGGTTGGGGTGACCCAACAGGGCCGCCGCCGGTCGTCTGCCGGACAAGGCAGAAGGAAGACAGCCGGCTCGTGTGGTGGTTGAGGGGACGAAATGTGTGTGCCCTGAAGGTGTGTGCTTTGAAGGTGTGTGCCGTGAAGGTGTGCGTTCTTGGGACTCAAAAGTGTTCTCTAAGTGATCTCCCAAGAGATATGTAGACTTAACACTTCTCCGAGAAAGACAGTGACATTACGTTCTTAGCGTGTGTCTTGAAACCCCTGTAATTAGCACCCCAATAGTATTAACTTTTATAATCTGAGTTTCCCTCCAAACCTGGGTACGAAAGTATGATATATATATATATATATATATATATATATATATATATATATATATATATATATATATATATATATATATATATATATATATATATATATATATATATATATATATATATATATATATTAACGAGTTGACCGCTCGCCACAAGTATCAGATTCACTTAAACAATTTATGTTCCTGAAGTACCTGTTCCAACAGCGCCATGGATGTTTTTTATTGAACAATTGTTTGCTAGGTCACTACGGTGAACCCGGTGTAGATTCGCGTCACCCAGGAGTAAGCTGTGCGTAGTTGAAGTGGAGCTCCTCATCGACTGTTCCCTGCTGGTACTGGACTGAAGCTCTTTATCGCAGGCTGTCCCCTGCTGGTAGTGGAATGAAGATCTTGTTCCAGATAGGTGACTTGTGACTGTAGTGATTTGATGGTTTCGTAAACAGTCCTTACTTCTTCGTTGAGAAGATCGATTTCCAACTCCTTGGTATTCTGGCGGTTTTTGATGCTCTCAATATCAAGGGCAATTTTTTGTGAATATCAGGACAGAGTGGCAAGTCTGAATAAGTTTGATGCGACTCACTAGAGCGGTGAGGTTGGTTGTTCCGGTGTGACGGTTCGATGCCAGTAGACTAACGTGATTGTGCATATTCGAGGTCTAGTAAATGAGCTGCTACGTGAAGAGAACGTTGAGTGATGTCAACTTGAGGTGCCATATTGTTGGTGAGGGCAAGTGTGGCCGAGAGAGTATCATCAGTGCCTGGCGCTGTATCAGGCTGGGAATTTTGAAGGATCATGTTGATAAGCTGATCCTTTCTCCCTAATATATTAGACAGTCCAAGTTCACGGCATTTTTTTTTTTTTTTTTTGTAGGTCTGATTTCCTATATTATTCTAAGTTTTCTCTGGTCTCTGACTGGTCAGCAGTACTCAAAGAAGGTTGTGATTCTGACTCTATCTCAGTCATGTTGTAAGGAGTTACAAAATGTCTGTCAACGCACCTTGACTGTCTACAGACAGACCAGGGAGTGGATTTAATAATAAGCTTGGGCAAAAGACGTTGTGTATGTGGTATCCTGACACAGAAGAAAGTAGACATAAGAAAAGAAGAAATGAGGGAAACAGAAGTAAGGGAAAAGGCAATAGAAAATAGAGAAAAACAGTGCCAGGGTATTCGAAAAGGAAAGTTGACAAGGACAAATGGGAAGGTCGTTTCAAACATGACCTTGTTTAGGGGAGTGTCAATGCAGGCAGGACCAGATGTAACAACAGAGAGTTGTGAAAAATTGAGAAGGCACAAAGAGAGATATTGGTTTTGGGAAGCCTGAAGGAGCCTAAACCGCAGGAGAGGGACATTGCCTAACTTGAAAATGCATTGTCTTAACTCCGCCCTCCCATTTCGCAGTGGGTGTGTCTAGTTTTTAAACATTGACCAGTGCCATGATACCCAGGCTGGGTATGTCACGTTTGGCCACGCCTAGGGGCGTGTCTTATGTAAGAGGTGTAATTACTGTATGTGGAGTATGTGAAAAGTATAGAAAATTCAACCTTAGGAATAAGAATAGTTTTCTGATGGAAATGTGTAACAACTGAAGTATAAAATAAGATGTAACTAGAGAGAAGTTGTTGGTTGGTTGGAGAGATTTTGGAAACGGAGAGAGAGGAGGTACGGAGAAGCCAAGAGGGCTGAGGGTGTTGGCTGGACGGAAGTCAGCAACATGGAGAAAATCTTTCTTGTATCAGTAAGTGGAGCTAGTTGTTGGTAATGCAGTCTAAATAACTTTTGTGTCATGATGTGTAAGGAGGAAAAAGTTGACAGGATATTATATTGTTAGGATGTATAGAGTTAAGATATTGTGTTGATTTTTGTGTTGTGTGGATTTTATTTTTGATGCTGATATTGAAGTTTCTTGATATGAATTTTGATGAGATTGAAGATTACTTTGGTACTAACGTGTGTTAAGTTTTATATGTGCTGCTGTGGATTTACTTTGATATTGAAGTGTATTACTTGACTTGAAGTTGGATGAAAGATTTGCAGTGTAACTTAAATAATTTTATGTTTTATGATTAAATGAAAGTTCATCAGCAACCCGCTGAATTAAGTAAGATAATCAGTAGTGAACGTAACTATTAAGTTCATTAAATGAGAAAGCTTTAAAAGTGTAAAAGTGTAAAAGTGTATATTATCGCATTGATTTATAGTCTTACCTACAACTATGCAATTGCAACGCGCATGCAAGAAATTGCAGGGCACGACATGTATAAGGGTTTGGGTAAATAGAGCGTAGTCTGCGAGACGTCACTGTTGTCCTGGAAACGATGACTTACTTGTAGTTTAGTGCGCATGCGCAAACCCGAGCAGAGTTGTCAAGAGGGGGGTTTACTTTGGGCACCAAAATTTCTTAAGCAGAAAAACAACTAAGTCCAAAACTCTTAAATTTCAAAATGTGCCTGTATGCTCTTACTATGCTTATGTGCCTTCTGGCCAGACCTGGAGCGCTGAAGGTGTATAGTTAAGCCACGCAGACCGGAAATCAGAGGAGCAGTCCAGGCGTAGGCAAGCACACCGCCATGGAGGAGGAGGAGGAGGAGGAGAGTAGAATTTTATAGAACACAACATAATTTAGAATACTGAATGATTTAAAGGGATTTCCAAAGTCATGAGGACATCAACAGGCTGGAGGCAGCAGCCGAGAGATAGTCATCATGTAGTGTGTTTAGAGAGTAACACTTGAAATCACTGTATTGCTGTGTTTACTGTACTATTTCCCGACTAACACACCCAAAAGTTTAGTCTGTGTTTGCTACCTATTTAATGTAAGGATTCGAGTGCATCCATTTTACTAGGAAAAAAATGTAGTTCACAATGAGTGATACCACTTGAATACATAGCGCGGAAGGGGAGGGAAGGAAGCAGCCGGAGACGTGCCAAGGTGAGCAGTTCCTTTCTGAGCGTGGGACTAAAGCCTTATAGTTGAAGATGGCCTTACATCTAGTTGCATCCTCGTGTCAATTATCTTTTGTTTGAGCAGGTTAGTTGATGTTGTTAGTTTGGGTTGAAAGATATGTTAAGTTAGGGATATCTAGGTTGGTGTAAGGCTCGTATTCTTAAAAACTTCTGTGCTTCACCTCCACTATTTCAAAAAGGCCTTTTTGAAATATACACCTGTTCTGTAAAGTATTTTTACGGTTCTAGAGGAAGAGTGACCAAATTTCTCGTAAAAAAACAAGAACAAAAAAACAACTAATCATCTTTGTGGCCTATTGAAAATAATGGTGGTGAAAGATCACACTCTTTCTGAATACGAACCTAAGTTAGATCAGACTGGATCTAACCTAAACCAATCTTCCTTATGCTAGTGTATCCCAAAACTAATTGAGGTAGTTGTTCCTTATATCCTTCTCACGTCATTGATTCCTTGAACCAAAAAGAAAAGGCGTTTACCTGCAGAAGAAGTGGGGTAAACATGAAGGACTGTTCGTGAAGTCTGGCATATGAGCTTCAGATTGTTCATGCCTTCATCATCATTAGCGCCTGCTTGATGTGCCAGCTTGATAAGGAAGCTGTCCACTGGCTCGTTCCTGGGGCAGGTGGCCAATCCTGAGTCGATCATTTATGAGAGAGAGAGAGAGAGAGAGAGAGAGAGAGAGAGAGAGAGAGAGAGAGAGAGAGAGAGAGAGAGAGTCTACAGACAGCCAGAAAAACAAAGCAAAGACAGATTTACAGACATACGGTCAACTGACAGAGGGATAGACGTTGTGCAGACAGTCAAACTGCAGACTAACAGTCTATTAACATGAAGACAGAACAGACTGTCAACAAACAGGCCTCGCTGCAACAAGACTTTCTTCCTCTTATCTCTATCCTGTCCACCTTTCTAATCCAAGTTAACCAGTACTTTCAATCACTCATTCCCTTTTCTGATTAACTTTGGAACTCCCTCCCTACTTTTATATTTCCTACTTCCTATGACTTGACTTTATGTAAGAGGGAGGTTTCACGACATTTTTGTCTTTCGGCTAACTCTTTATGACTTTAAAGGGACTGGCAATCTTTTTTTATTTATTTATTTTTATTTATTCATTTTTTTCCTTGGCCAGCTTCTCCCTCTTACGTATAAAAGACAGTCTACAGAAAGACCCACGGACACAGACAGAAAGAATCTACTCTGACACTTGCCTCTGTCCGTTGTTGTGTAGTCGATTTCATATGTGACGGACGTGAGGTTCCCCTGACGGCTGCTACACAGCAGCTTCACGCCAGTCGCACCACATTCATCGCTCGCTAAGCCTGTTCCTACGAAGGTTTCAGCCTGGAAGA
>CM035220.1:35940122-35957794 GCA_020233015.1 Callinectes sapidus | reverse complement strand
CTGTGTGTGTGTGTGTGTGTGTGTGTCTTCTTCCAGGCTGAAACCTTCGTAGGAACAGGCTTAGCGAGCGATGAATGTGGTGCGACTGGCGTGAAGCTGCTGTGTAGCAGCCGTCAGGGGAACCTCACGTCCGTCACATATGAAATCGACTACACAACAACGGACAGAGGCAAGTGTCAGAGTAGATTCTTTCTGTCTGTGTCCGTGGGTCTTTCTGTAGACTGTCTTTTATACGTAAGAGGGAGAAGCTGGCCAAGGAAAAAAATGAATAAATAAAAATAAATAAATAAAAAAAGATTGCCAGTCCCTTTAAAGTCATAAAGAGTTAGCCGAAAGACAAAAATGTCGTGAAACCTCCCTCTTAAATAAAGTCAAGTCATAGGAAGTAGGAAATATAAAAGTAGGGAGGGAGTTCCAAAGTTAATCAGAAAAGGGAATGAGTGATTGAAAGTACTGGTTAACTTGGATTAGAAAGGTGGACAGGATAGAGATAAGAGGAAGAAAGTCTTGTTGCAGCGAGGCCTGTTTGTTGACAGTCTGTTCTGTCTTCATGTTAATAGACTGTTAGTCTGCAGTTTGACTGTCTGCACAACGTCTTTCCCTCTGTCAGTTGACCGTATGTCTGTAAGTCTGTCTCTGCTTTGTTTTTCTGGCTGTCTGTAGACTCTCTCTCTCTCTCTCTCTCTCTCTCTCTCTCTCTCTCTCTCTCTCTCTCTCTCTCTCTCTCTTTCTCTCTCTCTCTCTCTCTCTCTCTCTCTCATAAATGATTGACTCAGGATTGGCCACCTGCCCCGGGAACGAGCCAGTGGACAGCTTCCTTATCAAGCTGGCACATCAAGCAGGCGCTAATGATGATGAAGGCATGAACAATCTGAAGCTCATATGCCAGACTTCACGAACAGTCCTTCATGTTTACCCCACTTCTTCTGCAGGTAAACGCCTTTTCTTTCTGGTTCAAGGAATCAATGACGTGAGAAGGATATAAGGAACAACTACCTCAATTAGTTTTGGGATACACTAGCATAAGGAAGATTGGTTTAGGTTAGATCCAGTCTGATCTAACTTAGGTTCGTATTCAGAAAGAGTGTGATCTTTCACCACCATTATTTTCAATAGGCCACAAAGATGATTAGTTGTTTTTTTGTTCTTGTTTTTTTACGAGAAATTTGGTCACTCTTCCTCTAGAACCGTAAAAATACTTTACAGAACAGGTGTATATTTCAAAAAGGCCTTTTTGAAATAGTGGAGGTGAAGTACAGAAGTTTTTAAGAATACGAGCCTTACACCAACCTAGATATCCCTAACTTAACATATCTTTCAACCCAAACTAACAACATCAACTAACCTGCTCAAACAAAAGATAATTGACACGAGGATGCAACTAGATGTAACGCCATCTTCAAGTATAAGGCTTTAGTCCCACGCTCAGAAAGGAACTGCTCACCTTGGCACGTCTCCGGCTGCTTCCTTCCCTCCCCTTCCGCGCTATGTATTCAAGTGGTGTCACTCATTGTGAACTACATTTTTTTTCCTAGTAAAATGGATGCACTCGAATCCTTACATTAAATAGGTAGCAAATCACAGACTAAAATTTTGCGCGTGTTAGTCGGGAAATAGTACAGTAAACACAGCAATACAGTGATTTCAAGTGTTACTCTCTAAACACACTACATGATGACTATCTCTCGGCTGCTGCCTCCAGCCTGTTGATGTCCTCATCACCTTGGAAATCCCCTTAAATCATTCAGTATTCTAAATTATGTTGTGTTCTATAAAATTTTACTCTCCTCCTCCTCCTCCTCCTCCATGGCGGTGTGCTTGCCTACGCCTGGACTGCTCCTCTGATTTCCGGTCTGCGTGGCTTGATGAAGAGCCTTTAATACCATTAATTGTGGAATTAACTTCATCTAGTGTTGTTGGTCTTAAAAAGAAAGAAAAGGGAACTGGAGGGGGCATGTAATCTTTGTATGAAGACTGAAGGTCACTAGAATTTATGGCCATTGAATTCCCGATTGTGGTGAAGTGGTGATTAAATGCTTCAGCAACAGCCTGGGGATCATCAAGTGTTGTATTGTTGTGCACAAAAGAAGACGGTAGCTTGGATTGTTTTCTTCCTAGTAGAGTGTCAATTGTCCTCCAAATCTTTTTCGAATTACGAGCGTCATTATTTAGTTTGTTTAGGAAGTGGTTTTGTTTTGCAGCTCTGATCACTGTAGTCAGTCTATTTCTGTATGTTTTAAACTGTGCTTCGTAAGTCAGGGGCCATTTTGCGTATAATTGCTGTAATTTGTTACGGTGTTTTATGGAGTTTCTTATGGCAGGTGTGATATAAGATTTGTCTATGTGGTGTTCCTTAATCTTAATTATGTTTTTTGGAAATTGTCTATTAAAGATTTCCTTAAAATTTAAAGCATATTTGTCAAATATATAATTAACATCATGATTTTGTAATGTATTCCAATTATAATTTGATAGTTCAGCTCTAAATGCAGCAATGTGTTCGTTTGAAAATTTTCTTATAGCAAAGGTTATAGGTTTGGGTGTGGATTCAGACTTTGAGCATGAAAATGAACTTGTAGCAGGGAAGTGATCACTAGTAGAATTTAAAATTATGCCACTGCATACATACTTATCGATATTATTTGTCCAGATGTGGTCTATTAAAGTCGCTGAGTGACTGGTCACACGCGTTGGTTTATTTATTGTGCAAAACAAGCCGTAACTGTGGAAAAGGTTTACAAGTATTTGTGAATTTTTATTACTATAATTCAAGATATTAATGTTAAAGTCACCCATAATGTAGACAGGTATTCTGAAAGCTAGTGCTGTGGTAATAATATTATCTAATGCAGAAATAAAATTATCAACGTCTGAATTTGGTGGACGGTATATCATGCCAACTAAAAACTGTTCTGGTTTAGTGATTTCTAGAAAGAGACATTCAATGTGTGGTAATTGAAGAGACAATTTAGAAGGTGTTCTAACATCAAAGTTGCTGTTAACATAAATAGCTAGTCCACCTGCTGCCGTACTTTTGTTATTAAAATAACTTTCATATCCTGCTATGGAATAAATAGAGGAAATTGCATCATTGAGGCGAGATTCACAGAAGGCTAGAACATCAAACTGAATATGACTCACATTAATACACTGAGTAACACAACTGTCAAGGTGAAGTGGTATGCTGCTAATATTATAAGCTAGTAGATTTAAGCATCCTGAGGTATTATGTTTAACTGAATCACTAAATATATAATCACAACAAAATTCACTGCCATTATGATGAATGGATAAATTATCGGAAACATTATTATTATTATGGAAATAAGTAAATGGATTGTACATCATAGTGTCTATAACACTGAGAGGAAAATTATGAACAACGGTATTACTATTTAAGAAATTGGTGAGATCTAAGTCGTCAAGAGAAGCAAAGGGAAAAGAGTTGTAATCCATGAATATTAAAAAGAAAAAAAGAAAGAAAGAAAAACAATGACTAATATTTAACATATTTCTTGAAGTTTACTTTCTTTTTGCGTTCCTCTTCGGATTCTTCTTTACTTCCTGTGAACGTGGTGGTGAGGCGGCACCATGGCTTCGTGAATGCGGCGAAGCCCGCGCGGCAGGCGACCCAGCGCGCCCAGCCGATGGCGGGAGGGGAGGGAAGACCGCCGGGTCGGCCAGCGACGAGCTGGCCTGAACCACCCCGGCTCGCTCTTGTCCCCCGCCACTCCGATACCTCGCTCCATCCACAGCATCCCTGTCCTCATTGGCCGTCCCATCAAGTGCTTCACTTGCATCCTTGTGTTGTTGTTGTTGGTCACGGTCAGGAGTTGATGGTGCCTCGCTCACAGATGGTTGCCCGGTGACAGGTCTGTCTTTCACTATAAGTTTAGTGTGCCTAAAGTAGGCTATTTTTCCTGATGCTCTGGCCTGCTTCAACTGAGGCATTTGCGCGTTCTTGATGGATTGCGAGGCAGCGCAGAGAGAGAGAGAGAGAGAGAGAGAGAGAGAGAGAGAGAGAGAGAGAGAGAGAGAGAGAGAGGCGGGGGGAAATGAATCATATGGAAAAATTGTTTTCTATCATTTACAAATGAAATTATATAAGAGTCAACTGATTTTCTTCAATCAATTACAAATCAAATTATATAAGAGTCAAATGATTTTCTTCAATCTCTATTTTTTCGCCCATGGCAAACCGACAACATTCACCCAGTCTATAACCGTAGACGTAATAGCCGTCAGGACATATAACCGGTGACTGCCAAATGCCAAAGTATCCATTTAGGGTCGTTTTCAGGGGCAGGGAAACTGTTTGAAAAAATAAATGAATAAATAAAAAAAGAAGTCCAAACAGCATCTTTTATTTTTTGTGTAGAAAAGGAGTTCAGCAAAAAAACCTTTCCATTTCCTTAAAGAAAATAAATAAAATGAAAGTTTTATTTATTCATTTTTCCCTTTCATTTTTTTTAATGAAAAAATGTATGTATATTGAAGTGCAGTGTGTGAAGGAAGTGAGTTGCAGTCTGTCACTATCCTATTATGTTGTGAGACAAAGGGAACGTTCAGTGAGGTCACAGCTGTCTTTTATGAAAAGTTCACAGCATCCCTTCCCCTGAACCAGTGCTACTTGACCTCACTGGGAGTGATTACCGTTTCGGCAGGTATGTACTGCTTCTTCCAATCGTTGCCATAGTAATACGTGTTACTGTTAGTACTGTTAGCAAGAGATCAGCTGTCGGGAGCCTCGGCTCCCATCGATAATCATGACTCATTGGTCATCTGGCACTTGTGTTTACTTGTCGAGTACCTGACTGATGAATGAAAACTTTTCTTGGCAGTCGGCCTGCGGGACTTCATGCTTCTTTCTGACCATCTCTGGATGCTTTATTCAGTGAGTATACATTTTATATTTGCATAAGTTTTAGAAAAGTGTATATTGTTCATCATGAAAGCATTGTTTTGTGATAAAAGTCCATGTAGAATTATTACATATAGAGAGTACTTGCGGTTGCGTCAGATCCCGCCAGGAAGGGGGTTGCGGGGGGAATATTTTCCATATATTACCTATCACTAACAGACAAGTGAGAACTGCATATTTTGCATGATATACCAAGTACTTATACTTCTTACAATGTAGCCTAGTATTATGTTAGTATATTTCTTGCCATTTCACAGTAAAATATGCATTGATTTTTTGCTTTATTGTTTTTGTTTCTCTTTTGCAGATTCTAGGTAAACCAGTAGCAACATAAGAAGCATATTATTGGTCTCTGGACCTTGTAGATCATGAATATTCCTTGGGTGAGTTTTATATGTTATTATTATAATAGTTACTCCTACAATATCACAGAAAATGCATTGTCCCTAGAAAAATGGATGATGAGAGCTGTTTTGCATTTTTTGTTCTAAATGCTATCCTTCCTGAAACATTGAAGCCAGGTCTTATTTTTCTTGTATTTTTTTTACAGGTATGGGAGCAGAGGCGAGGTTTGAACGATGCAGCAATGGCAGTAATGCTGGAAAATCTTCCGTCGGATTATGGAGACACAGACACTGAAGATGACAGATTACGAGGCTCCAGGTCTTAGGGACCACATCAACAATGATCCACTGTCTCGTGCTCAAGACCAATTGGTTATTGCACTATTTTCATTGGAGATGACGATGTAGGGAACCCTGATGTGGATGGAACGTCCTCAACATCTGAAGATGACCCAACCCCAGAAGTAAATAACAAGAATAAAGAGCCTCGCAGGTGGAGGAAGAAAGCACATCCAGGGTGTTTCAACCAGATGGAATTGAAGGTATAAACATAACTAAAGACCCAGTTGATGCCTTTCTCATATTTTTTGATGCTGAAGTGGTTGACAGACTAGTATTTGAAACAAATCTATACTACACTCAGAAAGGAAAAGTTGGAAATATTTCGAAAGATGAAATGTATGTCTTTTTTGGAATTAATATTATGATAGGCTACCATCGCCTACCATCAGTGCCCCACTACTTGATGAATGGAGATGATGTAGGTGTCGGTGCTATTCAAAGGGCCATGACTTGTGACAAATTCAAGTACATTCTCGGCCATTTCCATGTGAATGACAATGATAAATTAGACAAGAGAGACAAGATATATAAAGTGAGACCACTTGTTGGAGCTCTCAATGAAAGATTTAGAGACAGAAGAGCACCCAGTTAGCATCTCAGTGTAGATGAGTCAATGATACGCTTAAAGGTAGAAGCTCCCTGAAACAATACAACCCAATGAAGCCAATAAAACGGGGTTATAAACTGCGGTGCCTAGGTGATAATAATGGTTACATCAGCAAGTTTGAGATTTACACAGAGAAAAAAGATGAAAAGGAAAAGCCAAGCAAACAACAACTGACCATGGGTGGACACGGAAACCACTATTAGCTGAACAAAATGTTCTTTTCCACATCAATATATTATGTCCTCTTGAATATGATTATTATTCTTACACATTGTATTGATTGTAAAAGCTTGTAAAATGTATTGTAAAAAAATTTTTCAGTTTTTCTTTTTGAAATTCACTGCTGATATTTAGATACATCAAATTCTTATGTACGAGTATATGCATTATTCCATGTCATTATGTACATCACCCTAACATGAAAATTGTCTACTTTGATGGATTTATACGTCCTTTCATATATATTTTGAGAAATTGAAGAATTTTTTTGTTTTCATGAAGTAATTAAAAATATAGTGAAACAAATTTACAACAATTTCTTCATATATTATCACTGAAATGCTCAGAATTGCCTGACGGGATCCTAGGATCCCATGGCTATTAGAACTGCCATGATACATTTTTTTCTTATTTATCAATGCATATGTTATCTATAGGGTAAGTTTAATAACATATCCAAAAATGGCAAAAAAAATATTAACTCCTTCTTAGTTCAGGTTTAAAAGGGTTAAGGTCCTTACTTACTAAAACAGTTTAGGTAAATATTCTGCTTCTAGTTGTTTGTGAGAAACAGAATAGCACAGGAGAAGGCACCTCCAAATCCCATCTCCCTTTAACATCTATACGAAAAATTGAAACGCTTTCATTAGGCGTCGAAACAGCTCGTCACATGGCGCCACTACTAAATATCCCAGGGACCGTGTCCTATCGTTTTTCGCAAATAAATCTTTAACAAAGCATCGAAGAACGATATTATTTTGGCAGTGGATATTTGAAGCACCGACCTAATTGGCAAAAATGTGCTTAGGTGTCATATGTGAATAATTATGGCACTTACACGAGTAAATTTAGGGTAAACTTGCTTAAAATTCCAAGGGACCTTCGCCGAGGCTCGATGACGTTACAATAGATACCCCGCCCATTCATCTTTTCCTGACGTTTGTGTGACGTTTCACTATGACATCAGAGTAATGACCTACCAAACGAGCAATTATATCTTTATTCCTCACACACAGACTAATCCATCCAACGACCAATTCTGCCTGTTCCCTACACACACACACACACACACACACACACACACACACACACACACACACACACACAGCACATTTTTGCCAATTAGGTCGGTGCTTCAAATATCCACTGCCAAAATAATATCGTTCTTCGTTGCTTTGTTAAAGATTTATTTGCGAAAAACTATAGGACACGGTCCCTGGGATATTTAGTAGGGTTAACGGAAGAACGCCAAACCTCCTACTGCCTAACTAGGTTTAACAACGATTTAAACCAGGATTACCTGCACCAGAGGCCCAATTCTAGCACTTTAACTAACAATGCCATCCCTCACCTCCTTCCATCTGAATCTAACTGCAAAAAAGGAAATGATACCTTGTTGTACAGAAAGAAAAAAAAAAAAAAAAAAAACAGCATGAAATTTGAGAGGAACGTAGGAAAGAGATGATGTCTACTTCTGCCTCATACTAGTGTGATCAGATGAGGTGAAATTAGTTTGAATGAGAGGTTTTTTACTGGATAACCACCGTATAATGAAAGGTTTCTTGTTCTACAAGGACTCGATTTCTTTTACAATTACTGTAACAAGATCAGCAATAGATACAAGTCTATTTATTTTTATATCGTTGTATTGCTAATATGTTAGGCCTTTACTGTTGTGCTAAATCTATTAACAGGGATGTTCTACAGGATTCTTTTCCATCATTCACGCTCTTCTTTTTATTCTTCAATGACCTAAACTAAAGCTCTTCTACTCAATTTCACACTGATTATACCAATCTGTACTTTCCAACGTCTTTTGCAATGATGTAAACCTTTCAAAAAGTGAACATTCCATGCAGGGAAGCCACAGAACATCTCACCTCTCCTATTTTTAAGATAGAAGCAGAGCAAACTTATTATTGTTCAACTCAATTTCTCCATTTATCAATTCCAGACAACTCTCCAGATAACTACCAACATATCATCCGTGATACTTACCTCTCCCGTTATTCTTAACTAGATATTTCACATCACGTCTTTAGCAAAAATGGTTTTATGATGCGAAGTGTTCTTATTCGTTCCCACCAGTTTTAATGACCCTTCCAGCTGCTATCTCGTTCTAACAGTTTCATCCGCCTTTATATGAATATTGCTTCACATGCATGTCGATTTCCACTCATACAGTTATTATAGGCAGGTAGAATGAGAATATTTTTATCTTCTCAACTTCCCTCTTGCAAGTGACCATTTTTCACCTTTTTTCATCACTACAACGTTGTATGTTTTGTAATGGTGGTGGTGGTGGTGATGATGATGGTGTTGATAACAACGGTAACTGGTAGGAAATTTCTCTCTATCATCATTTTTTTTTTATTGAATTGATTATTTATACTAGACCATCTTGGAAACTTTTTTTTAAATCAAATAGATGATGTATACCGGACCATTTCGTAATTTTTTTTTTAGTATCAACACCTTTTTTTTTTTTTTTAACCACATTGATGATATACTAGACCATCTTCGGTAGGCACATCACTGGCCCTACTCACCGTCTGCCACGATGTACAGGTCATAGCTTTGGTCAATGATCAAATAGGGCGTGAGGTAAGTCACCAGCATGCAGCGAGGATCGGTGATCATTGAATTGTTCATGATATAGGCATTGCAATGACTAGCTTGACAGAGCGCGGCGCACGCCAACGTGCTACCTGTCAATAAGAGAAGTATACATATAATTATACATTCTTATAAGATAGCTCTCTCTCTCTCTCTCTCTCTCTCTCTCTCTCTCTCTCTCTCTATATATATATATATATATATATATATATATATATATATATATATAGATATATATATATATATATATATATATATATATATATATATATATATATATATATATATATATATATATATAAATATTTTAATAGTTTAATACAGTTCAATTATATCTAAAACTCTAGCTGCAACTTAAATAATCTGTTGGTGCTTGAAATCCATTTGTATTCTTCCTATATCTGCTTGTGCAAATGAAAGACTCATTACTTCATTGTGTGTTTGTGCCCGTTTACATAATGATTTAAAGATGTACGATAAAAAGAATCAAGGGATATACAAATTATGTATGTACTAAAACATGATGTTGCATGAAATTACGAATTTTGTTTTTATAATGAATCAATTTGGAGGCGACGAACAAGCACTTTCTATAGATTAGGGATAGAAAAAAATGCCATGCATTTTCATTCAATAAAGTGCTAAAACATGAATAATAGAAAAGAAAAGTCAAATAGTGGAATCATTTGCTTAACACTGTTTCTTTTTTTTTTTTTATGGCGTATGTTACCCAGTTTTTTATGCAGGTATGTTGTATAGTAACAGAAAGTAATGGAATTGCATGAAATTATATGAAACTAACTTATAGGTGTTTCTCTGAAGACGGTAACTTGCTCGAGTCTATAGCTGGGAAGTCTTCGAAATACTTTTCCATTCAGGTGGCCCCGGCAATGATATACCATCAAAGCCACTGTCAGGATAAGCCGCGTCACCGCCATTCTCTGCATCGCTTGCCTCCTGCTTCCGTATAATAATATATACTTTTTTCTAGATTTTTTCTTTGCTTTGCTTGATGACTACACTTCCTTAGAAAACTGCGATATCTAGACGAACATGGAAAGTTATTGACGTTTTGCGGAAAATAATTTCATTGACAAGTATATTCTTTGCTAACAAGTTTTATTTGTGTATTTGAAACAGAATAAGACGATCTGGCCATTATTTGAAATTTAACTGCATTTCTCTGACCGACAGTCTCCGCTTACGTACTGCCTTATCGGTATTGTTATCATTTCAGTACTTGACTTCAATCTAATATATATATATATATATATATATATATATATATATAATGTAACGAATGGTGGGAGACAAGGAACTACTGATGTCACCCAAGAAAGTGGTGGGAGCGATGCCATAGGCGACGAAGCCACCGCCAGCTAGACTAGACATCGTTAAACCACTCTAGTGCTATCAGATGCAGAATAATTACCTTCTTTTAAGGTAATTTGAGCGCTTTCAAGGCAACAGGGTATATTGAGAAAGACCGATATCTAGGAAAATTTTACTACAACAAACTCTCTGAAACTTAGCTTTTTTGTTGAGAGAGAGAGAGAGAGAGAGAGAGAGAGAGAGAGAGAGAGAGAGAGAGGTCACCTTGCTGGAAGACACTGCATCTCACCCCACTTGCATCTCTTATGTTACCTTTCTGTTTATTCGCCCTGTATCCAGCTACTTGGAAATGTGTCGATGGGGCATAGCGCAACACGGAAGAAGCTGTCTGAGTTTGACGTTAAAGTAGCCTGAAGGCGCATTTGATGCAGTTTGAAATGCTGGCAACTAGAGATAGCTAGAACAAATCTGAATGGGCCTTGCAATTTCTCTCCAGTCTGAGGGAACCAGCGCTGGAGATATTGGCGCACCTCACCCCAGCACAACGCGCGGTGTACTCCAGCGTGGTGGTGTGAATAGCACTGGAGAGGCGATTTGGGCCTTCAGTTGGAAGTGTACTAAGGATGCCTCGAGGTCAGGATGAGGGAGGCAGGGGAGCCTCTACCCCACCTGGCGTAGGATATGGAAAACCTGGTGATAAAAGCATATCCGGCAGCAGCTAAGGAAATGGTGGCCGTCCTCAGGCGTGGTTACTTCGTGGATGCACTGCAGAATCTGAAGCTGCAGCTCTACATGAAGCAGACACACCTAGAGGATATGAGGTCGGCGCTGTCCAGGGCGCTAGAGATGAAGCCATACACGACGGTGCCAGATGAGATGCTTGGCATGGGGATATATTAGGCTGTCTCACCTCATTCGTCAAGACCAGCCCAGGCAGCTCTCTGGCTGTGTTGGGAGTATGGTGCTCGAGGCCATGAAAAAACGCCAGTGCAGGGAGACTCGGCGTTCAGCAGATGTGTGTCGTCTCGTGTTTTACCAGAGCAGCCAGAGGAGTGGTAAGATGGGGAAAATACCTTTAGACTGCACACGGCTTAAGAAGATCAATACGCCGATCTTCCTTATCGGAAGCCAAGGGGACGCCCATAGAACTCTTGGCTGCGGCAAGTCGATGTCTTGTGGTGGGAGTTACTTGGTATGGAAATGGAGCCTGCATGGAGACTCGCGAGGCGTGGCCCTGGGAGTTGTGCCATAGGGTAGGCAAGGTGATGCGCCCCATGGCATATGCCCTCATTGATTGATTAATTGATTTAATCTTGGAAGATTTAGAAAAAAAAAGAGGTCTTGTCGTTCCTGGTACCAGAGCCATGATGGCTAACACATCGCTCATAGCCATCTCTCTCAGTGCCTTAACAGCATTGGTGTAGAGCATCTCTTCAGTTCCACACGTCTCGATAGGAGCGTGCACAACAACAGACATGAAGCCTAGAGTATGCAACAGCCTTAATCACATTATACGCTCATCAACCGGAGTAACCTCTACTGTAGTACAACAGACGAATGCAGTCTGCTGGAGATACCTATTGCTACCCTATTGACATGGTGACCATTGTAAGTAAAATCCTTGCTACTGGTCTCGCCACTGCCAGGTCGCCTTGAATCAGAGAGCCACACCATATCCACCCTCAATCATCTGAGTTCATTCGATAGATGAGGCAATCGGTGATCATCTGAGAAATTTAAGACTTTCCAGGAGCCAACACGTAGAACCTCCGAAGGTTCACTATATGAATGGTCTGACGAGCAGGTGCCACGTCTGCAAACCCACCATCAACCCAAAGTTAAAAAAAAAAAAAAATAGGGTAAGGGGGGCTTTCTCTCATCTATCTCAAGACGCAGGGATCTCGTGCTTTTCTCTGCATCCATCAAGGGATCAGGCAGACTCCTCTGATGCCTTGGCATCAAGGGGGTCTGAACAGTCGGAACCCCCAGCAACACTGGGTTGGGGTCGTGAGTAGAGGCTTGCCCGTGCCTATAGCCTTGACTTCAGCCTCTATTTTTAAATCTTTTGGCGGCTGTGAAGAATTTCTTTATGGGGAGGGGTTGCAAGCCTCACCGCAACCAGCTAGGTCAGCCACAGAAAAGGACACTGGTATCTCTGAAGAAAGACACCTGGCTGCCCAAAGAAAAGGCTGAAGGAAAGGCAAAGACAGCAAAATCAGAAGTGGTCTGAGCTATAGAAGGTAGAGGGCACTCACTCTTGACTTGGACAGAATCCACCAACAAACACAACATTTAGTATCAGTTTAAATAGAAAATGATTTAAATCAAATAAACTGGTTAATTTCTATTTCATTAAAAATATCGTGTTTTTCTCACCCTGGATCCTCAATTACAACCGCGGATATAGAGGTAAAATACATCCATAACTACAGCTGCATTTTCACATTCCTACCATTATCCATAATCGCATTTAATTAAAAAAAAAAAAAGTGTACCTGTAAATCACACTAAAGCACCAACATTTATGCAGTGTTGGAAATAAAATAAAAAAAAGCGAGTATAATATACGATCTTCTTCAAGATCTGCTTATCTAATGATAATGTCCATTGTTGATACATATTACTTAGTTTCTAACTTGACAAATTTTTAGTATTATTTCTAGATTCGTATCTATTCGTTTATTAATGCACTGTTTCATGTATTTTCACTGCACCATTCTCACTAACGAAACATTTTCACTTTTTTCCACAAAAAAGTAGGAACCAACTCTTTTTTTTTCTGTTATCTGCTCCCAGGCCTGATCAACAAACCGTGATATTTTACGCTTCCCACAAGTCTGTTAAATTAACTGTGTTTGAGAGCCAGTTTCAAAAGTTTGTTGTTCAGCTGGTTTAGACACGACACTACATCCGACCTTGATACTGATAGTACTACATACTGGTGTGTCTCACCCTCGCAGTCTAGTATTATCTGAAAGCCAAATTATTAGCCTTGGTCTTGTCGCGTGCGTGTATGTGCATATCGTGGGTGATATCGCTATATCAGTATAGAATGATCAACCTGCGTGAGATGAAATTACTTTTTTTTCCCCTCTGAGTGTGAAGTTTAATTTCAAAGACTATTTGTTTTCTATCTTTATGATTGCTAGATGCATTTGGAACGAGTAAACTGAACGTCTTCATTACTGGTGGAGGCACAACCTGACAAACGTATAGATTCGTTCCGCCGTTTTTCTCTTTCAGGTCACTTGTTAATGAACCTAAGTCGTCAAGAATTTTATCACTTGGAGTCTTATCGATATCATTCACGCCGTAGTATATCACGCATGTGGTTGGAACTTTGTTCATTTTTTCTGTGGCCCAGCATCGGAGTAAGTCAACGGTGGCGCTGTTAGGGACATGATAGGTAGGAATTCATTGTATTCATTTATGCAAATACAATCTGGTGCAACATCTCTATAAGATGGTGCAATACTTCAGAAATGCTGTCACAGCTTAATCCTCTACAAGGAGTTGCATGTGTTTATATATATAACTAGGCATTTCATTTGTTATTGTATCCATGGGATACCATTTTATCAAAATATGATAATATAAACTTTCTGAGTAGGATGTAGTTTATAAGACTGTGATGAGACAGAAAGACTTGGCGACAGTTTTCAAGCTTTATTCAACACGTAACCAAGCTATATCCATACCTGTAACAAAGATTCATGTAACTTGTAGTACATCCCTCCGAATACCCACAACATATAACATACCTTATAATATTATATAACACATAGGAAACACTTAATTTATGCACGTATCTTAAAGAAACAAAAACCATATAACCTACACCAACGCTATGTACACAATACTTACATGTTAGAACAGTCAAAACGATAAAGAGACACGACTTGTGTTCATAGTGGAACACAGTCTGATACTGACAGCTAACACAGTGCACGGCTGGAGGTCAACTATCACACATCATGGGGACACCAATTGACGTAGACTGACGTCAATCACTAACGACTACTTTACAACTTAATATCATTACATTCTTCCCTCCTAAGAGAAAATCAAGACAATCCATAACGATCAGGAGGCCGTGACACACGAGTGGATCTACGCAGAAAAGGTGTAGGAGAACTTGTAGAGGACATGTCTTTATCATCATGAGGTGGTCTGATATGCTGATGGTCTGTTGTATCTGAAGCAATTTCTACAATTTTGGTGTCCGGAGTCGTAGGTGAATCTAGGGAACGAGTGGAAACATGATGCTCATTTACCTCCTCCTTCAGGAGAGGAGCTGACTCGGGATAACGAGCCAGATCTCTAACAGATACAGTTGACTCACGACCGTCCGGATACCTGACATTAGCATACATTGGGTTTACATCTACAAGTTCAACTTGGTCCACCAACGGGTCATGTTTGCTGGATCGGGGGGTACGTCGCAGTAACACAGGACTTGGGGATAAAAGCCATGATGGTAAAGAGTTCCCGTGACCAGAACGGCGATGAAAAGAAAAAAAGCGTTCATGAGGGGTTTCATTTGTTGCAGTACACAAGAGTGATCTTAGCGAGTGTAACACCTCCGGCAGCACCATCTCCCACTGTCGCGTCTCCAAGCCATGAGTTTGAAGCGCTAGACGAATAGCCTTCCAAATGATGCCATTATAGCGCTCCACCTGGCCATTTCCAATAGGATGGTAGGGAGTTGTCCGGCTTGTTGCAACATCCTTCTGAGATAAATACATCTTCAATTCTTGAGACAAGAAAGATGAACCTTGGTCTGATTGAACAAAGCTGGGCATTCCACAGAGGTTAAATACAGTCTCTAAATACTTGATTACTGTTTTAGCATGCATATTTGGGCAAGGAAAAGCAAACGCGAAATGGGAGTACTCATCCACGACAGTCAGTATGTATGTGTTACGAGCTGTAGATGGCACAGGTCCCTTGAAGTCAATACTGAGGCGCTCCATAGGTTGAGTTGCTTTAACTAGTGACCCTTCCTCTGGGCGATAGAACTGTGGTGTAAGGGATGCACATATTTTGCAAGAGGCACAAGTCTTCTTTACATCCTCTGTGGAAAAGGGAAGGTTTTTAGATCGCACAAAATGCAAAAGTCGAGGGACCCCAGGGTGGCAAAGACCGTCATGAATATCAGAGAGGCTAGACACAGAGGAGGCAGAACAACAAAATGCTCTAGTCAGGGCATCAGACACTACATTCTGTTCACCAGGACGATATTTTATGGTGTAGCTAAATGATGCCAGCTCTAATCTCCATTCTTGTATTTTGTTATATTTTATCTTAGTTCGCCTTCTACTATGAACCATAAACGCTACTGAGCGCTGATCAGTGACCAACGTAAAATGCTGTCTAGCTAGGAAATGGCTCCATTTACGTACTGCTTCAATAATAGCAGTAGCTTCCTTTTCTACAGCTGGGTAATGTAGTTCACTACCTTGAAGGGTTCTGGACATAAAAGCGACTGGACGACTACCTTGATTCAAGACGGCAGAGACGGCAACATCTGAGGCAACACACTCCACAACGAATGGAAGATTTTCATCCACAGAGTACAGAACAGCGCTCGTAAGCTCATCTTTTAAGAGTTTGAATGCAGAGAGTGCTGTATTATCCAATGGGAAAGACTTGACATTTACGAAAGGCTTAATTTTGTCAGAGAAGTTAGGAATCCATTTAGCATAATAAGCAAACATGCCCAGCACTCTCCTAAGACTCTTTACAGTGGTAGGAGGCGGTAACTCTTGAAGGAGACGCAGGCGATCAGGATCAGGTTTTATAATGTTGTTTCCCACACAATAGCCAAGAACATTGATTGTAGGTACAGATATGACTGATTTTGATTCATTAAGTGTTAGGTCCCTCTTTTTAACAACTTCCATAAACCTTCGAACATTTTCATCATGTTCAGACTGTGACGATCCAGCAACAGTGATGTTATCCAAGTATGGAAAAGTGTCCTTGAGATTCTCATCCTCAACAATTTTATCCATGGCACGTTGAAAGACAGCTACGCCATTAGTCACGCCGAAGGGAATTCTGCAATACTGGTATAGTTTCCCATTTGCCGCAAATCCAGTGTATATTTTCTCACATTCTTTGATTTTTATTTGATGGTATGCACTTTTTAAGTCAAATGTAGAAAAGACTTTATACTTTGGTAGATCGTGCACCATATCCTCTATCCTGGGAAGCGGGTAGCCATCAAGCAGTGTATACTGGTTAACAGTTTGAGAATAATCAATGCAGAGCCTTTTCCTGTGTCGGTTGAGTGGATCCTTGACGACAATAACTTGTGCCCGCCATGGAGACGTGCTCGGTTCTATAATTCCTTCAGCTAACAATTGAGATACCTGTTCCTTGATGAACAATTGATCAAATTTGCTGTATTGTCTTGATTTGACTGCAATTGGTCTACACCCTTCAGGCATGTTAGAAAATAGTGACGGTTCGTCAATCTTTGCTGTTGTTAGAGCGCACAGTGAATTTTCACCCTTAATCACTAGTTCAGGTTTATTTTCTCCATAATGGAAAGTTACACTCTTATGTTGTTTTTGAAAATCATGACCCAGTATTACGCCACAACATAGGTAATTCAACACAGTTAAATGTGTAGAAGGGTAATCTTGACCCTTGTACTTCAAAGACACTCTAACAAAGCCTGGTGAAGTTGCATTAAGCGTTACCGATGCCATAGATATTGCCTTACTCGTAGAACATACAGCTAGATTCAGTCTCTGAGCCAAGGTTGCCCTTATGAAACTGTCTGAACTACACGAATCGATCAATGCTTTCACTGGATGCCCATTCACGATGACCTGAGTAGCTGCCTGAGAAAGATTTTGAAGGAATGCGGCTGGAATCGTGAGAAGAGTAGAGCTATACAAGACAGCTGCAGTACTTTCTGACGTCGTAGATCTGCATACTTTAGCGAAATGCCTCTTCTTCCCACACTTGATACATGCGGCATTACGGGCAGGACACTTTATCCTAGCGTGAATAAAGTTACTATCACAAAAGAAGCACTTCCTCTTTGCAGGATAAACCGCAGCTACAGTTGAACCCTCACCCTCGCGCGACTCTCCTGGTCTTTCCGCGACTAATGGCTGTTGTTGGTCAGTCATTAACTGTTGCTTCGGTTCAGGTATTACAGCAGCGACATAAGCAAAAGGGGGAGCGTATGAACTGGCGTTACGTTGAACGAGATCCAGTGTATAAGTTTGGTTATATGCAGCTTCTAAACCCAAACATTTATTTTCTAATAGTCTCT
>CM035220.1:35929777-35940022 GCA_020233015.1 Callinectes sapidus | reverse complement strand
ATATATATATATATATATATATATATATATACACGTAATTACGCATTCAAAGGCAGAAAAAAATTAATATTAATAATGATAAAAAATACACATTCAAATATGCTACAACCCAGCTATGTATATCGTGACATGACAGTGTATACAATGTTTAGAACAAAAAACTGATCTCGCCCATCCATCAGCAGCCTCTAAGATATAAACTAGTGCCGGGCGCGGATGTCCTCAGTGAGAGGACATTCCAGTATGTGTAGTTCAGTCTGCACGCTCCCACACGGGCACAAACGCTCCTCCACGGGCAAGCGTACCCAACCCCACCTATTCCACCTACCAGATTCTATCGCTAGTTTATGCCCACTACGTCTGAACTGGCTGTATGCAACCCTGTACCTCTCACTGACATTATTCCCCTTCACGTAACAAATATCAACAGTTAGATCAGGGTTGAGCAGCTGATATGTTATGCGCCTTGAGGATGTGGACTCACAAATAGAGAGTTTTAAAAAGTTAAGCCCCAGTTCACAATCATTTATATTATCAGAGATCAGGCCGCGAACATGCCTAGCTGTCGCAGTTTTTGTAGCAAGAATCACCTTTACCGCATATGCCCACGGGTCATCCCTCATATGCTGACGGTCCTCCTACAAACGTTGAAAAATTTACGTTGCTTGCTAGTAACTAAATGCTTTGTTGGTGGCAAGCTGAGTTTAGCAAAACAAATGTTCGTAGAAATTGTCATACGAACGCCAAGCAGTTGTTTTACAGCCCAGTTGTGTAGTGTTTCCACTGGTTTTAGGTCCCCGTTGAGCCATGACTTGCACCCGTACAATACTGATGACATTAAAGCAGCATTAAAAACTTTCAATTTAGCATGAAAGGGAACATGACTTTTTTTTTCTTCAGAAAAGAGACAAATTTGAGTATGTGCCACATCTTTGCTTCAGCGAGCGTGCGCAACTACAGCTGACGACAATGACCCGTCTGAGGTAAAAAGACAGTTTGTTCGACTATAAATGGACCTTTTTCCTCTGGCAGACAATTCAAGGCAAAGAATTTTGTTTTCACATTATTTACACCCATTCCATATTCCCTACAATATCCATTTAGAAGTGTCAACTTTCTCTGCATCCCTTGCCTCGTTGTTGATAGCAGGACTGTATCATCCATTAATACAAAGGTAAGCAGCCACACAAATATCCCGTCCACATCACAGCCATTCTTAATCAGAGCAATAAGGTAATTTACAAATATGATAAATAACAAACCTGAAGTAGGGGAGCCTTGCCTCACACCAATTGTAGCTGTTACAATAACGACACCGACTACACTGTGGGTAACAGAATACATACAAGTATTGCTGGCATTACCGCACCACAACCGAGCCTCTTCAATACCCTACATAATACAGTGCGTGGGACAGAGTCATATGCTGTTGTAGAGTCTACAAATACTACAAACAATATTAGTTTCTTCTTTCTGGCCATGCCCATTAACAAGCGTAGCGACACTATGTGTTCAATACAGCCTCTACCCTTTTGGCTGCCTGTCTGCTATCTGTATGGAACAAACCAAGAATTTAATCGAGACCTCAATACTAAAATCGAGAAGTTTAACCAAACAATTGATAACATTTTTTCCACGGTAATTCATCGTGCTTCTCTTGTTACCTCTCTTGAATACAGTTAACACGCGAGCAAAACGCCAGGATGAGGGATAACACCCAGATGTGAAGACAGTATTATAGAACACCAAGATGGTGAGGATCCACTGGGCAGGTAATATTTTCAAAACACCTGGGCTGAGACCATCAGGTCCACTGCGGCAAGTCGATGCCTCCTGCTGGGAGTTACTCGGTATAGGAAGGGAGCCTGCATGGAGACTCGCGAGGCGTGACCGCCAGGAGTGGCGCCGTAGGGTAGGCGAGGCAACGCGCCCCGCGGCGTATGCCCCCCATGATTGATTGATTGAATTACTTGTTCCATTTTGTTGTTCTTAGATAAAAAAAATTACAATGAAAATCTCCTAACACATAAGAAAATTTATTTTTAAGATTCATACAATTAAAAATGTCTAAAATGTAGTCATATGTGAGGGAATTAGCGTGCGGGTGCCGGTATATGCAGCCAATTATTATGGAGGGTAATTTTTGTACAGATAGCCATAAATCTTCAGTCCTCTCAATTCGGTCAATATTTACATTAATTACAGTGATAGTAAGAATATTTCTAACATATAAGCACACACCTACTCTAATTTTATCACATCTATAGACATTAATTTCATGTATAGCAATGTGCTGATCTAAAACATCTTTGGTCAACCAAGTTTCAGTTACACATAAAATATCAGATGTACGTTCTCACACTAAAAGTCGTATTTCGTCAAGATTACATATAAGACTTTGTGCATTTATATGTTCAATTTTTAATCTATCCTTTTTTTTCCGTATAAATGGCACTATCTTCATGGCCGGACTCCTATGCGATAGGAAGCTGACATACCCTTTCTTTATGGCCAAGACGACGGCAGTTTCCATACCTTAGTCTGTGATCGTACCGACATGTGGCTAGTCTGTGGTTGTGTTCCCCACAGTTGTAACAGCCATATCTTGGCGCTGTATGGTGACACGCGTGACTCGAGACAGGCTGAGACTGTCCATCACAGTGGCGCCACGGAGGAGTGTTATGGCTGGCCATGGCCCCCCCCCCCCTGGTTCGTACTGATTCCAGTGAGCGGCAGGAATCGGAGAGGAGTCCATGCCGGGCCACGTGCCCGCAGCACCACCACGGTGGCGCCACGGAAGAGTGTTACAGCTGGCCATGGCCCTTCCCAGTTCGTACTGACTCCAGTGAGAAGCAGGAATCAGTGAGGAGTCAGTGCTGGGCCACGTGCCTGCAGTTCGTTGTGCCCGTCCACTGTTCTCCCGTCCATCACGGAAACGGGGAGGGGCAACACCGTGTACAGAGGGACCTAAGGGGGGCAGGGATACCGTGGGTTGGGCTGTGGGGTTGGGGTCGGGGCACAGAGGGGGGACGATTAATGGGTAGTTTTCCAGTTCGTACATAAATCAGAATTAGGGCATTGTGCGTCAATTGAGTCAAGTAGTCTTACTGCACCAACTCTACTAAATGGCGAGTTATTATCGTCTGATTCAAAACAAAGATCATCTGAATCACCAGTGCTGAGTGTGAAGTAAGGAGGGGTTTTGATAATCTGAACACCATTAGACTCACCACATCTTAGGAAATTATCACTATACGCTTCGATTTCAGCACTATACTGATTGAGCATTACTGGTGGAGGCACAACCTGACAAACGTATAGATTCGTTCCGCCGTTTTTCTCTTTCAGGTCACTTGTTAATGAACCTAAGTCGTCAAGAATTTTATCACTTGGAGTCTTATCGATAATATCATTCACGCCGTAGTATATCACGCATGTGGTTGGAACTTTCTTCATTTTTTCTGTGGCCCAGCATCGGAGTAAGTCAACGGTGGCGCTGTTAGGGACATGATAGGTAGGAATTCATTGTATTCATTTATGCAAATACAATCTGGTGCAACATCTCTATAAGATGGTGCAATACTTCAGAAATGTTGTCACAGCTTAATCCTCTACAAGGAGTTGCATGTTTTTATATATATAACTAGGCATTTCATTTGTTATTGTATCCATGGGATGTTCCATTTATCAAAATATGATAATATAAACTTTCTGAGTAGGATGTAGTTTATAAGACTGTGATGAGACAGAAAGACTTGGCGAAAGTTTTCAAGCTTTATTCAACACGTAACCAAGTTTTCCCCTTACCTGTAACAAAGATTCACGTAACTTGTAGTATATCCCTCCGAATACCCACAACATATAACATACCTTATAATATTATATAACACATAGGAAACACTTAATTTATGCACGTATCTTAAAAAAACAAAAACCATATAACCCACACCAACGCTATGTACACAATACTTACATGTTAGAACAGTCAAAACGATAAAGAGACACGACTTGTGTTCATAGTGGAACACAGTCTGATACTGACAGCTAACACAGTGCACGGCTGGAGGTCAACTATCACACATCATGGGGACACCAATTGACGTAGACTGACGTCAATCACTAACGACTACTTTACAACTTAATATCATTACATTCTTCCCTCCTAAGAGAAAATCAAGACAATCCATAACGATCAGGAGGCCGTGACACACGAGTGGATCTACGCAGAGAAGGTGTAGGAGAACTTGTAGAGGACATGTCTTTATCATCATGAGGTGGTCTGATATGCTGATGGTCTGTTGTATCTGAAGCAATTTCGACAATTTTGGTGTCCGGAGTCGTAGGTGAATCTAGGGAACGAGTGGAAACATGATGCTCATTTACCTCCTCCTTCAGGAGAGGAGCTGACTCGGGATAACGAGCCAGATCTCTAACAGATACAGTTGACTCACGACCGTCCGGATACCTGACATTAGAATACATTGGGTTTACATCTACAAGTTCAACTTGGTCCACCAACGGGTCATGTTTGCTGGATCGGGGGTTACGTCGCAGTAACACAGGACTTGGGGATAAAAGCCATGATGGTAAAGAGTTCCCGTGACCAGAACGGCGATGAAAAGAAAAAAAGCGTTCATGAGGGGTTTCATTTGTTGCAGTACACAAGAGTGATCTTAGCGAGTGTAACACCTTCGGCAGCACCATCTCCCACTGTCGCGTCTCCAAGCCATGAGTTTGAAGCGCTAGACGAATAGCCTTCCAAATGATGCCATTATAGCGCTCCACCTGGCCATTTCCAATGGGATGGTAGGGAGTTGTCCGGCTTGTTGCAACATCCTTCTGAGATAAATACATCTTCAATTCTTGAGACAAGAAAGATGAACCTTGGTCTGAGTGAACAAAGCTGGGCATTCCACAGAGGTTAAATACAGTCTCTAAATACTTGATTACTGTTTTAGCATGCATATTTGGGCAAGGAAAAGCAAACGGGAAATGGGAGTACTCATCCACGACAGTCAGTATGTATGTGTTACGAGCTGTAGATGGCACAGGTCCCTTGAAGTCAATACTGAGGCGCTCCATAGGTTGAGTTGCTTTAACTAGTGTCCCTTCCTCTGGGCGATAGAACTGTGGTTTAAGGGATGCACATATTTTGCAAGAGGCACAAGTCTTCTTTACATCCTCTGTGGAAAAGGGAAGGTTTTTAGATCGCACAAAATGCAAAAGTCGAGTGACCCCGGGGTGGCAGAGACCGTCATGAATATCAGAGAGGCTAGACACAGAGGAGGCAGAACAACAAAATGCTCTAGTCAGGGCATCAGACACTACATTCTGTTCACCAGGACGATATTTTATGGTGTAGCTAAATGATGCCAGCTCTAATCTCCATTCTTGTATTTTGTTATATTTTATCTTAGTTCGCCTTCTACTATGAACCATAAACGCTACTGAGCGCTGATCAGTGACCAACGTAAAATGCTGTCTAGCTAGGAAATGGCTCCATTTACGTATTGCTTCAATAATAGCAGTAGCTTCCTTTTCTACCGCTGGGTAATGTAGTTCACTACCTTGAAGGGTTCTGGACATAAAAGCGACTGGACGACTACCTTGATTCAAGACGGCAGAGACGGCAACATCTGAGGCAACACACTCCACAACGAATGGAAGATTTTCATCCACAGAGTACAGAACAGCGCTCGTAAGCTCATCTTTTAAGAGTTTGAATGCAGAGAGGGCTGTATTATTGACATTTACGAAAGGCTTAATTTTGTCAGAGAAGTTAGGAATTCATTTAGCATAATAAGCAAACATGCCCAGCACTCTCCTAAGACTCTTTACAGTGGTAGGAGGCGGTAACTCTTGAAGGGGACGCAGGCGATCAGGATCAGGTTTTATAATGTTGTTACCCACACAATAGCCAAGAACATTGATTGTAGGTACAGATATGACTGATTTTGATTCATTAAGTGTTAGGTCCCTCTTTTTAACAACTTCCATAAACCTTCGAACATTTTCATCATGTTCAGACTGTGACGATCCAGCAACAGTGATGTTATCCAAGTATGGAAAAGTGTCCTTGAGATTCTCATCCTCAACAATTTTATCCATGGCACGTTGAAAGACAGCTACGCCATTAGTCACGCCGAAGGGAATTCTGCAATACTGGTATAGTTTCCCATTTGCCTCAAATCCAGTGTATATTTTCTCACATTCTTTGATTTTTATTTGATGGTATGCACTTTTTAAGTCAAATGTAGAAAACACTTTATACTTTGCTAGATCGTGCACCATATCCTCTATCCTGGGAAGCGGGTAGGCATCAAGCAGTGTATACTGGTTAACAGTTTGAGAATAATCAATGCAGAGCCTTTTCCTGTGTCGGTTGAGTGGATCCTTGACGACAATAACTTGTGCCCGCCATGGAGACGTGCTCGGTTCTATATTTCCTTCAGCTAACAATTGAGATACCTGTTCCTTGATGAACAATTGATCAAATTTGCTGTATTGTCTTGATTTGACTGCAATTGGTCTACACCCTTCAGGCATGTTAGAAAATAGTGACGGTTCGTCAATCTTTGCTGTTGTTAGAGCGCACAGTGAATTTTCACCCTTAATCACTAGTTCAGGTTTATTTCCTCCATAATGGAAAGTTACACTCTTATGTTGTTGTTGAAAATCATGACCCAGTATTACGTCACAACATAGGTAATTCAACATAGTTAAATGTGTAGAAGGGTAATCTTGACCCTTGTACTTCAAAGACACTCTAACAAAGCCTGGTGAAGTTGCATTAAGCGTTACCGATGCCATAGATATTGCCTTACTCGTAGAACATACAGCTAGATTCAGTCTCTGAGCCAAGGTTGCCCTTATGAAACTGTCTGAACTACACGAATCGATCAATGCTTTCACTGGATGCCCATTCACGATGACCTGAGTAGCTGCCTGAGAAAGATTTTGAAGGAATGCGGCTGGAATCGTGAGAAGAGTAGAGCTATACAAGTCAGCTGCAGTACTTTCTGACGTCGTAGATCTGCATACTTTAGCGAAATGCCTCTTCTTCCCACACTTGATACATGCGCCATTACGGGCAGGACACTTTATCCTAGCGTGAATAAAGTTACTATCACAAAAGAAGCACTTCCTCTTTGCAGGATAAACCGCAGCTACAGTTGAACCCTCACCCTCGCGTGACTCTCCTGGTCTTTCCGCGACTAATGGCTGTTGTTGGTCAGTCATTAACTGTTGCTTCGGTTCAGGTATTACAGCAGCGACATAAGCAAAAGGGGGAGCGTATGAACTGGCGTTACGTTGAACGAGATCCAGTGTATAAGTTTGGTTATATGCAGCTTCTAAACCCGAACATTTATTTTCTAATAGTCTCTGGTGAATGAGAGGTGAGGCAATACCATTGATGAATGAGTCACGAACTAGTTCCTCACGATACTTTTCAGAAGTGACAGCCTTAAAGTTACAATCTTTGCTAAGTTTGTGTAATTCTCTAAGAAATTCATCGATGGATTCTCCAGATTGTTGCTGTCGTGTTGCCAAAAGATGCCTTGTAAAAACTTCGTTCGGCACTTTGACGTAAGATCTCTCCAGTTTTGCAACAGCACTTTCATATGTATCACAATCTTCAATCAGTTCATGCATGCTGGGGGACACACAATTCACTAGTGCCCTCAGCTTATTCGGCGCACTATCACCACTTTCTTCAATGAAATTCATAAACGTGCGATACCAGTGTTTCCATTCCTTAGCCGCTGTAGGAGAGCTGGGGTCCGTGTCTAGGCGGGAGGGCTTCAGTATCTTGTTCATGATGACTTGTTACGTGTTGAATAAATTGTGATGGGACAGAAAGACGTGGCGACAGTTTCCAAGCTTTATTCAACATGTAACCAAGCTATGCCCATACCTGTAACAAAGATTCACATAACTTGTAGTACATCCCTCCGAATACCCACAACATATAACATACCTTATAATATTGTATAACACATAGGAAACACTTAAATATGCCCGTATCTTAAAGAAACAAAAACCATAGAGCCCACACCAACACTATGTACACAATACTTACATGTTAGAACAGTCAAAACGATAAAGAGACACGACTTGTGTTCATAGTGGAACACAGTCTGATACTGACAGCTAACACAGTGCACGGCTGGAGGTCAACTATCACACGTCATGGGGACACCAATTGACGTAGACTGACGTCAATCACTAACGACTACTTTACAGCTTAATATAATTACAAAGACATCACTATATGAGAAAAAAGAATGTACTTGAATACTAAGGCATCAGACACACACACCCATCTCTGCATCACATGACCCATGCCCGGAGTCAGCAGTATCCGAGGCGTGAGGCGCGGCGGGCCGCACCAAGAGAGAAGAAAACGAGCGGCGGTGAGAGGCGGTTGGGGTGACCCAACAGGGCCGCCGCCGGTCGTCTGCCGGACAAGGCAGAAGGAAGACAGCCGGCTCGTGTGGTGGTTGAGGGGACGAAATGTGTGTGCCCTGAAGGTGTGTGCTCTGAAGGTGTGTGCCGTGAAGGTGTGCGTTCTTGGGACTCAAAAGTGTTCTCTAAGTGATCTCCCAAGAGATATGTAGACTTAACACTTCTCCGAGAAAGACAGTGACATTACGTTCTTAGCGTGTGTCTTGAAACCCCTGTAATTAGCACCCCAATAGTATTAACTTTTATAATCTGAGTTTCCCTCCAAACCTGGGTACGAAAGTATGATATATATATATATATATATATATATATATATATATATATATATATATATATATATATATATATATATATATATATATATATATCTATATATATATATATATATATATATATATATATATATATATATATATATATATCGTACCCAGGTTTGGAGGGAAACTCAGATTATAAAAGTTAATACTATTGGGGTGCTAATTACAGGGGTTTCAAGACACACGCTAAGAACGTAATGTCACTGTCTTTCTCGGAGAAGTGTTAAGTCTACATATCTCTTGGGAGATCACTTAGATATATATATTAACGAGTTGACCGCTCGCCACAAGTATCAGATTCACTTAAACAATTTATGTTCCTGAAGTACCTGTTCCAACAGCGCCATGGATGTTTTTTATTGAACAATTGTTTGCTAGGTCACTACGGTGAACCCGGTGTAGATTCGCGTCACCCAGGAGTAAGCTGTGCGTAGTTGAAGTGGAGCTCCTCATCGACTGTTCCCTGCTGGTACTGGACTGAAGCTCTTTATCGCAGGCTGTCCCCTGCTGGTAGTGGAATGAAGATCTTGTTCCAGATAGGTGACTTGTGACTGTAGTGATTTGATGGTTTCGTAAACAGTCCTTACTTCTTCGTTGAGAAGATCGATTTCCAACTCCTTGGTATTCTGGCGGTTTTTGATGCTCTCAATATCAAGGGCAATTTTTTGTGAATATCAGGACAGAGTGGCAAGTCTGAATAAGTTTGATGCGACTCACTAGAGCGGTGAGGTTGGTTGTTCCGGTGTGACGGTTCGATGCCAGTAGACTAACGTGATTGTGCATATTCGAGGTCTAGTAAATGAGCTGCTACGTGAAGAGAACGTTGAGTGATGTCAACTTGAGGTGCCATATTGTTGGTGAGGGCAAGTGTGGCCGAGAGAGTATCATCAGTGCCTGGCGCTGTATCAGGCTGGGAATTTTGAAGGATCATGTTGATAAGCTGATCCTTTCTCCCTAATATATTAGACAGTCCAAGTTCACGGCATTTTTTTTTTTTTTTTTTGTAGGTCTGATTTCCTATATTATTCTAAGTTTTCTCTGGTCTCTGACTGGTCAGCAGTACTCAAAGAAGGTTGTGATTCTGACTCTATCTCAGTCATGTTGTAAGGAGTTACAAAATGTCTGTCAACGCACCTTGACTGTCTACAGACAGACCAGGGAGTGGATTTAATAATAAGCTTGGGCAAAAGACGTTGTGTATGTGGTATCCTGACACAGAAGAAAGTAGACATAAGAAAAGAAGAAATGAGGGAAACAGAAGTAAGGGAAAAGGCAATAGAAAATAGAGAAAAACAGTGCCAGGGTATTCGAAAAGGAAAGTTGACAAGGACAAATGGGAAGGTCGTTTCAAACATGACCTTGTTTAGGGGAGTGTCAATGCAGGCAGGACCAGATGTAACAACAGAGAGTTGTGAAAAATTGAGAAGGCACAAAGAGAGATATTGGTTCTGGGAAGCCTGAA
>CM035220.1:35870693-35884552 GCA_020233015.1 Callinectes sapidus | reverse complement strand
ATATATATATATATATATATATATATATATATATATATATATATATATATATATACACGTTAAAAAGGTAATTATTTCAAACCATTTTCTTTATAACATTTGTCAAATCTACTTTTGAACGGAGCTACCGTCCTAGCTTGAACGACTGACGCTGGCAGCTTGTTCCAACGATCAACTACTCTTACGTTAAAGAAAAAAAATGTCCGCAAATCCGTATTAAATCTTTGCCCTTTAAGCTTTAAACCATTATTTCTTGTTACTCACTGTGAAAGCTCAAAAAGATTTTCGTTATCTATCTTGTATGTTTTAAGAATTTTGAACGTTTGAATGAGGTCACCCCAAGATGGATTATGTTGGATGGAGCTCTCTCATCGTTATTAGAGTACATGTAATTAAAAAAATATAGTAGATTTGTTAGTCAGGATATGTTGTTCCGGAAGCCATGTTGTGAGTCTAATATCAATTTGTGGCTGTCTAGAAACTAAGTGATTTTTTTCAAAAAAAATTTTTACCTACCGAGGAGAGACTGATGGGTCTGTAATTACCAGCTTCGCTTTTGTTACCTTTCTTAAAAATTGGCGTGACATCTGCGCATTTCCAGTGACTTGACACTGTATTTTACTGTAATGATCTTTCAAAAAGTAGTTTAAGAGGTAACAAAAGTTCTTGACATTCTTTTAATAGCCGAGTTGATAAACTATCGGCACTTGTGCTTTTGTTGGGGTCGAGGTTGCGCAGGTATTTGGCTATATCGTCGTCGCCTATTTCACCTATTATTAATTTCTCACTTTCAGATCCTCTAAACAAGTTGATCACGGTTGGCAAGACTGAAATATCTTTTGTGATGAACAGGCTGTGAAAAAAAGTTATTTAGGATTGTTGCCATGGCTTTGCAGTCACTAGCAAGTGTGTTATTACTATCTTTTATGGGCCCAACTATTTTTTTGACAGTTTTCTTACTACGAATTTACTGGAAACTTTTTAGGGTTTGTTCTGGCTTGCCTTGCTATGTTAATTTCGATGTTACGTTTCGACTTTCTCATCTCTCTCTCACAACATATTTTCATGGTAATGTAGAAACTGTAGTCGTTATCAGATTTGGTTTGTTTATATTTAGCGTATACGGTCTTCTTCCTAGCAATGACATGTTTCAAAGAGTAGTCATCCATTGAGGATTTCTTGTGCTATTTATCCGTTTTCTTACTCGAGGAATCCCTTTACTCTCTGTTTCAAGGAGAATATTAGTAAAAGCTAAGCACATCAGCTCCATGTCTTTATTTGAGAACACTGTTTGTCAGTTAATTCTTTGTAATTCTAGTTTGAGTCTTATTATTTCTTATAATTAGGGACTAAAAGCGCGTTTTCATTTATATCTACTTTACAATTAGTATTGCATCGTGTAATTCTTTAGTCACTGTTGGCTAAGGCTTCACCCACATCATAGATATTTATTAAATCAGCGTTCGAAGCCAATATGATACCCAGGATGTTATTGTCAAGCGTGGGCTCTCTTACAAACTGAGAAAGGTATAACTTTTTCGGATCAATTGAAGAATTGCCCCCCCCCCAAGAACGCTGGGGGGGGGGCAATTCAATTGGGCAGAGTTGGGGGGGGCAATTCTTCAATTGGGCAGAGTTGGGGGGGCAATTGTTCATTTGATGACAGGAGCTCAGCGAGCGGCCAAACACCTCACCGGTAGACCTGATTCAGTCTGTGAGTTCGACATGTGAACTCGACTATCGCGAGTTTCGATTCTCACCTGATGTATTCAGTCTGTAGTTCGACATGGACCTTCCGTCCGAGTGGTGCAACCAAGTTCCAATATTCATTCTGATGAATGGTGGGCATACGGTATTATCTAGGGCTATGGATTTGTGCACAGGACGGTCAACCATTCTCTGAACTTCGTCGATCCTCGAACTGGGGTTCACACTCAAACGATTGAGTCATATTGGAATAAGCACAAATCCCACCTGAAGACGATGAGAGGCTGTAGGCGAGACTTCCTTCACACATATCTGCAAGAATTTATGTGGCGCGATCGATTTTTTGCCAATGCCTTTGAAAATATATGTAGTCCTATTTCCCGCCAATACCTGATGTGAAAAGTTTGAAAAGTGCAAAAAATAAAGTGTTTTACATATATTTATATTTCCAGATGAAAGCCATCATGAGCATACAAAGTTTTATTCAAACAGAAATGGTGTCACAAGTCAAAATAATGCATTCCTTCCTTTCTAGTAAGTGCCTCGACCTGTCTGTTCACAACTGACATTTTCCCTAAACATGGCTGGTCTAACATCAAATCGGGGAATGACGCCGTACACTGCCACCTTGCGTCTCCTTTCAGCAAATTTTCTCAACATGTCCCGATATTTATTTATGTCAGTTGCGGTATCACTGTGGAGGTTATTCGTACCAGCGACTGTAACGAATAGTGTGTCCTCCGTTGAGCTTTCCACTAAGTAGTCAACTCTTTCTGTGATGTGTTCTATTTTGCTGCCAGGATAACACCTGTGTTTGCTATTAGGCTTACCTCTACAAAACTCGTTACTCTGGCCACTAATAAGACTATCTCCAACCAGAATTACATCCGGTTCGGGTTCAGTCTCCTTGTGCAACACAGCAAACCTATTCTGTACTGTGGGAGTAGCACTGTCTGTACTTTGAGCATTGGCCTTTCTACCATTCCTAACGATCTGAAAACCGTCTCTATCTGCTGAATCATCAATCTTGCCCACTTCCTGATTGCCATTTGCGATTTTGACGGTTTATCTACATGCATTAATTTCCTGACCTCATGTAGTTCGTCTTTCAGACGTGCTACTTCATCCTTGATTTCCTTTATTTCGTCCCATGCATTTGCCTGAGAGTTGCAAAATAAACAACATGCAGAGTTAACATTTTTGCTCAAGAAACAGCTAAAAAATGAAGGCATTTTCACAGCCAGATCACGTGTAACGGGTGGTCTTAGGCATTGTGAAAACCAAAAAACAATATAGAAACAAACATTGAAAACCTGTGACTGTACTGAGTGATTAGCGCAGGTACAAAAAGGGTGGAATGAGGTGTGGGGCTAAGGGTTGGGTCTAACTCACACCTGGAACTGGGGAAGGGGGGGGGGGAGTGACTGTTCCCCTGTGAATTTCAAGTCGTTAAGTGATTAGTCCAGGTAAGATTAGGGTGGAATGAGGTGCAGGGTTAAGGATTAGGTCGTCTGAAGCAACTGGATCGACAAGAGGTGACGCTGTTCCCATTTCAACTCCATAACAAGAGTGTAGGGGTGACAGTTGAAAATTTAAGGCCACTTTCGCATAAGCAGCTACTTACTGTAAAAACTAGGCAAGAATTACTGCTGAAAATATAAACAGATTAAAAAACAGACAATTATTAGTAACAGCAGGAGAGATAGACAAATAAAGCTATCTGGTTAATAATGCGGTGTAGGGTGTGTGTAGCACTGGTGGATGTGTATAAGGTTGTGTGTTCTGTAAGTGACTCTTAATATCTAGATGGTGGAAGTAAGTTTCAGTAGAGATGAAAGTCAACACAGTAATTTCACGACAACATTTAGCAATACGGAGGTCAGCTCAGGTCCAGGTAAACACAGGCCAGAACAGAGGTCACGGAGCACGTCCACACGAAAGGAGATCAGCCAGGTGACTGAGGCGGAGGAGGAGGAGGAGGAGGAATACAAAGGAATACAAAGGAGAACCAAGCAGTAGCAGACCTAATGGTCCTTTCAAGGCTGCTTGGTTACTACTGCTAACTATCTACAGGGAAGAGAGACAGGACAGTACAGGATAAGGCTCCTCCCCACCCACCACTCCCTCCAGCTTTCGCTAGCATGGAAAATAGTTTGGAAAAGTACCATGCAGTATGGAAAAACTGGCATAGAATTTTCACAAGAAAGGATGAAAGGAAATTTTGCTATTCACCCTACACTGGTGAACTCTACATGTCTATCTGAAAAATAAAAGAGACACAAAAACCATGACATTAATAGGAGAACGTGTTAAGATTATTCGGACAAGGGGGTTTGCTTTTAAATATTTATCAATTTTGTTTTTGAATGATGGAATAGAGCTGCTGTTTACAATTTCAGAGGGCAGCTTATTCCAGATGTTAACAATTCGGTTAAAGAAGAAGTACTTAGCTTCGTGAGATTTAAAACGCTTAGGTATAATTTTGCAACCATTATTTCTTGTATTGGAATTGTCAATATTAAAGTACTTATTAACGTTAAGGTTACTATATCCTTTAAAAATTTTGAAAACTTCGATTAGGTCTCCTCTTATCCTGCACTTTGTTAAGCTGAATAATTTAATTCTTCCAGTCGTTCCTCATATGTCTTATTTTTCAATCTAGGAATCATTTTGGTGACTCTGCGTTGTATTTTTTCCAGTTTTTCCATGTCTTTTCTATAGTATGGTGACATAACTGCACACAATATTCGAGATTAGGACGCACCAATGAGTTATATAAGGCAAGTATGACCTTTTCAGATTTAAATTCGAAGGTTCTACCAATGAACCCTACTAATTTGTTTGCCGCTTTTCACTGTTTCTGTGCAGTGTTGGCTCGGCTTAAGATCCTTTGATAGAAGGACAATACCAAGATCTACTTCTTTTTCCGTACTTGCCAGAGGCACATTTTTCATCGAGTATTTAGCTTGGACATTGTTGTTTCCGATATGAAGGACCTTGCACTTTTCTACATTAAATTTCATCTGCCATTTTTCCGCCCAGCATGCTAATTTGTTGAGGTCACTCTGCAATTCTTGCCATTGTGATGCTGACTCTACTTTACTCATTATTTTGGTGTCGTCCGCGAATTTACTTAGAGTACAGTTTATACCTTCATCAATATCATTGATGTATACTATGAAAAGTACTGGACCTAAAACAGAGCCTTGAGGAACACCGCTATTTACTTTATGCCACTCTGACTCTTTTCCGTTGATAACAACACGTTGTTTTCTGTCAAAGAGCCAATCTCCCAGCCATTTCAGGGTATTTCCGGCTATGCCGTGAGCTTTTACTTTACTTATTAGTCTTTTATGTGGGACAGTGCCGAAAGCTTTCTGGAAATCAAGATAAATAATGTCCACTGCTTTTGTCTCATCATACGAGTTGAAAAAGGAGGAGGAGGAGAAGGTGGAGGAGGAGGAAGAGGAGGAGAAGGAGAAGGAGGAGGAGAAAGAGGAGGAGGAGGAGAAGGAGAAGGAAAAGGAGGGGGAGGAGGAAGAGGAGAAGGAGGAGGAGGAAGAGGAAGAGAAGGAGAAGGAAAAGGAGGGGGAGGAGGAAGAGGAGGAGGAGGAGGAAGAGAAGGAGGCCTCAAAACTAGTGTTGAAGATATAGTTTGTCTTGTTTCCCAGTGCTTGGCCATTAATAAAGCCGCCTCCTACCTTACAGTCTGCGTCAGTCCTAGCCGTTTCCGGTGTTGTAACTTTTCCTTTTCTTTTCTTGTTCTTCATGCCTGACTATACCAAACCTCGCACCACTTGCTCCATGACAAAGGCTCCTATTCATAATAAACGCTTTTGTGTTCCACCCCCACTATTTCACAAGCCTTTATTCAAATTAGCACCAGTTTTCAATGTGTTTTTACGGTTCTAGAAGCAGAGTGGCAAGATTTCTTTATCACCCTTTAATGGCCGACCTATCTTCCTGTAAATATTTTCCTTTCAATTTTTGTTCAAAAGCTCCCGGACGTTGCCAGTCAAATATTCGTTCGTTTGTTTGTTTGTTTTATTGTGTTACAATACTATTTCAATATATTATTTATTGTTTCCAAAATGGGAACGTTGACATGTTAAGTACCGCAATATGATATAGAAATACATAATTTTTTTTTACCATTACATGGTATTAAACACGTTCTCCTTACAAAAAAATAATCAGTCCTTCATATAAGAAGAGAGAATACATTATGTGATTAGCAATTCATATATCTTCATTTATGTACTTTGCAACCAGTTTACTTCTGGTGATAAACTTCACTGCACACCTTATAGGCTTTTTTTTCATTTTCTGGACTGCAGTCGTGTGTCCTTCATGCAGGAGCAGCATCTACCTTGAGTACATGAGTTCAGAAAGTGATTCATTCCGTCGTATCGAACTGCTCTGGCTGGTTGTGATGATGACCTCCGAGTCTCTTCTTTTCTTCGTGAGTCTTGCTCGAGCAATTTCCCTCCTGAACATTGTATGTGACATATTAGTTGATCCGCCAACATGTTGGTAGAACCTAAAAGCCGCCACCGCAGCCATATTCAGCAAGTTTGCAAAAATGTTCCACCACCATTTCTTCGAACGACGCCGAAGTCCGTAAGATGACAACATCCTATCAAATACATCAACGCCTTTCATTCCCTTGTTGTACATGTGAATAAGATGTGGCTGGTCAACTGAATTCTTATTCCCTTTCTTTACACGTCGTTCTACTTTGTGAATTGGATTCACACCACAGTAGTTGCTGGCAACTGTCACAGTTGAGTTGTCATTCCACTTCACTCACAATACTGTACCATCTGATCTGTAATCGAAATAGCCTCTCTCTCTCTTTTCGACTTCTTTCCTCTATGGGAGAGGACATTTACCTGTTATGGTATCCCGAACAGTTCCACAGGCGCGAAACCCCTTTGCAGTGAATTCCTCCAGCAGTGCATGCCTAATGAAGAAATTGTTAAAAAACAGGACATGCTGGTCAACATTTTCATCTGGCTGCAGCATTGATGTCACCACATTTGATCCCAGATTGCGAGTCTTTGAGTCACCTTCTTTCCCACAATGTGTAGAAAAAATTATATGGATATCCATCTACCCCACTTAGCATCCACATTTCATAACCTAATGTTATTGGTTTGTTCCTTATGAGCCGTCTAAGTGAGTGATGACTGTGGTTGGGAATCATTGATTCATCAATACTTAGTAGTTCATAAAACATACCAAACTGCTGGCAATTACTTATTATCATTTCAAGTACAGGCAAGACATTGTCCATTCACAAAACTTGAATTATCAGCAAGGTGCAAGTACCTTTTGATGGTTCGGAATCTTTCCCTGCTCATTGTTTTACCAAATACAAGTGCAATCAAACCATCACAAGTTGACCAATAATCATTTTCTGATGGAAGACTGAGGTATCCACTTATCAGCAAGAGACCAAAGAATTTCCTTATCTCTACGTCAGTTGCATGAGAGTTTGATTCATTTATGTGTCTAACGGCATACAGATTTCATTGCTCAGTTATGTGTTTAATAATTTGGGACCCAAAAATTATTTGAAAATTTCGTAAGGTTCCTTGCCAACAAGATCTTATCCAACCTTGTGTGGCATGTGCACATGAAGAGGCAACCTTTCAATCTTTCTCCATCGCCCAATTTCCTCATTTTCTTTTTCCTCGGCAGCATACTCCTCATCAACATCTTCCTCTTCTTTTTTATCTGATGAACTTCTACCTCACCATTAACTTCATTTGGAATCCAGTCCTTGTCTAAAATTTCATCCTCCTCCTCTTCATCACTGAGTGAACAGCAACTGACACTGTAAGAACACAGACGGGGAACTGCTATACTCCTGTGTATCAGACACAACAGGTGCAAACCAGTTTTAGCTTATGTAGGCCCTTTCGCATTTCTTCCTGCCCATACTTAGATTTGTATGAGGAAACATGCCAACGTTCCCATTTTAGGAACATGATCGTTATGTGCTGTTAATTTCGGCTGAAAAAATACATATCAATGAAAAACGTGACAAAATATTTTAACTTTAGGACTTGCATTTCGAGCATGGCATGCTCCAGAAGAAAAACTGTAACGGCAACAAAAAAAGCCGTATTGACTATTGAAAATATATGTTAAATTAATAGAATTTACACAGCTTAACACTAAATATACCTTCCACAACATCAGCCATAGGATTTCAGTCCCTATTAATGACAATAAAATGCATGCACATTTCTTTGCAAAAACATATTTCCATGTTCCCAAAATGGGAACGTTGGCGCTTAGAGGGTTGTAGAGTGAGAGAGAGGAGGGATTTCAAGGTGTTTTTATGGATTTAGAGATTGAATGGTAAGTTTTCTGCATTATTAGCAGGAAAAATCTCTGTCTTGGAAAATAGGCGTTTTGAAGGATGTTTTTACGGTTTTAGAGGCAAATTGACAACATTTCTACATTGTTAATTTGAGAAACACTTGCAAACCCCTCTAATCATCTCTGTGACCTTGGAAAATAGTCATGGCGAAAGAGCACAGCGTTTTCACGATTTTTTTTTTTACTATTCTAGAGGCATAATGACAACATTTCTACATTATTAACTAAATAATCACTATTGAAAACACTGCTGACCATCTCGGTGTCCTTGAAAAAGGGTCGTAGTGAGCGAGAAAATATTTCAAAATATTTTTACGGTTTTATAGCCAGAATGACAACTTTACCACAATATCAACTGGAGAAAAACTTTTGAAAACCCCCGTTAATCATCTCTCTGACTTTGGAAAATAGTCTTCATTATTAACTGGAGAAACATTCTTAAAAACTCTGCTAATCATCTCTGTGACCTTGGAAAATAGTTGTGGTGAGAGAGCAAAGTGTTTTGAAGGGTATGTACGGTTTGAGGCAGACTGACAACATTTTTACATTATCAACTGGAAAAACACTGTTGAAAACCCCGCTAATCATTTCTGTGACCTTGAAAAATAGTCGTGGCGAGAGAGCAAAGCATTTCTCAATACGGTGCAATTTACTTCAGTTTCCCTTTCAGTGTTTGGTTCTCTTTGTCAAAAAACTTTATTCTAATTCTTTGTCTTAATAGCCACTGAGATCACACATCCGCCGGTCACTTCCATAGCTAGGATTGAAAGATGGTATATGATTGGCTAACGGCTGTCAACCTCCCATCCCCCAACCCCCGGCCGTGGAAGAAAGTCAAGGAGCGATGATGTGTATGGCCAGCCCCACTCTCTCTCTCTCTCTCTCTCTCTCTCTCTCTCTCTCTCTCTCTCTCTGAAAGATAGTCCTGTACATGCAATATGATAATATGAGAACAAAAAAAATGTTAGCTCTCTCTAGGTACATGACAATCCTACGAGTAGTATTCCGTGGAAGGATAGCCTATCAAGTTTTTTTTTTTCTATCTCTCTCTCTCTCTCTCTCTCTCTCTCTCTCTCTCTCTCTCTCTCTCTCTCTCTGATTTCCGGTCTGCGTAGCTTAACTATACACCTTCAGCGCTCCAGGTCCGACTAGAAGGCACATAAGCATAGTAAGAGCGTACGGTCACGTTTTGAAATTTAAGGGTTTTGGACTTAGTTGTTTTTCTGCTTAAGAAATCTCGGTGCTCAAAGTAACCCCCCCCCCCCTCCTTGACAACTCTGCTCGGGTTTGCGCATGCGCACCAGACTATAAGTGACGTCATCGTTACCAGGACAACAGTGACGTCTCCCAGACTACGCTCTAATTACCCAAACCCTTACACACAACGTCTTTTGCCCAAGTTTATTAAAACCACTGCCTTGTCTGTCTACAGACAATCAAGGTGCGTTGACAGACACCTTGTAACACCTTACAACATGACTGAGATAGTCAGAATCACAACCTTCTCTGAGTACTACTGAGCAGTCAGAGACAAGGGAAAACTTAGAAAAATACAGTGTCAATACGATTACAATGTCAATATGATTACACAAACCTCGTCTCCACAGATATCCACTCATCGTCCCCCCTCTGTACCCCGATCCCAACCCCACAGCTCAACCCCCGGTGCTTTTCCCCACCCCCCACCAGGTCCCTCCCCGACAGTGGACGGGCACAACGGACTGCAGGCGCGTGGCCCGGCACTGACTCTTCACTGATTCCTGCTTCTCACTGGAGTCAGTACGAACTGGGAAGGGCCATGGCCAGCCACAACACTCCTCTTCGGCGCTACCGTGGTGGTGCTGCAAGCACGTGGCCTGACATGGACTCCTCTCAGGTTCCTACCGTCACAGGAGACAGTACGAACCGGGAAGGGCCATGGCCAGCCACGACACTCCTCCGTGGCCCCACCGTGATGGACAGTCTCAGCCTGTCTCGAGGCACGCGCGTCACCATACTGCACCAAGATATGGCTGTTACAACTGTGGGGAACACAACCACAGACTGGCCACATGTCGGTACGACCACAAACTAAGGTGTGGAATCTGCCGTCGTCTTGGCCATAAAGAAATGGTATGTCAGCTTCCTATCGCATAGGAGTCCGGCCATGAAGGCAGTGCCATTTACACGGAAAAAAGGATAGATTTAAAATTGAACATATAAATGCACAAAGACTTTTTTTTTTTTTTTCTTCTTTTATCTAAACAAAGTGGGCTTTTTTCATGGGAATTTATGGGCTAAAGGACACCACCTAATGGAGGCCTACTATCTGAAAGCCCACCCACTTTGGGACCGTTACCCCGAGTGGACGCCCAATTTCCACTCGGACCGTAGTCAGTATTCGAACCTATGCGCTCGGGGATCTCAAGGCCCCCAGAGCGCAAGCGGTTCCACCGTACCACGTATTTCATCAAGTAATCTTGACGAAATACGACTTTTAGTGAGCGAACGTAAACTAAATATTTTATGTGCAAGTGAAACTTGGTTGACCAAAGATGTTTTAGACCAACACATTGCTATAACTGAATTTAATGTGTATAGATGTGATAAAAGTAGAGGAGGAGGTGTGTGCTTCTATGTTAGAAATAGTTTTACTGTCACTGTGATTAATGTGAATATTGATCGAATTGAGGGTATTAAAGATTAATGGCTATCTATACAATGCCGAAAACTACCTTCCATAATCAATGGCTGCATAGCACCCGCACGGTAATTCCCTCACATATGACTACATTTTAGACATTTTTTAATTGTATGCACCTTAAAAATAAGTCTTTTATGTGTTAGGAGATTTTAATTGTAATTTTCTATCTAAGAACAACAAAATGGAACAAGTAATTAATAATAATAAATAATTCAGTTAGTAAACAAGCCTACAAGAAATACATCCCTGTCGTCAACATTACTTGATCTCATTGTGACCAACAATCCTGCCTTAGTGCTGGACCATGACGTAATTGCTTGTCCCATTGCTGACCACGATCTGCTAACTCTCACTCTTGACATTACCAAACCTAAAAGACCACCCATAACTAAAACATTTCGTGAAATGAAGAACTATTCGCCAGAGTTATTCTGTAATTTATTGATATCAGAAAGTAATACACTTGATAACTTCTACATTACTGATAACGTCAACACTCAAGTTGAGATACTTAATAATGTTTTCTTGAAAAGTCGACTTTTGCGCACCAATAGTGACCAAGGAACTGAAAAGACCTTCTGCCCCTTGGTTTAATGACAAACTGAGAACGATGATACAACAAAAAACAATGCTTTGGCATTCTGGAAAAAAAGACTGTAGTAATGTAAACCTACAAAATACCTACAAAAACTTTAAATGTCAAGTCAGAAGATCTATTCACTATTTCAAATCTGAATATTACAACAAAAAATTAACAATAACAAGGGTAACAGTAGAATAATCTAGAAAGTTGTTAAAAAATTTATCCCTAATAATAAAAGCAGTAAGCCTCCTGTCACAAGTAACAATAAGGATGATACGATGCAGACTGCCAACCTCTTCAATGTGTTCTTCGCTAACGTTGGTAAAAACACTTTTGAAAAAACCCATCTAACTGACTCCCCACATCACCCAGCTACAGATCCTACTGCTAACACAGATCCTAGCAGCCTGTTCAGACGTGAGCCTATAGACTGGCAAACCCTGAATCTCACTATTAAAAATATGAATAACAGTAATGCAGGTGGGTCTGATGGGATACCACTGAGATTTATCAAGGACTCACTTCCTGTTATAGCTTCCCACTTAACCACCATTATGAACACGTCTTTAGTCACAGGAATTTTCCCTACTGCCAGGAGATTCTCCATCGTGGTACCCATCCTAAAGTCTGGTGAGGATAACGACCCTAGTAATTATCGTCCGATAACTCTCCTTCCAGTCCTCTCCAAACTCCTAGAAAAATTAGTTTCAACACAGTTGATTCAGCAAATCACCTGCTCAGTAACTCTCAACATGGCTGCAGACCAAAGTTATCTACTTCTTCCGCTCTACTCACACCCGGTAAGAACCTGTATTCCAACATTGATAATAAGAAAGTTTCTATAGTCACTCTTTGTGACCTCTCAAAGGCCTTTGACAGCGTTAGCCACTCTATATTACCTAAAAAGTTACTTAAATGCAATGTTGATTTATTCCTGTTTGAAAGCTATCTCTGCAGCAGAACTCAATCGGTGAGAATAAATGACACCGTGTATAATAAGATGAGTGTTTCGTATGGGGTGCCTTAACGGTCTGTTCTTGGCACTATTCTTTTTAACATCTTTTTAAATGACCTTGCTACTTTCCTCCCAAACTGTGACGTTATCCAATATGCAAATGACACCCAGATTATCCTTTCAAACAATATTGACAAAATACAAGAACTTATGCAAAAAACTGAAGACACTCTCAAGTTAGCTAAAATGTATTTCAATGCAAGTGGTTTAATGCTCAATGCCAAAAAAAAAACACAATGTATTTTTCTAGGAACTAGGAGGCAGTTGTCACTCATCCCTCCCAACACTCACCTGATGGTGGACGGCAATAATATCAGCCCCAGCACGTCAGTAAAGAACTTAGGGATTTATTTTGACAACCATCTACTTTTTGACACACATATTACGTACAAATTTAATAAAAAAACACATGGCATCATTATGTTCGTTAACAGAATGCAAGATAATTTTGACAAGCCAACAAGAAAAATTGTAGTACAGTAATTAGTTTTAAGTCTATTAAACTACGGCATGAGGATATGGGGATCAACCAACATAACTCAAATTGAGCGTGTTCAAAAAATCCAAAATTTTGCAGCCAAAGTTGCCCTCGGTGGTGCTGCAAAAAGTGACAATATTACTCCCTTCTTAAAGGAACTGAAATGGTTGAAAGTAAATCACCAGTACGAGTTTGAGATATTAACTCTCACATATAGGATTATGAACAATGATTTCCCTGATTGGTTGCTCCTCCTCGCTTGTGTCCGTGACAGTCGCAGTCACCCTGTCAACACTCGGCAGACAGAACAGCTTCACGTGTAACACTTCCCTTGCCGCTAGGTCTTTCCCAGTCACTGCTCCCTCAGTCTGGAACAATCTGCCTCTTGTTGCCCAGCACGCCCATTCTCTATCCACCTTCAAATCACGTGTAAAAGAATTCTTACTTAATAAGCAATTTTCACACTAGTGCAAATGTTTTAGTAGTTTTTAGTAATTTTAAGGTCCCATTTCTAATGTTAGCTATTTTATTGATGACTGTGATAGGGCTCGTCCAGTAACATTGTGCGCCATTTTATTGTTATTGTGATTTTATTGTTATTCCTGTATCATTGTGTATCATTTTATTGTTCACTGTGATACGGTTCGTCCTGTATCACTGTGTTATTTTATTGTTTAATTTTTTTATCTGGCATTGTTGCTGTGTTTTATATATATATATATATATATATATATATATATATATATATATATATATATATATATATATATATATATATATATATATATATATTAGTGTGGCTCTGCTACTCTTTTCCTACTTATCAATTACTTTGTGCCTAAACTCAATTTCCTTATTGGCCATATTGTATGGGCCTCCTGTACAGATTTACTAATTTATAGAACATATATGTCAATAATAACCATTGTAATAATAGAAAAATAAATTCAATTAAATTCAATTCAATCCTCTCTCTCTCTCTCTCTCTCTCTCTCTCTCTCTC
>CM035220.1:35855544-35870593 GCA_020233015.1 Callinectes sapidus | reverse complement strand
CTAACAAGTTCAACATCACTAATATCATGAAAGGGAATATATTGTCCTATTTCCATAACGAATGAATTAGAAAGTATTATTACAGTATACAAACTGTTGTATGAGGTAGCCACTATTTCTTGGCATTGCTGCGTAGATTTTTTTTAGGTCTGGTAGCGGGTAGTGAGAACGTATGCCTGTTGGAGTTATCTGTCAAGGTGGGAGCAGGAGCCTCATCCAACCCACCAGACAAGACATCATCCGACGCCCCTTGGGCACCAACACCACCACTACCACCAAGGAGAGGGCTGGAGTCCACCGCGTCACTCATGGTAGCGGCCGTGGCGCCCGCAGTAGCTGCACCAGCACTCGCCCACCGCTGTCCTCCTCTTCGTCCAGTATTATTGTCGTCATTGTTGTACCTCTCCTTCATGATGAGTTTGGTATGTCGGAAGAACGCAATTTTCCCTTGCTGTCTTGCTTGTTTAAGGAGCGGCATCTGTGCGTTCTTAACGACTTGTGAGGCTGGACACAGGTCATCGTTGACGAACATATTCGTGCCCTTGAGTTTTCTCGCATTTCTCATAACAGACTCTCTGTCACAGTAGCTAGAGAATCGTGCCACAATAGTGCGAGGTTTGGCATCCCGACGCAGCCCAACCCTATGAGCTCGTTCTAACACGAGTCCAGGAAGCTGCATCTTGTCTTGAAGCATCGAGGTAACCGAAGCCGCTGTCTGTTCCCATGTCTCGTTGCTGTCAGGCTCCGGCACACCGCTGATTCTCACGTTCTTCCTTCGGCTGTAATCGTCTTGATAATTAATCCGTTCTTCCAATTCTTTAATTTTATCATCCTTCTCTTATACCTCTTCGATTAATGTGTTTATTTTAAGCTTGGCACCTTTCTTCTCTTCCTCTTGCTCCTTCGTTAGTGACTTTAGATCATCTACTTCCTTTTGGGTATATTCCAGACTGGCTGTAAGACTCGAGACTTTGCCCTCTAGTTGAGTTATGCGTTCATTCATTTGTCTCACAACCACATCCATGGCGTTCTTGTATGCTCGCTCCTGTGACTCGAGCATCGCCTTCATCATCGAGGAATCCATGGTGATAGTATTAAGGTGTATGGCAACTCAAGCACTATGACGTCAGATGGGTATCAGTACGCATGCGCGAACACTGAGTTGCCGTTCGAGGGAGGGCTTTACCCACAGGCTTGTAATTTCACCTGGCTATTTTGTCTAAGTTCAAAAGCACTGCTGAACTATTTTTGCCCTAGATCGTCAAGTGTATGCTTAGTAACTTGCTGTTTTAGTTGTGGACCGGTGGAAGCTCACGAACCACTGAATATCTTGATATAACGGTGGAGCTCTCGAGTAGGATGTAAACAAACAGCGCGCGTGAGAGAGAGAGAGAGAGAGAGAGAGAGAGAGAGAATTGAATTGAATTGAATTGAATTTATTTTTCTATTATTACAATGGTTATTATTGACATATATGTTCTATAAATTAGTAAATCTGTACAGGAGGCCCATACAATATGGCCATTACGGAAATTGAGTTTAGGCACAAAGTAGTTGATAAGTAGGAAAAGAGTAGCAGAGCCACACTAATATATATATATATATATATATATATATATATATATATATATATATAATATATAATATATATATATATATATATAATATATATATATATATATATATGTAAAACACAGCAACAATGCCAAATAAAAAAATAAAAAAATAAAATAACTCAGTGATACAGGATGAACCGTATCACAGTGAACAATAAAATGATACACAATGATACAGGAATAACAATAAAATCACAATAACAATAAAATGGCGCACAATGTTACTGGACGAGCCCTATCACAGTCATCAATAAAATAGCTAACATTAGAAATGGGACCTTAAAATTACTAAAAACTACTAAAACATTTGCACTAGTGTGAAAATTGCTTATTAAGTAAGAATTCTTTTACACGTGATTTGAAGGTGGATAGAGAATGGGCGTGCTGGGCAACAAGAGGCAGATTGTTCCAGAGTGAGGGAGCAGTGACTGGAAAAGACCTAGCGGCAAAGGAAGTGTTACACGTGAAGCTGTTCTGTCTGCTGAGTGTTGACAGGGTGACTGCGACTGTCACGGACACAAGCGAGGAGGAGCAACCAATCAGGAAAATCATTGTTCATAATCCTATATGTGAGAGTTAATATCTCAAACTCGTACTGGTGATTTACTTTCAACCATTTCAGTTCCTTTAAGAAGGGAGTAATATTGTCACTTTTTGCAGCACCACCGAGGGCAACTTTGGCTGCAAATTTTTGGATTTTTTTAACACGCTCAATTTGAGTTATGTTGGTTGATCCCCATATCCTCATGCCGTAGTTTAATAGACTTAAAACTAATTACTGTACTACAATTTTTCTTGTTGGCTTGTCAAAATTATCTTGCATTCTGTTAACGAACATAATGATGCCATGTGTTTTTTTTATTAAATTTGTACGTAATATGTGTGTCAAAAAGTAGATAGTTGTCAAAATAAATCCCAAGTTCTTTACTGACGTGCTGGGGCTGATATTATTGCCGTCCACCATCAGGTGAGTGTTGGGAGGGATGAGTGACAACTGCCTCCTAGTTCCTAGAAAAATACATTGTGTTTTTTTTTTTGGCATTGAGCATTAAACCACTTGCACTGAAATACATTTTAGCTAACTTGAGAGTGTCTTCAGTTTTTTGCATAAGTTCTTGTATTTTGTCAATACTGTTTGAAAGGATAATCTGGGTGTCATTTGCATATTGGATAACGTCACAGTTTGGGAGGAAAGTAGCAAGGTCATTTAAAAAGATGTTAAAAAGAATAGTGCCAAGAACAGACACTCATCTTATTATACACGGTGTCATTTATTCTCACCGATTGAGTTTTGCTGCAGAGATAGCTTTCAAACAGGAATAAATTAACATTGCATTTAAGTAACTTTTTAGGTAATATAGAGTGGCTAACGCTGTCAAAGGCCTTTGAGAGGTCGCAAAGAGTGACTATAGAAACTTTCTTATTATCAATGTTGGAATACAGGTTCTTACCGGGTGTGAGTAGAGCGGAAGAAGTAGATAACTTTGGTCTGCAGCCATGTTGAGAGTTACTGAGCAAGTGATTTGCTGAATCAACTGTGTTGAAACTAATTTTTCTAGGAGTTTGGAGAGGACTGGAAGGAGAGTTATCGGACGATAATTACTAGGGTCGTTAACCTCACCAGACTTTAGGATGGGTACCACGATGGAGAATCTCCTGGCAGTAGGGAAAATTCCTGTGACTAAAGACGTGTTCATAATGGTGGTTAAGTGGGAAGCTATAACAGGAAGTGAGTCCTTGATAAATCTCAGTGGTATCCCATCAGACCCACCTGCATTACTGTTATTCATATTTTTAATAGTGAGATTCAGGGTTTGCCAGTCTATAGGCTCACGTCTGAACAGGCTGCTAGGATCTGTGTTAGCAGTAGGATCTGTAGCTGGGTGATGTGGGGAGTCAGTTAGATGGGTTTTTTCAAAAGTGTTTTTACCAACGTTAGCGAAGAACACATTGAAGAGGTTGGCAGTCTGCATCGTATCATCCTTATTGTTACTTGTGACAGGAGGCTTACTGCTTTTATTATTAGGGATAAATTTTTTAACAACTTTCTAGATTATTCTACTGTTACCCTTGTTATTGTTAATTTTTTGTTGTAATATTCAGATTTGAAATAGTGAATAGATCTTCTGACTTGACATTTAAAGTTTTTGTAGGTATTTTGTAGGTTTACATTACTACAGTCTTTTTTTCCAGAATGCCAAAGCATTGTTTTTTGTTGTATCATCGTTCTCAGTTTGTCATTAAACCAAGGGGCAGAAGGTCTTTTCAGTTCCTTGGTCACTATTGGTGCGCAAAAGTCGACTTTTCAAGAAAACATTATTAAGTATCTCAACTTGAGTGTTGACGTTATCAGTAATGTAGAAGTTATCAAGTGTATTACTTTCTGATATCAATAAATTACAGAATAACTCTGGCGAATAGTTCTTCATTTCACGAAATGTTTAAGTTATGGATGGTCTTTTAGGTTTGGTAATGTCAAGAGTGAGAGTTAGCAGATCGTGGTCAGCAATGGGACAAGCAATTACGTCATGGTCCAGCACTAAGGCAGGATTGTTGGTCACAATGAGATCAAGTAATGTTGACGACAGGGATGTATTTCTTGTAGGCTTGTTTACTAACTGAATTATTTATTATTATTAATTACTTGTTCCATTTTGTTGTTCTTAGATAGAAAATTACAATTAAAGTCTCCTAACACATAAAAGACTTATTTTTAAGGTGCATACAATTAAAAAATGTCTAAAATGTAGTCATATGTGAGGGAATTACCGTGCGGGTGCTATGCAGCCATTGATTATGGAAGGTAGTTTTCGGCATTGTATAGATAGCAATAAATCTTTAATACCCTCAATTCGATCAATATTCACATTAATCACAGTGACAGTAAAACTATTTCTAACATAGAAGCACACACCTCCTCCTCTACTTTTATCACATCTATACACATTAAATTCAGTTATAGCAATGTGTTGGTCTAAAACATCTTTGGTCAACCAAGTTTCACTTGCACATAAAATATTTAGTTTACGTTCGCTCACTAAAAGTCGTATTTCGTCAAGATTACTTGATGAAATACGTGGTACGGTGGAACCGCTTGCGCTCTGGGGGCCTTGAGATCCCCGAGCGCATAGGTTCGAATACTGACTACGGTCCGAGTGGAAATTGGGCGTCCACTCGGGTTAACGGTCCCAAAGTGGGTGGGCTTTCAGATAGTAGGCCTCCATTAGGTGGTGTCCTTTAGCCCATAAATTCCCATGAAAAAAGCCCACTTTGTTTAGATAAAAGAAAAAAAAAAAAAAAAAAAGTCTTTGTGCATTTATATGTTCAATTTTAAATCTATCCTTTTTTCCGTGTAAATGGCACTGCCTTCACTCCTATGCGATAGGAAGCTGACATACCTTTTCTTTATGGCCAAGACGACGGCAGATTCCACACCTTAGTTTGTGGTCGTACCGACATGTGGCCAGTCTGTGGTTGTGTTCCCCACAGTTGCAACAGCCATATCTTGGTGCAGTATGGTGACGCGCGTGCCTCGAGACAGGCTGAGACTGTCCATCACGGTGGGGCCACGGAGGAGTGTTATGGTTGGCCATGGCCCCCCCCTGGTTCGTACTGATTCCAGTGAGCGGCAGGAATCGGAGAGGAGTCCATGTCAGGCCACGTGCTTGCAGCACCACCACGGTAGCGCCGAAGAGGAGTGTTGTGGCTGGCCATGGCCCTTCCCAGTTCGTACTGACTCCAGTGAGAAGCAGTAATCAGTGAAGAGTCAGTGCCGGGCCACGCGCCTGCAGTCCGTTGTGCCCGTCCACTGTCGGGGAGGGACCTGGTGGGGGGTGGGGAAAAGCACCGGGGGTTGAGCTGTGGGGTTGGGATCGGGGTACAGAAGGGGGACGATGAGTGGATATCTGTGGAGACGAGGTTTGTGTAATCATATTGACATTGTAATCGTATTGACACTGTATTTTTCTAAGTTTTCCCTTGTCTCTGACTGCTCAGTAGTACTCAGAGAAGGTTGTGATTCTGACTATCTCAGTCATGTTGTAAGGTGTTACAAGGTGTCTGTCAACGCACCTTGATTATCTGTAGACAGACAAGGCAGTGGTTTTAATAAACTTGGGCAAAAGACGTTGTGTGTAAGGGTTTGGGTAATTAGAGCGTAGTCTGGGAGACGTCACTGTTGTCCTGGTAACGATGACGTCACTTATAGTCTGGTGCGCATGCGCAAACCCGAGCAGAGTTGTCAAGGAGGGGGGGGTTACTTTGAGCACCAAGATTTCTTAAGCAGAAAAACAATTAAGTCCAAAACCTTTAAATTTCAAAACGTGACCGTACGCTCTTACTATGCTTATGTGCCTTCTAGTTGGACCTGGAGCGCTGAAGGTGTATATAGTTAAGCTACGCAGGCCGGAAATCAGAGAGAGAGAGAGAGAGAGAGAGAGAGAGAGAGAGAGAGAGAGAGAGAGAGAGAGAGAGAGAGAGAGAGAGAGAGAGAGAGAGGAATAGAAAAAAAATAACTTGATAGGTTATCCTTCCACGGAATACTACTTGTAGGATTGTCATGTACCTAGAGAGAGCTAACATTTTTTTTGTTCTCATATTATCATATTGCATGTACAGGACTATCTTTCAGAGAGAGAGAGAGAGAGAGAGAGAGAGAGAGAGAGAGAGAGAGAGAGAGAGAGAGAGAGAGAGAGTGGGGCTGGCCATACACATCATCGCTCCTTGACTTTCTTCCACGGCCGGGGGTTGGGGGATGGGAGGTTGACAGCCGTTAGCCAATCATATACCATCTTTAAATCCTAGCTATGGAAGTGACCGGCGGATGTGTGATCTCAGTGGCTATTAAGAAAAAGAATTAGAATAAAGTTTTTTGACAAAGAGAACCAAACACTGAAAGGGAAACTGAAGTAAATTGCACCGTATTGAGAAATGCTTTGCTCTTTCGCCACGACTATTTTTCAAGGTCACAGAAATGATTAGCGAGAAAAACTCTTGAAAACCCCCGTTAATCATCTCTCTGACTTTGGAAAATAGTCTTCATTATTAACTGGAGAAACATTCTTAAAAACTCTGCTAATCATCTCTGTGACCTTGGAATTTAGTTGTGGTGAGAGAGCAAAGTGTTTTGAAGGGTATGTACGGTTTGAGGCAGACTGACAACATTTTTACATTATCAACTGGAAAAACCTGTTGAAAACCCCCAGTTGATATTGTGGTAAAGTTGTCATTCTGGCTATAAAACCATAAAAACATTTTGAAATATTTTCTCGCTCACTACGACCCTTTTTCAAGGACACCGAGATGGTCAGCAGTGTTTTCAATAGTCATTATTTAGTTAATAATGTAGAAATGTTGTCATTATGCCTCTAGAATAGTAAAAAAAAAAAAAAAAATCGTGAAAACGCTGTGCTCTTTCGCCATGACTATTTTCCAAGGTCACAGAGATGATTAGAGGGGTTTGCAAGTGTTTCTCAAATTAACAATGTAGAAATGTTGTCAATTTGCCTCTAAAACCGTAAAAACATCCTTCAAAACGCCTATTTTCCAAGACAGAGATTTTTCCTGCTTATAATGCAGAAAACTTATCATTCAATCTCTAAATCTATAAAAACACCTTGAAATCCCTCATCTCTCTCACTCTACAACCCTCTAAGCGGCAACGTTCCCATTTTGGGAACATGGAAATATGTTTTTGCAAAGAAATGTGCATGCATTTTATTGTCATTAATAGGGACTGAAATCCTATGGCTGATGTTGTGGAAGGTATATTTAGTGTTAAGCTGTGCAAATTCTATTAATTTAACATATATTTTCAATAGTCAATAGGGCTTTTTTTGTTGCCGTTACAGTTTTTCTTCTGGAGCATGCCATGCTCGAAATGTAAGTCCTAAAGTTAAAATATTTTGTCACGTTTTTCATTGATATATATTTTTTCAGGCGAAATTTTACAGCACATAACGATCATGAACCTAAAATGGGAACGTTGGCATGTTTCCTCATACAAATCTAAGTATGGGCAGGAAGAAATGCGAAAGGGCCTACATAAGCTAAAATTGGTTTGCACATGTTGTGTCTGATACACAAGAGTATAGCAGTTCCCCGTTTGTGTTCTTACAGTGTCAGTTGCTGTTCACTCAGTGATGAAGAGGAGGAGGATGAAATTTTAGACAAGGACTGGATTCCAAATGAAGTTAATGGTGAGGTAGAAGTTCATCAGATAAAAAAGAAGAGGAAGACGTTGATGAGGAGTATGCTGCCGAGGAAAAAGAAAATGAGGAAATTGGGCGATGGAGAAAGATTGAAAGGTTCCCTCTTCATGTGCACAAGGTTGAATAAGATCTTGTTGGCAAGGAACCTTACGAAATTTTCAAATAATTTTTGGGTCCCAAATTATTAAACACATAACTGAGCAATGAAATCTGTATGCCGTTAGACACATAAATGAATCAAACTCTCATGCAACTGAGGTAGAGATAAGGAAAATCCTTGGATCTTGCTGATAAGTGGATACCTCAGTCTTCCATCAGAAAATGATTATTGGTCAACTTGTGATGGTTTGATTGCACTTGTATTTGGTAAAACAATGAGCAGGGAAAGACTCCGAACCATCAAGAGGTACTTGCACCTTGCTGATAATTCAAGTTTTGTGAATGGACAATGGGTTGCCTGTACTTGAAATGATAATAAGTAATCATTGATGAATCAATGATTCCCAACCACGGTCATCACTCACTTAGACAGTTCATAAGGAACAAACCAATAACTTTAGGTTATGAAATGTGGATGCTAAGTGGGGTAGATGGATATCCATATATTTTTTTCTACACATTGTGGGAAAGAAGGTGACTCAAAGACTCGCAATCTGGGATCAAATGTGGTGACATCAATGCTGCAGCCAGATGAAAATGTTGACCAGCATGTCCTGTTTTTTAACAATTTCTTCATTAGGCATGCACTGCTGGAGGAATTCACTGCAAAGGGGTTTCGCGCCTGTGGAACTGTTCGGGATACCATAACAGGTAAATGTCCTCTCCCATCGAGGAAAGAAGTCGAAAAGAGAGAGAGAGAGAGGCTATTTCGATTACAGATCAGATGGTACAGTATTGTGAGTGAAGTGGAATGACAACTCAACTGTGATAGTTGCCAGCAACTACTGTGGTGTGAATCCAATTCACAAAGTAGAACGACGTGTAAAGAAAGGGAATAAGAATTCAGTTGACCAGCCACATCTTATTCACATGTACAACAAGGGAATGAAAGGCGTAGATGTATTTGATAGGATGTTGTCATCTTACGGACTTCGGCGTCGTTCGAAGAAATGGTGGTGAAACATTTTTGCAAACTTGCTGAATATGGCTGCGGTGGCGGCTTTTAGGTTCTACCAACATGTTGGCGGATCAACTAATATGTCACATACAATGTTCAGGAGGGAAATTGCTCGAGCAAGACTCACGAAGATAGGAAGAGACTCGGAGGTCATCATCACAACCAGCCAGAGCAGTGCGATACGACGGAATGAATCACCTTCTGAACTCATGTACTCAAGGTAGATGCTGCTCCTGCATGAAGGACACACGACTGCAGTCCAGAAAATGAAAAAAAAAGAAAGACTATAAGGTGTGCAGTGAAGTTTATCACCAGAAGTAAACTGGTTGCAAAGTACATAAATGAAGATATATGAATTGCTAATCACATAATGTATTCTCCCTTCTTATATGAAGGACTGAATATTTTTTTGTAAGGAGAACGTGTTTAATACCATGTAATGGTAAAAAAAAAATATGTATTTCTATATCATATTGCGGTACTTAACATGTCAACGTTCCCATTTTGGAAACAATAAATAATATATTGAAATAGTATTGTAACACAATAAAACAAACAAACGAACGAACGAATATTTGACTGGCAACATCCGGGAGCTTTTGAACAAAAATTGAAAGGAAAATATTCACAGGAAGATGGGTCGGCCATTAAAGGGTGATAAAGAAATCTTGCCACTCTGCTTCTAGAACCGTAAAAACACATTGAAAACTGGTGCTAATTTGATTAAAGGCTTGTGAAATAGTGGAGGTGGAACACAAAAGCGTTTATTATGAATAAAGAGCCTTTGTCATGGAGCAAGTGGTGCGAGGTTTGGTATAGTCAGGCATGAAGAACAAGAAAAGAAAAGGAAAAGTTACAACACCGGAAACGGCTAGGACTGACGCAGACTGTAAGGTAGGAAGCGGCTTTATTAATGGCCAAGCACTGGGAAACAAGACAAACTATATCTTCAACAGTAGTTTTGAGGCCTCCTTCTCTTCCTCCTCCTCCTTCTCCTCTTCCTCCTCCCCCTCCTTTTCCTTCTCCTTCTCCTCTTCCTCTTCCTCCTCCTCCTTCTCCTCTTCCTCCTCCCCCTCCTTTTCCTTCTCCTTCTCCTCCTCCTCCTATTTCTCCTCCTCCTTCTCCTTCTCCTCCTCTTCCTCCTCCTCCACCTTCTCCTCCTCCTCCTTTTTCAACTCGTATGAAGAGACAAAAGCAGTGGACATTATTTATCTTGATTTCCAGAAAGCTTTCGACACTGTCCCACATAAAAGACTAATAAGTAAAGTAAAAGCTCACGGCATAGCCGGAAATATCCTGAAATGGCTGGGAGATTGGCTCTTTGACAGAAAACAACGTGTTGTTATCAACGGAAAAGAGTCGGAGTGGCATAAAGTAAATAACGGTGTTCCTCAAGGCTCTGCTTTAGGTCCAGTACTTTTCATAGTATACATCAATGATAATGATAAAGGTATAAACTGTACTCTAAGTAAATTCGCGGACGACACCAAAATAATGAGTAAAGTAGAGTCAGCATTACAATGGCAAGAATTGCAGAGTGACCTCAACAAATTAGCATGCTGGGCGGAAAATGGCAGATGAAATTTAATGTAGAAAAGTGCAAGGTCCTTCATATCGGAAACAACAATGTCCAAGCTAAATATTCGATGAAAAATGTGCCTCTGGCAAGTACGGAAAAAGAAGTAGATCTTGGTGTTGTTCTATCAAAGGATCTTAAGCTGAGCCAACACTGCACAGAAACAGTGAAAGCTGCAAACAAATTAGTAGGGTTCATTGGTAGAACCTTCGAATTTAAATCTGAAAAGGTCATACTTGCCTTATATAACTCATTGGTGCGTCCTAAACTCGAATATTGTGTGCAGTTTTGGTCACCATACTATAGAAAAGACATGGAAAAACTGGAAAAAATACAACGCAGAGTCACAAAATGATTCCTAGATTGAAAAATAAGACATATGAGGAACGACTGGAAGAATTAAACCTATTCAGCTTAACAAAGCGCAGGATAAGAGGAGACCTAATCGAAGTTTTCAAAATTTTTAAAGGATATAGTAACCTTAACGTTAATAAGTACTTTAATATTGACAATTCCAATACAAGAAATAATGGTTGCAAAATTATACCTAAGCGTTTTAAATCTCACGAAGCTAAGTACTTCTTTAACCGAATTGTTAACATCTGGAATAAGCTGCCCTCTGAAATTGTAAACAGCAGCTCTATTCCTTCATTCAAAAACAAAATTGATAAATATTTAAAAGCAAACCCCCTTGTCCGAATAATCTTAACACGTTCTCCTATTAATGTCATGGTTTTTGTGTCTCTTTTATTTTTCAAATAGACATGTAGAGTTCACCAGTGTAGGGTGAATAGCAAAATTTCCTTTAATCCTTTCTTGTGAAAATTCTATGCCAGTTTTTCCATACTGCATGGTAGTTTTCCAAACTATTTTCCATGCTAGCGAAAGCTGGAGGGAGTGGTGGGTGGGGAGGCCTTATCCTGTACTGTCCTGTCTCTCTTCCCTGTAGATAGTTAGCAGTAGTAACCAAGCAGCCTTGAAAGGACCATTAGGTCTGCTGCTGCTTGGTTCTCCTTTGTATTCCTTTGTATTCCTCCTCCTCCTCCTCCTCCTCCTCCTCCTCCTCATCCTCCTCCGCCTCAGTCACCTGGCTGATCTCCTCTCGTGTGGACGTGCTCCGTGACCTCTGTTCTGGCCTGTGTTTACCTGGACCTGAGCTGACCTCCGTATTGCTAAATGTTGTCGTGAAATTACTGTGTTGACTTTCATCTCTACTGAAACTTACTTCCACCATCTAGATATTAAGAGTCACTTACAGAACACACAACCTTATACACATCCACCAGTGCTACACACACCCTACACCGCATTATTAACCAGATAGCTTTATTTGTCTATCCCTCCTGTTGTTACTAATAATTGTCTGTTTTTTAATCTGTTTATATTTTCAGCAGTAATTCTTGCCTAGTTTTTACAGTAAGTAGCTGCTTATGCGAAAGTGGCCTTAAATTTCCAACCGTCACCCCTACACTCTTGTTATGGAGTTGAAATGGGAACAGCGTCACCTCTTGTCGATCCAGTTGCTTCAGACGACCTAATCCTTAACCCTGCACCTCATTCCACCCTAATCTTACCTGGACTAATCACTTAACGACTTGAAATTCACAGGGGAACAGTCACTCCCCCCCCCCTTCCCCAGTTCCAGGTGTGAGTTAGACCCAACCCTTAGCCCCACACCTCATTCCACCCTTTTTGTACCTGCGCTAATCACTCAGTACAGTCACAGGTTTTCAGTGTTTGTTTATATATTGTTTTTTGGTTTTCACAATGCGTAAGACCACCCGTTACACGTGATCTGGCTGTGAAAATGCCTTCATTTTTTAGCTGTTTCTTTGAGCAAAAATGTGAACTCTGCATGTTGTTTATTTTGCAACTCTCAGGCAAATGCATGGGACGAAATAAAGGAAATCAAGGATGAAGTAGCACGTCTGAAAGACGAACTACATGAGGTCAGGAAATTAATGCATGTAGATAAACCGTCAAAATCGCAAGTGGCAATCAGGCAGTGGGCAAGATAGATGATTCAGCAGATAGAGACGGTTTTCAGATCGTTAGGAATGCTAGAAAGGCCAATGCTCAAAGTACAGACAGTGCTACTCCCACAGTACAGAATAGGTTTGCTGTTTTGCACAAGGAGACTGAACCCGAACCGGATGTAATTCTGGTTGGAGATAGTCTTATTAGTGGCCAGAGTAACGAGTTTTGTAGAGCTAAGCCTAATAGTAAACACAGGTGTTATCCTGGCCGCAAAATAGAACACATCACAGAAAGAGTTGACTACTTAGTGGAAAGCTCAACGGAGGACACACTATTCATTACAGTCGCTGGTACGAATAACCTCCACAGTGATACCGCAACTGACATAAATAAATATCGGGACATGTTGAGAAAATTTGCTGAAAGGAGACGCAAGGTGGCAGTGTACGGCGTCATTCCCCGATTTGATGTTGAACCAGCCATGTTTAGGAAAATGTCAGTTGTGAACAGACAGGTTGAGGCACTTACTAGAAAGGAAGGAATGCATTATTTTGACTTGTGACACCATTTCTGTTTGAATAAAACTTTGTATGCTCGTGATGGCTTACATCTGGAAATATAAATATATGTAAAACACTTTATTTTTTGCACTTTTCAAACTTTTCATATCAGGTATTGGCGGGAAATAGGACTACATATATTTTCAAAGGCATTGGGAAAAAATCGATCGCGCCACATAAATTCTTGCAGATATGTGTGAAGAAAGTCTCACCTACAGCCTCTCATCGTCTTCAGGTGGGATTTGTGCTTATTCCAATATGACTCAATCGTTTGAGTGTGAATCCATGGCCCTAGATAATACCGTATGCCCACCATTCATCAGAATGAATATTGGACCCTGGTTGCACCACTCGGACGGAAGGTCCATGTCGAACTACAGACTGAATACATCAGGTGAGAATCGAAACTCGCGATAGTCGAGTTCACATGTCGAACTCACAGACTGAATCAGGTCTACCGGTGAGGTGTTTGGCCGCTCGCTGAGCTCCTGTCATCAAATGAACAATTGCCCCCCCAACTCTGCCCAATTGAAGAATTGCCCCCCCCCCAGCGTTCTTGGGGGGGGGGGGTAGCAATTCTTCAATTGATCCGAAAAAGTTATACCTTTCTCAGTTTGTAAGACAGCCCACGCTTGACAATAACATCCTGGGTATCATATTGGCTTCGAACGCTGATTTAATAAATATCTATGATGTGGGTGAAGCCTTAGCCAACAGTAACTAAAGAATTACACGATGCAATACTAATTGTAAAGTAGATATAAATGAAAACGCGCTTTTAGTCCCTAATTATAAGAAATAATAAGACTCAAACTAGAATTACAAAGAATTAACTGACAAACAGTGTTCTCAAATAAAGACATGGAGCAAATAAAGACATGGAGCTGATGTGCTTAGCTTTTACTAATATTATCCTTGAAACAGAGAGTAAAGGGATTCCTCGAGTAAGAAAACGGATAAATAGCACAAGAAATCCTCAATGGATGACTACTCTTTGAAACATGTCATTGCTAGGAAGAAGACCGTATACGCTAAATATAAACAAACCAAATCTGATAACGACTACAGTTTCTACATTACCATGAAAATATGTTGCGAGAGAGAGATGAGAAAGTCGAAACGTAACATCGAAATTAACATAGCAAGCCAGAACAAACCCTAAAAAGTTTCCAGTAAATTCGTAGTAAGAAAACTGTCAAAAAAATAGTTGGGCCCATAAAAGATAGTAATAACACACTTGCTAGTGACTGCAAAGCCATGGCAACAATCCTAAATAACTTTTTTTCACAGCCTGTTCATCACAAAAGATATTTCAGTCTTGCCAACCGTTATCAACTTGTTTAGAGGATCTGAAAGTGAGAAATTAATAATAGGTGAAATAGGCGACGACGATATAGCCAAATACCTGCGCAACCTCGACCCCAACAAAAGCACAAGTGCCGATAGTTTATCAACTCGGCTATTAAAAGAATGTCAAGAACTTTTGTTACCTCTTAAACTACTTTTTGAAAGATCATTACAGTAAAATACAGTGTCAAGTCACTGGAAATGCGCAGATGTCACGCCAATTTTTAAGAAAGATAACAAAAGCGAAGCTGGTAATTACAGACCCATCAGTCTCTCCTCGGTAGGTAAAATTTTTTTTTGAAAAAAATCACTTAGTTTCTAGACAGCCACAAATTGATATTAGACTCACAACATGGGTTCCGGAACAACATATCCTGCCTAACAAATCTACTATATTTTTTTTAATGACATGTACTCTAATAACGATGAGAGAGCTCCATCCAACATAATCCATCTTGGGGTGACCTCATTCAAACGTTCAAAATTCTTAAAACATACAAGATAGATAACGAAAATCTTTTTGAGCTTTCACAGTGAGTAACAAGAAATAATGGTTTAAAGCTTAAAGGGCAAAGATTTAATACGGATTTGCGGACATTTTTTTTCTTTAACGTAAGAGTAGTTGATCGTTGGAACAAGCTGCCAGC
>CM035220.1:35811591-35830080 GCA_020233015.1 Callinectes sapidus | reverse complement strand
CCCTATTGAAGGACATCCCATCCGCTACGCAAATGTATGACAATCCATGTTCTCGTCAAGACGACCCTACCATCTCACCCTTCTTGTTTCCGCCAAGACGCGCCTACTACCTCGCGTCCTTCTTCATCCCGCCAAGACGCGATTGCTACCACGCTGATAACCACAACTACGCGTAAACGCTCACCTACACCAAAACCAAGAAATAACGGGATAAAAAGGTAGATACAGATATATTTCTTAAGAAAGCAGTCCACCAACTCAGGGCACTGTCATCAACGGAAGACAATGATATTTACAGTGATTTTGGCAACGTTGTAGCATACGATTTAAGACAAATGTCTGAGGAGAGCAGGATGTATGCGCAAAAATTTATAACTGAGATTCTGTTTTGGGGTAAAATGAAGAAGTTATCGTCTTCAACAATGTTTGTAGAGTAACATGGGTGGTGACCGTTTTGCTGTACACTGCATAATTATACATAAGAGATTTTGTACTGCATACATTGAATTTACCAATAATAACAATAAAAAAATTATACGAGTACCGGCCCGTGTATTGAGTGCATCATTCCCCCTCTCATTTTTATTTTTTTTGTGTCAAATGGTTCTGGACACGGTAAAGTAGTAAGAAATTAAATTCATTATAAACATGGATGCCTAGTCACCAAATAATGTTCTGGACCAGGCCAGAGCTGCAAACTCCACCCTGGCCCCTCAATAGAGTGGCCAACGCCTAGAAGCCTCACCCCACCTCTTGACAATTAAGAATCTTTTTTCGTCCGGCCCAAAATGAGGGAGGGAGTGTGTGTTTGTGTAGAGAGGGAGAGATTAGAGAAAAGGAACAAGGTGATTACGTGCATAAAGACATAATAATGAAAATAATACGCAAGAAAATTATGAAAATAGCATACCGAGACACTGCATATATGTTCATGTCTTTACCTCCTACCTCCCCTTCCTTCTCTCCTTTCGTCCTAATCCTCACATAAAAAGTAGCAGCCAGAATTTACGGAAAGAATGATTGGTAGTGATAGATAAGATACGCACTACATATATCAGTATAGCTGTCGTGTCTGTTGCCACAAGCATAGTTTGTCTCGTCTTGCTTCCAGCTGGTTGGACGTGGCCCTAGGGTGTTCGACGGATTAATATTTCAGGAATAGCAAGAGAAGGGATGAGAGAAGAAGAAAGGGGAGAGGAGAGGAGAGACGAGGGGAGGGGAGAACAGAGAAAATGAGGAAAGGATAGGCGAATTGGATGGACGAAATACTAGTCACACACACACACACGCACACATTACTGGCGGGACGAAAAAGGATTTATATTTCAGAGTGAGGCTTCGAGACGGTGGCAACGGTGTTGAGGGGCCAGTGTGGAGTTTGTACCTCTGAACTGGTCCAGAACATTATCTGTGTCAGCTTTGCACCTATGTTTAGAGAAATGTCATATTGTACTGTAAGACAAGCTAATTTTAGGTTCCTTTTAAATAACAAACATTTACTTACCTGCAGGTATTCATCCTTCAGCACGTCATATATTGCTTGGTAGGTGTCAGGAACAATTTCGAACAAACTCTGCTTAGATATTCGGGTAGAATACTGGAGTGATGTGTAGCTGGCATTATAAGAGTGTTGCCTCCAGTCGAGCTTTAGCGGATATGGAATCCCTCATATTGGTGTCCTCTTTCGTAATTAGTGGCTGCACTTTCTCTAGAAGTCTGTGAAAAGTATCAGGGTCCATTCTCATATAGTTCTTTAATTCACGGTAATTGTCATCCTGTTGTTCCCGTAAAAGTGTCATGTGACTTCCCAATGTAGATCTATTTTCCAACCACTTTTTACACCATAGTTTTTTATAGTCCCCTGTTCTCTTTTTTAATGCACAGAGCAATGATTATGCAGCACAAAGATAGACGTTTAGCTCTAATTGTCTTGTGACGACTTCCATCTCCCATATTATCGTACTGCACCAGTGCAGCCACTGCCCGACGTTGCCTGTTCTTCACCACACAGGTTTAAATGCGCTCTGCCCTCTGCCCGGCGTCTGGTACAAGTCATAGGTTCGCCTGCCTGTGCTTACTGCCTGCCTTGGACTGTTTGATCTGGTGACACAGTTTAAAAGCGAGAGAATTACGGGCAAATATAAGTGCCCGCCGTGCATTTGCCCTTCGTGTGGACGGGCGTTTACTTCATTCCCGCGGGTCCCACAGGCGAGCCGGAGGGACCACAGACCGACACGAGTGTCCCTAATATTTAGATCTGGTGTTTTTATTTGTTTCACTTGATTTCTGCTGCAGATACATCATTACGATGTTTCTCCATCACTAAAACAGTTTGCCACAGGTCCTACAAGTTTGTGGGAGAAGAGGGAAGTCAGAAATGTGTGGTTTTGCCCCGAGGAAATTTGCCGACACAAAATCATATAGAACCACTAATTTATTCAGACACACATTACCTTGCTAATAATAATGTCCTTGTGTATGTCTTCTGCTTCTACAATGACTAAAATTGAAGGGAACTAATAAAACTAAGTAATACAAGAGAGAAGTAGAGGTGGCGATCAACAGAGACACGACCATCAAAACAAGTCACAAGATGAAGAAGAAGAAAAGGGAGGAGTTTAGAGGGAGCGGAGAGGCATGAAGTTTTGTGATTGGTTAGCCGTTTTGTGTCGGGGCTTGTGATTCGCTGGCGTCTATGACGTCACCTAGCTTTCTGAATCCCAATGTGAGCATAGTGTAAGTAGCCAAAACTTTCGAAGGTTCTGGAGAGCTACAACTTCCTAACACCTATACTCTTTCTGAATCCGGGCCCTAGTGACTGCTGTAAAGGAAGTTATCTTTGTACGGATATAGGATAGTGCCTTGACCTCTAGACACTGAAATACCACTTCCCTTGGCATGAACTAATAGTAATAGTAGTAGTAGCAGTAGACAAATTATAATACTGATATTAATGATAATACTAATAGTAATGTTGATATTAATAATAATAATAATAATAATTATAATAATAATAATAATAATAATAATAATAATAATAATAATAAGAACAATAATAATAAAAACCTTAATAATAAAGGATGATGATGATGATAATAATAATAATAAAAATAATAATAATAATAATAGTAAATATAAATGTGATGGACTGTCTCCCGAAACCCATCCCAAATCGCAACAATGTTCGTGGATACCAATTCTCAGGTGTCGCTATCAGGTCGGTCGTTATTTAACCGTGTCGTTATTAGCGACGCGCTTAGCGAGAAGCTTCATTTATGCCACGCCAGGGGCCGCATCTTCAAAACTCAACGACGCGCTACCGACAGACGTCTGTCGCTATTAACGACAAACGATATCCAATAACGCAGCGAGTGACGTTAGGACGTCGTTATTTACTTTTTGTTACGTGTCGTCAAAAACGACACTTCCCGAGGTGTAGTAAAGACATGGCTATTTGTTATAATAATATTTTTGTCGACAAAATGATTTTTTATGTACCTCATCCATACTTAACCATTCAAGAAACATGATATTGGGAGGCACAAAATGAAATTTTGCATGGAACAGCCAAAGTAAATGAGATGAACCAAACTTCCAGAGACGACCCTCCCTCGTTGCCGGCCGAAAAGACTGTCGTACTCTTCATTTTCGCCGGATCACGCCGCGCGCCGCTGAGGCGTCCTCATTTCACCATACAGCAGAGGATTGATATCCTCCCAAGACACAATAAACTTTTGCTACTTTTCAGGTAGAGTTTTTTTTCCAGTCAATATTTAATGCTTTTTCATATTTAGATTTCTTTTTTTTTTTTTTTTTTTTTTTGTGTGTGTGTGTGTGTGTGGAAATCTTAACTTTTTAATGACACTGAACTAACCTAAGTCCTAACCCTACCTTTAAACTTAAAGAAACTAATCTAACCATATAACTTAAAACCGATTTCTACAAGAAACCATTATAATTTATTAAAATTATTCATAGCTTATGAAAGTAGGTAATTACATTTTTGATTCAAATTTATATATATAGATATATATTAGATATATATATATATATATATATATATAGAGATAAGATATATATATATATATATATATATATATATGTATATATATATATATATTTTTTTTTTGTGGAAATCTAAACTTTTGATGAAAATAAACTAACCTAACCTTACCTTTAAAATTAAAGTAACTAGTCTAACCATATAATAACTTTGAACTGATTTCTACAACAAACCGTTATCATTTTTAAATTATTCACAGCTTATGTGATAAAGAGTAGGTAATTACATTAGAAATTAGCAACTGTGAAAAGGAGCATATTAGCCACGACTTTATGACAAGAAGTTGTACTGGACATCAGGCTTGGTTATTGCTCCTGACTTTTTAATTAATCACTATTCCTCACTCCTCAGAGGGTTAGACTCTCCAAGGCAGGGTTAGCATTGAAAAAAAAAAAAAGGGAGGGAGGGAATGTTTTTAAGGGGTTTCAAATATATTTAGCTTGGAAAAAAAAAATTGCAGATATCAAACGAGTTTTCTTTGATTTCCTGACTTTTTGTTTCTCAATGTGGTCTAATTGCGAACTTTTCACCAAGGACTTAAAAAGACTGACCCTATGATAAGGACTTTGTTTTGTTTAATACTTGGAGCTTTCGATGGTAATATGTGGTAAACTAATTCTAATATCGATTTACATTCAAGCCCCACCCCCCAAATTAAAAAAAAAAGAAAAAAAAAAGTCCATTTTATCATATTATATTTTATTCTTTGCAATGATTTATTCATACTTTTTAGTGTCTAAAATTTCTCTTCTCACTCTCTGGTCTAATTCTTTTTGTTCGTGCTCTGAGGGCTTGTGTCATAACAGTGGATGGTGGTGGTGGTGGTCCAGCGGGTGATGATCGTGATGGTCCCTCTTGGAGGTGCGACAGGAGCAACAGCGGTGTGTGTAGTTGAGGGGTTGGGTGATGGAGGGCCACCAGGGTCCTGCTCAACAGCTGGCAATGGCCCCTGGCTATCAGCTGTGCCCTCCAGATGTCACACATGAATCTATAAAGTGTAAGGAGTTGAGTAATAGGGGAGCGCCTCTGGGGGGATTTTGGACCAAATACTAGGGATAAGAAAAACAAATATTGCCCTGAAGGTCCTGGGTGTCGCTTGTCCTATCACATTTTCCTACAGTTTAAGTAATACAGGCAATATACCCATTAACCATTAATGCACAACAGGCCAAAGAAGGCGTTATACCACTAGTTATTGCTTGTTATTCAGTACTTCAGTTTGTTGAGACAGTTCTGCCACGTTTTCCTTAAAACTAGAAGTAGAGCGGGAGAGTCAAGAGACGACTGGCGGCCAGTGGTTGCTTCCTTGGCTCTAAGGCTGTGTTCGTCGCCCAAAGCTTTCAGATATAACCAAATCTTCCACATTATTGTTATAAACCTATGTCATTAGCAAGCAACACTGTAAATATTCTATCATCTTTATGTTTTACAAGTACTTTTACTTTGAAAACCCGTAAAATACAAAAGGTTCACACAACTGAAAGTCGAAGTCAGAATCACAAGACTTTGAAACAATCAGAATGAGGAAGTGTGAGTCTCGCAGCCAATCAGCAACTTTGTTCGGGGTCTAGCTGCACCCGAAAATGTACGCCCAATGTCATGCATTAAATCCTAACCACATGGAGAATTCCTCTGAATTTCAGATCAGAAAAGAGTTACTACATTTATTTTGCTTACATAATACTACTTATAATATCTTCATGCGCCTCAGAATATAATTTTTATTGATTTAAAACAGAAAAAGTTGGCACCGTTTTCGCAGCCTATCAGCACATTTGTCCGGGTTTCACCCGGACGCAAGCGGTCGTGCTCTGGAAGGCGTTGGGGTGTAGGGCGGTTGGGATAGAGTTCACTGATAACGCCTTATCTTTGTAGGGATCTAGGATCGTACCACGAGGATTACCTTGACCTCTAGATACTAACATACCACTTGGCTTGAACTTGAAGTAGTAGTAGTAGTAGTAATAGCAGATATAATACTGGTGACAATAATAATAATAATAACAATAATAATAATAATAATAATAATAATAATAATAATAATAATAATAATAATAATAATAAAATAATGATTGTATGTAATGATTGTAATAATAAAAGAAAATAAATAAATAAAAAATGTGATTGTGTCCCGCCCGATAGCCATTGAGCGGTCTTATGCGAGTTAGCAACACCCACCCCTAATAGCTACAATGTTTGTGAATACCGATTCTCGGGTGTCGCTATCAGGTCTGTCGTTAGCTAACCGTGTCGATATTACCATCACGCTTAGCGACAAGCTTCGTGGATGCCACCCCAGGAGCGGTGATGGTGGCACCCACCGCAGGAACAAAAACTCTAGTCAAGCTGGGCTGGAGAGTCAGTGGAAGCGGAGCACAGCAGGTCTTTCGGGCGGGAACTGGAGAGCGAGTGGAATGTCATCTCACATTAAGCTCTTATTATAGGTGTGTGACAAGCTGGTATAGGCTATTTTCAATAACTTTTTTTCCTTCCTTAGAGAGGCTTTCCTTGAATCAAACTGCACCTGTAGGTAACCTCATATCTTTACTTCCTCTATGAGGGTTTCAAATCGAAAGATCAACTACAAATTTTCAAATGTATAGATTGAGTGAAACTCCTCTAGGCGCATTCTCTCCAGCAGGATGAGGCTACTGTTTTTTTTTTTTTTTTTTTTTTCAGGATTATGCATATGAACCACTCTGCATCAACAACATAAAAAAAATGAATGAATAACTCATAGTGGCTCATAAGAAAATCATCGGACAAACACTATTCAGCTAAACTATGTCTCTCTCCACCTGCACTATTTTATTTGCTCACGAATCATTAATTCACCTAATGTTTGTGTACTTCCCACACCCGCGCCCCCTTAATTGTGTGGATGGGACAACCGTGTTTCATATTTGTGGATCTCTATACATCATGCTGTTTCTAAAGAGGGTAATGCGGGATGACTTATAGATTAAACTGTTATTCTTACACTGAGTGCGATATATATTTGCTGCAAAACTAAAGTGTGTCATTACCTATGAATAAGTTTGTATCTATGTACCAAGTTATTTGTGTGCAATACATGGGTGGTGGATTTAGGTTTATCGTCAAAAAATCATGCATTTAATAATTTTGTTTAAGGCAACAATTATATTTAAGGAAATATGGCCAAGTAGTTCTCTACACAGACACACAGTAATGAGATAGGGATAGCATGGTGTTTCTATTTCTATATACAGTGATTTAAAATCATTATATTGCCATCCAGTTTTAATGGTGGAATTTACTAGTGTTATGTCTGGAATGGTATGGAAGTATCGCAAAACGTCTACCCAGTGAGTTGGACTAGCCCTGACTGCAATGGCGGGCAGGCGGAGCCTAGGCTAACCTTGTTAGCTATAGTTTAATTAATCGTGTATTTGTATTTTATGGAACTGTACCTCATATGTTATGTGACAATCAGATATTGTATAAAAGGAAGTACTGAGCCAAAATGAGTGAGTAAGAAGTGTATTAGGAGAGAAATGTTTGAAGGAGTTAGTGGCAGTGCAGTGGTAAGAGCAGCCTAGTACTGGACTCGCTGTTGTATCCAGTTTCTCATGCACAGGAAATTAAACTTTATAAGTTCTGGCCACTGTATCTTTTTTTACGGATTGTTACCAGTCTCCTGGCGACGACATTGCAGTATACGAACAATATGAGGATGCCTGATGTAACAATATTCTAGTGAGCAGTCCTGAAAAGTACATGTAATTAGTCCTTTTTTCATACTAAGCATATTCTACTTGTCTTCATACGCTCGTTTATGAACATCAATTCTAAAAATAAACTTCAACGTAAAGCGTTAACCGATTCCCTAATAATTCATAAATTAGTGTCATCTTCATAAATAACATTCAAATTTGGAGCTGACCTAATAAACAAGATCATTTATAGAAATTATAAACAATATCAGGGGTTCCATATTATGGAAACCTTTATTATTATTATTATTATTACTTTGAGACTTCAGAACATAATTTCCAATAAAATAATTGTGGACGACTTCAGTAGCTTACAAAAAAGGTCTTTAGTGGCACACCTCAAATAACTCCACTTAACAATTTTTCAAAGTAATATATTATGAAGTGAAAATAATTACTGTGAAAAATCCAAGAAAACTCTTACTGCACAAAGCTTTTGTTCCAGACAATTGTAAACTTTGCTGACAAATTGAAAAAATGCGGATTCATTATTTATTTATTTATTTATTTATTTATTTATTTATTTATTTATTTTTCGAAATCTATATCAGTGAATACATTCTTGTCCTGTAAAAGTTTCACAAATTTTGATAGAACCAAGAGGTGAAATAGAAATCTAACAAATATTGATATTACCTACTCCAAATAAACTGATTGGGGCAATTAGGGCAAAGACAAGTTCAATTAATTAAATGACATTGCATTGTTTTACTTTTTTTATGCGGTTGCGTAACAATATTTTAAGAATCGCTTGTAAAGGTACTACTGGAGAAGAGAAGTACTTTGGTGAGAATCTTATTTTCTATACACAACAACAACAACAAGAACAACTAATAATAATAATAATAATAATAATAATAATAATAATAATAATAATAATAATAATAATAATAATACACATCTTTCATTCTCACTATGTACCTGCAAGAGCAGGGGGGAGGGGGGGAGGGGTGCACTGTCGACACTACCAGGCAAAACCGAAAACACTGACTGCTGGCCTGTTTCCCAAGTGTCGTCCGGGGGATGTGGTGCTCAAAAAGTCTGGGAACATGTTGGCTATTAGATGGCGTGATAAATAGCCTGTCAACATTCTTACTAACGAGCATATGGAGGAGCACTTGATGGATTCTGGGAAAGAGAAGACAATAGATAATGAAGCCTAATGCAGTCATCAACTACAATATCATCGACATAAGGATGGTTGACAAATATTATAATATGATGATTGGATTCATCATTGAATGTCTCAGAAAAGGATGTAAATGGTACAAGAAAGCTTTTCTCTACATCGTCGACATGTGTATGCTGCTCAATACATACATACTTAACGACAAGGCACAGGCCGGTGTGCGATCTCAACCTTCTCTGACATGACACTCTTCAAGTGACTGTCATCACTTGAGAGGTTCCACCAGGTGACTGATTGCTGAGACTCCAAGATGACACTCGGATGCACTTCCTCACCGACTTGAGGCACGTGACTACCTGAATATGCACTACATAGAGCCTCCCCCTCCTACGCCAACCAGGAGTGTGGGCATAGGACTATCTGTGTAGCTACTCCTCACTTAAACCCATAAAGAGGAAGGAAACAAACCAGCTATAATTGTTATGAGTGGAACGTGCCTCTCTACATTGTGCCTTGCTGTGTTCCGCGAGTACAATGTTTCCAAGACATACTGATAATATAAATGTCTGTGACAAGAACCATGAAATCCACCACTTTAGCCAACTCTAGCCAACTGTAAAAATCACTTTGTAATCTAAAAAAAATAAAAGCATCATTGTTTTCTATTTTTATCTTTCCTTTCGTTACACAATGTAACTACAGCATTCTGGCGTGGATGCCAAGTCATTGCCAAGTTTAGCAAGTAATACTAACCACTGATTTTTACAATAAAACTATAGTTGAGCCTTTGTATGGATGCGTTTCACTTAAACTATAAAAAAAAAAAAAAAAAAATTATGTCTTTTAGGTCCAAGTGATAGAAAAAAGTATATTTGTCAACAATAATGTATTTTCATACTTCTTACTTCATAATTCCGTACTCGTTCTAATAATGGTCGTGTAGCGTTCAAATTGATGTCAAAGAACAGCTGAAGGTATGATGGAGTTTACTGATATATACTTCATTCAGTAACGTGGGTTGAATAGGTGAGAAGGTACATGAGGTGGAAGAGAGATATGTAGTATGTTTTTGCGTGAATATGATGATGCCCTGTGTATAGGAATAGGAATGCGTGAATAGGACCTGTGGCAAACTGTTTTAGTGAAGAAGCTTCATAATGATGTATTTGTAGCAGAAATGAAATCCAAAATGCACTGCTCACACTACTACTAAGTAAATCCCCAAGCAATTTTCTCTTGAATCCACAACCTTCACTTACGTGATCACGGTCAACAATTTACTAGAACCTCACCGACCTAAATATTAGATGCACTACCATAATAAGTGTGATCCAGTCATGATGCTCACTTGCGGGACCCGGGGGGGGGGGGGGTTATGTTAGTTAGCGTCAGGGCCTGGCTAACAGAGAATCATCTCAGCTGTACTATTCTGGCTACACTGTAGCACCATAGGAGTTTTCAGTGGCGTCCATCCCAACCGCCCTGCACCCGAATGCCTTCCAGAGCACGATCGCTTGCGTTCGGGTCAAACCCGGACAAATTTGCTGATTGGCTGTGAAAAAGGTGCCATCTTTTCCAGTTTTAAATCAATAAAAACTTCTATTCTGAGGCGCATGAAGATATGATAAGTAGTATTATGTGATACTGAAATTCAGAGGAATTCTCCATGTGGTTAGGATTTAATGCATGACATTGGGCGTACATTCTCGGGTGGCGCTAGACCCGAACAAAGTTGCTGATTGGCTGCGAGACTCACTTCCTCATACTGATTGTTTCAAAACCTTGTGATTCAGACTACGACTTTCAGTTGTGTGAACCTTTTGTATTTTACAGGTTTTCAAAGTAAAAGTATTTGTAAAACATAAAGATGATAGAATATTTACAGTGTAGCTTGCTAATGACATAGGTTTATAACAATAATGTGGAAGATTTGGTTATATTTTTTATGGTGGTGCTCTGAAAACTTTGGAGGAACGAACACAGCCTTTCGCCGGCAGGCAAGCTGGCAGGCCGCCAGTCGTGTCTTGACTCTCTCCCGCTCCACTTCTCCCAGTGCACAGGACAACGCGACAGAAAAATGTCTCCACAAACGTATATTATACTGAATAACAAGGAATCTTTAGTTGTAAAACGCGTTCTCTAGCATGTTGTGCATTAATAGTTAATGGGTATATTGCCTGTATTACTTAAACTGTAGGAAAATGTGATAGGATACGGGACAGCCAGGACCTTCACGGCAATTGTTTTTTTCTGTATTTCGTCCCAAATGCTGTCTTAGGCTCTCACGTATTACTAAACTCCTTACACTTATTTTGAAGATTCATGTGTAACGTCTGTGATCGGACTTACTACAAATTCATTTTCAAATACAAATAGTTTATTGATGTAAAAAAAAAAAAAAAAAAAAAAAAGAATACATCAAAGGGAGCAGACAGTATACTGAGATGCCCACCCAACTGGTCTTGCAGAACAAAGCCTTACACTTTGTTTGGAGATATTTCTACTCGAGAACAGAAATATTCATGCCTACATGCATTTTATACATATGAAAATATATATACATACCTATACTTAGATATGTTCACACACACACACACACACACACACACACACACACACACACACACACACACACACACACACACACACACACACACACACACGATACACAACAATACATACATAAATACATACTATCAGAGTGGCTCACTTCCTGTAAAACACAATTAGTTGACACACGTATATTATAGCACAATAAATCATATCCTAGGAGCAAACAAATTGTACTTCTTTAGGATGCTGGGTACTATATTGTTATTGATTATATGGCAAGATTGCCTGGTGACACCACTAATTTTAGGGTCCTTAAAGTTATCAATTTTTGGACAAGAACGTAAATATTGTTGCAATGTGTGAGAATGGATGCATTAGTACACACACATACACACACACAGCCACCTCACTCGGCCCCCTCGAGCGAAGGGACACACACACACACACACACACACACGCACCACGTAGTGTCGTGATTAGGACGCTCGGCTCACTACTGAGAGGGCTCAGGTTCGAGTCTCGGGCGCGGCGAGGCAAATGGGCAAGCCTCTTAATAGGCGTTTTCAGTGGCGTCCATCCCAACCGGTCTACACCCGAACGCCTTCGAGAGCACGACCGCTTGCGTCCGGGTCAAACCAGGAAATGTGCTTATAGGCTGCGAAAAAGGTGCCAACTTTTCCAGTTTTAAATCAATAAAAAATCCTATTCTGAGGCGCATGAAGATATGATAAGTAGTATTATGTATGCAAAATAAATGTAGTAACTCTCTTCTGATACTGAAATTCAGAGGAATTCTCCATGTGGTTAGGATTTAATGCATGACATTGGGCCTACATTCTCGGGTGCAGCTATACCTCGAACAAAGTTGCTGATTGGCTGCGAGACTCACACTTTCTCGTACTGATTTTTTCAAAGCCTTGTGATTCCGACTTCGACTTTCAGTTGTGTGAACCTTTTGTATTTTACGGGTTTTCAAAGTAAAAGTACTTGTAAAATATAAAAATGATAGAATATTTACTGTGTTGCCTGCTAATGACAGGTTTATAACAATAATGTGGAAGATTTGGTTATATCTTTTATGGTGGTGCTCTGAAAACTTTGGGGGAACGAACACAGCCATAGAGCCAAGCAAGCCGCCACTGGCCGCCAGTCGTCTCGTGACTCTCTCCCGCTCTACTTCTCCCAGTTCAAAGGACAACGCAGCAGAAATGTCTCAACAAACGTAAGTACTGAATAACAAGCAATCATTAGTGGTATAACGCCTTCTTTGGCATGCTGTGCTTTAATGGTTAATGGGTATATTGCCTGTATTACTTAAACTGTAGGAAAATGTGATAGGAGAAGCGACACCCAGGACCTTCAGGGCAATATTTGTTTTTCTTACCCCTAGTATTTGGTCATTAATACCGCCATAGGCGCTCCCCAATTTCTAAACACCTTACACTTTATAGATTCATGTGTGACATCTTGAGGGCACAGCTGAGAGCCAGGAGCCATTACCAGCTGTTGAGCGGGACCCTGGTGGTCCTCCATTACCTAACCCCCCAACTACACACACTGTTTTTGCTCCCGTCACACCTCCAAGAGGGACCACCAAGATCATCACCCGCTGGACCACCACCACCACCACCACCATCCACTGTTATGACACAAGCCCTCAGAACACGAACAAGAAGAATGAGACCAGAGAGTGAGAAAAATTTTAGACACTTTAAAAAGTATGAATAAATCATTGCAAAGAATAAAATATAATATGATAAAATGAAGTTTTTTTTTATTTAGGGGGTGGGGTTTGAATGTAAATCGATATCATAATTAGTTTACCACATGTTACCATCGAAAGCTCCAAGTATAAAAAAAAACAAAGTCCTTATCATAGGGTCAGTCTTTCTAAGTCCTTGGTGAAAAAGTTCGCAATTAGACCACATTGAGAAACAAAAAGTCAGGAAACCAAAGAAAACTCGTTTGATATCATCTATGTGGTTTGTTTATATTTTCTTTTCCATGCTAAATATATTTGGAATCCCTGAAAAAACATTCCCTCAAACTCTTACTCCTTTTTGGGGTGAGATATGTTTTTTTCAATGCTAATTCTGGCTTGGAGAGTCTAACCCTCTGAGGAGTGAGGAACTGTGATTAATTAAAAAGTCAGCAGCATTAACCAAGCCTGATGTCCAGTACAACTTCTTGTCATAAAGTCATGGCTAATATGCATATTTTCACAGTTGCTAATTTCTAGAGTAGTTACTTTAATTTTAAAGGTAAGATTAGGATAGTTTCTTTTCATTAAATGTTAAGATTTCCACAAAAAAAGAAAACTATCTAAATTTGAATTAAATGTAATTACCTACTTTATAATCACATAAACTATGATTAATCTAAAAATGATAATGGTTTCTTGTAGAAATCAGAACTAAGTTATATGGTTAGATTAGTTTCTTTAAATTTAAAGATAAGGTTACGTTAGTTTAGTGTCTTTAAAAAGTTAAGATTTACACAAAAAGAAACTATCTAATTTTGAAAAAGCATTAAATATTAAATGGAAAACAAACTTGTCATGAAAAGTAGCAAAAGTTAATTATGGCTTGGGAGGATATCAATCTTCTGTTGTGTGGTGAAATGAGGACGCCTCAGCTGCGCGCGACGTGATCCGGCGAAAATGAAGAGTTCGACAGTTTTTTTCGGCCGGCAACGTGGGAGGGTCGCTGGCAGTGTTGCTCTGGGCTCTCATTTTCTAAGGAAATTTCCTCTGACAAGAAAATCTGAGCCCAACTGAGGAAAAATCTAAGGAAATGGCATTTCTAAGAAAAATCTGAGGAAATCGAGTGCAAAGTTGGTGGATTTTCCAAGGAAATTAGGCAACGATTTAGGGAAAATTATCACCATACAAACAGGCCTACACAAGCAATGCCATGATTAAAATAGCTAATGAATATAAAAGGCAGGCTGATGTTTCAAAAATCCCGCCAAGTCCCGCTGATGAGCACGACATTATTAATATCGCATTAACGAGACATCTCCCGCCTTATTTGTATGTAAACAAACATCGGACCGACGGTCCGACGGGGGGACAATACGAGAAGTTTTTTTAATTCCTCACTTCAAAGGTAAGTGTCGAGTGTCGACTCTTGACTTGAACCATGCGTGATACTACATTGGTGCCTATTGAAGATGTTCAGCTGCTGTGATGGTGGTGAGACTCAGAGATGAGGTAAATATATGTGATGGTGGTGAGACTCAGAGATGAGGTAAATATCCAGGTTAACTGCTCCACGTAAATTTTCCCTCCAGTAAAGGGTGCCATTTAGGGGCGCCTGCAGGGCATGGGGTCAATAGGTATATTTTATTATACCGTAAAAGATGCCATTCAGGGACGTCTGCAGGGCATGGGGTCAATGGGAAAATTGTATTATACAATAAAGGGTGTCATTTAGGGAGTTTTTAGATGGGCGTGTCTTACGCAATTTGGCTTTGCACAGCCAAACCACCACTGTAAATGCTCCATCAGTAACAACATTCAAACACAGCTACGACAAGCACATAGTAAGATTGAATATAATGGCGGGCAATAGGAATTTATAGGATCTATGTAGATCAGTAGTGAATCCCGTGGATTTTATTGGTAAGTCTTATTGGTAAGATCTAATCATTTGATATTGTACTGGCGAAAGTACATTACATGAAATCACACAGAAATTTATCAGGGGTCTGGGATCGAACAAGGGCCACTTTGTGTGCTAGGCAAAACCTCTACCACTGAGCTCTAACGCTAGTGCACTAGCCAACTGGGTTCTTGGTTAATGTATGTACAGGGCATTCATTACAATATCTTTAGGCATCATTTTCCAAAATTTAGAGTTGTAGTGTTTACTGCCAAATGCCTGATCTTGCTGGGTCGGTAGCTGGCAAAGGAGTGGATCGAGTTGCTTGTGCCAAATGTCACCCTTTGCGAGAATCTTGTTGCTCTTGGTGCTCCAATCTAACTATACCTTTCTTAATTTTCCCCTTAAATTTCCCCAGTATATATATATTAGATTGGTGTAGAAAAAAAAAAGTTTAAAAATACCAGACAAGATTCGGGATATAACGGATTTGTCTGGTACTTCCCTCTCATATACCAAACATCTGATGTAACAGATCTTCGGTGATAACAACAGACCCATGTCCTCATATCGTCCATTATACCGAAGATATACTGTGTACATCTGTTTAAATAAGCATTTAAAAAGTAATCTAAAGTTAAATACCGGTAAATTTTCAGTTTCTTCTCCATCTCTGCAACTTTATTGAAATATTTTTTATAGTATATTTTAATGTGTTTTGAACAAACATGTATGATTGTTGTTTTATTGGATTTTTCCAATTTCCAAAAAAAGGGAAAACCTGCTACCATACCTATATAACATTAAGGCCTATGTTTCATAAAAAGTCTTTAAAATTTTCTTTTTTATTCTTCCTCAGGTTTACATGTGCATGCTTTGCTAATATCTACATCATCTGAACATCTTACAATATCTGTCAACCACTACCATACCCCGTCAGATGAATGACTGTCCTTCTTCAATTCACTCCTTATCTAGTTTTATGAACTTTAACTTTGCTACATATATACAAAACATTTTAAAATGGCATCTATTATGGATTGTAGTGAATCGGACTATTATTAGACTGATAAGGAATCCTCTGCAACATGTAGTCAACCAGTATAAAAGAAGAATAAAAAATTACAAGCAAACATTTCGCAATGAATGGCTGCAAATAAAAGCTTTTCAAGGTTGGCTGAAACCCCCTACCCCTGGAAATTTAAAGCCAATGTGTACTCAGTGTGCATGCAACCTAACATGTAGTAAAACTGGTATTGAAAGGCACAGTAAAAGTGCAGCTCACATTAGATTACAGAAATCATCACAGCAACAATGTAGTATAAGTGACAGCTTCCAGAAACTATAACAGCCTGTTGCTTACCCCATGCTGACTAAGAGTCGCATTTGTGCTTTTATTGCACAGAATAATCTACCCTTTTCAATTTCTAAACAATTAGTTAACTTGATAAAGGAAACAAGCTTGAAGCAACTTAAAATGTGTGCTACAAAATGTACTAATGTAATGAGGCAAGGTCTTGGATACAAGTTTCCTAGAGATTTAGTGGATCATTTGAAATAGACAAAATTTAGCATAATACCGGATGAAACTACTGATGTAGGATCTGAGAAGCAACTAGCAATTTGTGTGGTATATTTTGATCAGGACACATTTGAAGTTGTTACAGCTTTCCTTGACATGGTAATTGTGCAGAAATGTGATGCAAAAACTTTGTATTCAGCCATAAAACAGTGCTTCCAAGAGAAAAACATCCTATTAGAAAATATCATTGGGTACTCATCCGATGCTTGCAATGTCATGTTTGGAGAAAAGCAGAGTGTAGTAGCTCTAATGAAAGCAGAGTTTCCTCATATCACATTTGTGAAATGCAGTTGTCACATGATCCATCTTTGTCTCACATGCATGCTTAAAGCTTTCAACATCATTGGAGGATTTATGTAGAAGTTTTTTTTCACATTTCAATAGGTCTAGCCTTAGACAGCATGAATTAACTGAATTTCAAAATTTTCTAGACATAAAACCACACAGAATATTGGCATTTGGGCAAACCCGCTGGCTGTCGTTGGAAGCATGTGTTACTTGTCTGCTTGAGCAGTGGGATGCCCTTTCATTGTACTTTACAGCCATTATAAGCGAGGAACGTGATCCCTCATATGTCACTGAGAGCATCCTGATGAATTTGAAAATTTATTTCATAAAAGCTCAGCTGCAGTTCATTCATGTTCAGTTAAAACGAGCAACTGAGTTCAACAAAATGTTTCAGAGTACTAAACCAATGTTGCACTGCCTTCACGATAAAGTCAAAGATCTACTGCTTCAGTTAATGAGTGATTTTATTCAAGTCAGTCACTTACGTAATTGTTCCTGTCAGTCAGCTTTATCTTGGTATTCATGCCACAGACACAATTCAAAATTCTGTTTTATGCAAAGAGAATGAAGGAGTAAAGCAGTTCAAATTAAAATGTCGTGATTTTCTTCTGGAGCTTATTGACCAAATAAGAGCCAGGCTCAACACTAGGTCTTTCAAAATTTAGTCCTTTCTGGTTCCTATGAATGCTCTCAATCTGAAACCCAACAGTCTAAGAGAGATGTTCGAGGTTATCCATATCTAAATGACATTTGTGACAAGGAAAGTGTAGATTTAAAATGGAGAAAACTAGGTTTAGAGAGACTTTTCAGTGAAGAATATGATGTTTCACAGTTTCAGAAGCAGCAGCTTTCTTTAAAAGATGATGATGGTAATCAGAAGTACCCAAATCTATCCAAAGTAGTTGGATGTGCTCTTGCTCTTCCTCACTCAACTGCTGCTGTTGAGCGTGTCTTTAGTCAGGTTAGTCTCATTAAAACAGACTTGAGAAATTCCCTTAACACCGCCAGCCTTGTCCGTCTGCTTCATGTTAAAAATGACTTGCACACAGTTGGAATATGTGCATATCAATTATAGATGGATGACAAGCTTAAAAAATCTCTGTCAAACCTTGATTATGACGCTACTGATACTGAATGCCAAAATATCCTTAGGGAGAGGTATGCACAGCTTAATAATAACAAGAAAGCACTTGAAGGAGTGAAGGGGCGTTGCCAGTGAAGTGATGCAGGGTCTGGTGTATGTTATTTATTTTAGCTGCTGTGCAATGCAAGATATATGTTGATTTAGTCATAAAGGTACTGTCTTGGTTTGGGGAAGGATTCTATTCCATGTTATAAATTGTTTATAGAAAAATTTATTTTGTGGCTGTTCATACTATGCATTGTGCTTTATTCTATGCTACTAACACTGGGTATCCCTGTATCATAATGTTATGATATATTTGCATGATTAGTATCTTGGTTGGTTCAGGTGCATATGTCAGTACAAGAATGGTTAACACTCTTTGGCAGGTCAAGTGATTTGTGGCAATCACAAG
>CM035220.1:35796591-35809091 GCA_020233015.1 Callinectes sapidus | reverse complement strand
TACATCCAACTACAAACCCCCCCCCCCGCCCCCCACGCACACACACACATAGTACATACTTATACCACTGAGCGTTAATGTGTTGCCTTTAATTGTGTGTGATCTGCAAATTTTGTAGAGTTATTTAAAATGTATGATATTGTTGTCATGTGTGAGACGAGATGTAATGACGTACATATGAGAAAACTTAAGGATTAGTTTAGGGATATTGGCTTTGATGTACTTATTAGAAATTGAGCTCTTCTTATTCATTAGAAATCATGGAGACCTATCATTACAATTATTAAAAACAATATGAATTTGAAATGAATATTGGTACGAAACTCTTATGATGCTTTATCAAGTAACAAGTTTAAAGGAGTAGTCTTGGTATACCCAAAAACCTGATAATAGCGAGTGTATATAATCCATCTAGTCAATTCAGGTGTGCAAAGTTACTACATTTTAATGAGTGAGATAAATTATCGACTTATTCTTAAAGTTGCCATCACCATCTTTTGTGCAGGAACTTCAAAGTGCACACTGTTATCATGGAAGACATTCCGTACAGGAATGAAAGTGATCGTTATGTAACAATAGATAATGTTTCTTTATATATATTTCAATACACTTTGCCTGTCAGAAAGAGGAATCAATGAACATACAACTAAAAACACAAGAACATATGGCTCTTAAACTTTAAGGGAACTGGCAAATTAATGGGCTCTTTATTTACTTATTATTATATATATTTTTTTTCATTTCCCTTGACCACCTACCCCCTCTTACATAAAAAGTTACTTGAGGTGTGTAAAAAGGACTATGTATTGATTTACGATAGAAGGCTGGGGGAAGACCGAGGGATTGGTAAGGCTACTTACTATATATATAGGATTACTTTTAATTATGTGACTGGTCCATGGGATTTGACTCGCTATGTTATACAATGGGCTATTTATGAAATCGGCGGCTACCAGATGTCACTGGCCGGTTAAGAGATAGCTGAGCCAAGCAAGATATTAACTATCGCGATTTTTCTATACTTAAGCAAGCAGCTGTGTGGCATCGTATCATTATGTACAAGTAAAGTAATATAATAGCATTTTAGCAGTACACTGGAAATCGTTTGCCGTGATGTATCTTGAAACCAGGGCCAGAATGTTTAACGTCTGGCAATTCCATTTCACATTGTTTTTACGATTATGAATAAGATTAAACTAATATTGTGCTATTCACCCGTTTAGTATAATCAGTGTGCACTATTCAGTTTGCAGTGTATCACTCTCTATTTTGAGGAATATCAAAGTGAGGCAAATCTTGCCACTTAACAATCAGGGCCCGGATTCAGAAAGAGTATAGGTGTTAGGAAGTTGTAGCTCTCCACAACTTTCGAAAGTTTTGGCTACTTACACTATGCTCACATTGGGATTCAGAAAGCTAAGTATAACTTCTCTTCATTGGACACATAGAGGCAGCTGATCGAGACTTCCCACCCATGTTGATGACACAGACGCCAGCGAATCACAACCCCCGACACAAAACGGCTAACCAATCACAAACCCTCCTGCCTCCCCGCTCCCTTTAAACGCCGCCCTTTTCTTCTTCTTCTTCCTCTTGTGACTTGTTTTGTTGTCTCTCTGTTGATCGCTTCCTCTACTTGTCTTGTTTTACTTAAAGGTTTTATCAATTCCCTTCAGTTTTAGTCATTGTAGAAGCAGAAGCCATACACAAGGGCATTATTATTAGGAAGGTAATGTGTGTCTGAATAAATTAGTTATGTTCTATATGATTTTGTGTCGGCCACTTTGCCGCGGGCAAACCACAAATTTCTGAGTTCCCTCTTCTCCCACAAACTTGTAGGACCTGTGACAAATTGTTTTAGTGATGGAGAAACATCGTAATGATGTATCTGCAGCAGAAATCAAGTGAAACAAATAAAAACACGAGATGTAAATAATAGGGACACTCGTGTCGGTCTGTGGGGATGCAGTTAGGCTAGCCGAGAATCGTCTCCACAGTGGGATATATACTATCCCGCCTTTATAGAATGATTTTTTGGGTGTCATAATGTTTCAAATCACTTATATCTTCTTGGTAAACATTAGTTATACCGAAGTTTATGTTCATTTGAGTGAGTTACACCACCTCCTGAGGTGGTGTAGTTCTGGGCCCAGATTTCCACTCTAGCCACGACATTTGAAAGTTGTAAGTAGCTTTCTGAATACCATATACTGTTTGAAAGTTGTAACCTAGAGATATATATATACCCCTTGAATAGTGTAAAGTGCTTTCTGAATCTGGGCCCAGGAGACTGTCCCTAATCTAAAACCAGCAGCAAGGTCGGTTTACAAGTTGACGTGTTTCAAGCTGGGGGGCGGGAGGGCACTGGGAACGCAGGACCACATGGGGTGTGTGAAAGCGGGGATACTGAAGCATGATCTGTGGGAATGACAGCAGACAGCGTCGTGATGAGGTTCTCCTCGGATGAAATCAAAGCAAATATAAGTTATATCTGATCTCAGATGACTGACGGCCTCTGAGCTCGGATATCTGCTGTTGAACTATTCAATATTATTAACATTAAATATCCGCCAAAAGAGAAGTTGACACTAAAAACTTATATTCATTTTCCATACTCTAATGTGAATCAAATATCTAGAGGGGCCTGGAAGTGCTGATGTTGCATTTTTATTGTTTATAAACGCCAAAAAGATGAGATGAGAAAGTGCCAGTTTGTCGACTTTGGCTTCACATCTCAGGAAAATACATTAAAGAGAGAAATGTTTTCTCTTATGCTATATTTTTCTTGCAAAGCTTTTTCATTACCCAACTCGTGCTTGAAGTTACTTTGACACGTAATTGCTTTTATAACCGTAGGTAAATCACGGTAAGGATGAATTCATTTTTGTCTCGGTTTTCGCTTACCTTGTAGAGCCATCTGGTGGCTGAAGTTCATAAATAGCCCATTGGATGTATTAGATTTTGATCCTTTGTTCTCTGATGTGCATTGCTTCCTACACAAAGTTAGTTGGAAATTTAGATGTAATAGTTTCATAGAAAGATTATACACATGAGTGACTCTATGATGTGATCCTAGTTATCTCCAAGTGTATATTATGTTTGTGTGATGTAATCATAATTTTCTCAATTGTACATTATGTTTGTAACATTATATCTTATAGAATAGGCTATTAAATCAACTATGAATATTATTAAGGCATATAAGTTACTGCGCAAGGCGATGGTGTTTTGGTGGGCATTGTGGGAGGTGAGGTGCAGCTGGGTAGCAGCTTTCACTGCCTGCCCCTGGGCCCGGATTCAGAAAGAGTAAGGTGTTAGGAAGTTATTGGCTCTCCACAACACAACTATACTCACATTGGGATTCAGAAAGCTAGGTGTAACTTCTTCCCCTTCAGTGCACACATTGAGGCAGCTGATGGAGACTTCCCACCCATGATGACGTCATGGTCGCCAGCGAATCACAAGCTCTGACACAAAACGGCTAACCAATCACAAACCCTCCTGCCTCCCCGCTCCCTCTAAACTCCACCCTTTTCTTCTTCTTCTTCCTCTTGTGACTTGTTTTGATAGTCGTCTCTGTTGATCGCCTTGTTTTACGTAAAGGTTTTATCAGTTCCCTTCAGTTTTAGTCATTGTAGAAGCAGAAGACATACACAAGGACATTATTATTAGGTAGATAATGTGTGTCTGAATAAATTAGTGATGTTCTATATGATTTTGTGTCGGCCACTTTGCCGCGGGGCAAACCACAAATTTCTGATGGAGAAACATCGTAATGATGTAACTGCAGCAGAAATCAAGTGAAAGAAATAAAAACACGAGATGTAAATAATAGGGACACTCATGTCGGTCTGTGCTCTGTTGGTTAATACTACTTATGTATCGTTATAGTGTATCGTGTATAGGTTATTGTGGTGCATTATAGAAGGATTTGGTGTTATTGTTAACACACTGGTATTGTTGACAGACGGAGAGGAACATCCCAGCTGGGCTGGTTCGTGGCTGTTATGGAGAAAATTTACTGTGGGTTTTCGTTGTGAATGGTTCTCCTCTGTTCTGCAGGTTGGTTTCTACCGACAGTTAGCTATAGTGTTTATATTATATTGTTGTGTTGCATTATATAGGGCAGGCATATTATATGTGGGCAAGAGTTCAGGTTCGGTGTGACCGTTGACAGATGCAGGACGTACAGCCATGTTGGATTGGACCATACAGACTTTAGCAGGTCAGGCCTAAACTACTGGGGCTCGAAGAACATTACTGTGGGCCACTGAAGTGAGTGTGATTCATGTGCTGCATTATGTGATTAATGTGCTGCATTATGTGACGCAATTTTGCTAGTTGTGTGGGAATTATGTTTGTGTTAGGTTGTTATGTATACACTGTATTTCAGGCCGAAACATTCTACAAGACATAAAGGGATGTTACGATCTGTGGTTGCTGCTTATTCGGATTCCAGTACATTTCGGCTTCAACCACGATGGGTTGGCAAGAGGAGATGGACATTTTGAAAAAGAAGCGGGTCATTGCAAGAGGAAAGTTTACAAGAAAGGTAACCCTGCTAGATGAAGGCATTGTAAACGGTGAGCCAGTGTCAGTGCTTAAAAGTCACTATGAACAGATTTCTGATGCTTTTCAACTTGTGGAAGAGGCAAATGATGATGTACTAAATTTAATATGTAATAAGGATGGATATGAGGCTTTAGTAAAGGAGGCTGAGCAATACATGTTACATTGTGAAAGAATTTAGAATGAAAAGTTAACAGAAGTTAGTAAAATTGATATTGCTCAAAACAGTGTCAAACCGAAGGTAAAAATAAAGGCCTATGAGCCTCCTAAGTTTGATGGGAGTGTGAGAGACTGCCCTCGCTTCAAAGAGAATTTTAAGAACCTAGTGAAGAGTGTATATGATGAAGATGCATATGCACTGAAAATGTGCCTTGGGGGTGATGCACTCCATACTGTCAGGGGGGCAGAAGGTAATTACGATGAAATGATTCAACGGTTGGATGACAAATATGGCAATACGAGGAAAGTGGTGGACTGTGTTGTGATCCGTCCTTGGACACAATCAGACTCAAACTGGAATAGTTCCAATTTCTTCTCTTAAGGAGTGATTCTAGGTATATATATATATATATATATATATATATATATATATATATATATATATATATATATATATATATATATATTTGGTATATGAAACTCTTATTTCTTTTTTAAATTTATTACAAAAATAAAGTTATTCTATATTATATGTTGAGTAAGTCTTTACGTCCTCGACTTAGCGGCAAGTTCGTTTCACGTTACAGTTCACCAACCATACCCTTGTCTACTGACGAAATATTACTCTTCCTATTAAACTAAAGGAATTCCCATATAACCTAACTTGTATAAAACACAAAGTGAATTTCAGTTACTAAGTGAGACCAACCCCCTTGCCTTGATCTAAGTTCTACTCACGACAAACAGAGTGTAGTACAGTATCTCCATCTTGGTTTCTTCTCCTCGTTTTATATTTTAGTCTTCTTCTTTCGTCTTCTTTCTTCTTCCTTCTTCCTACTTCCTTCTTTCTTCTGACTTCTTTGTAACTTGAAGTCTTATAGTATCTTCTTACTTCTTTCTTCTTACTTCTTGGTAACTTGAAGTCTTATGGCTTCTTACTACTTTGTAACTTGAAGTCTTATTGCTTCTTCTTACTCTCTTGAAGTAGAAGAGTTTTGTTGAAGAGAGAACGGGATGGGACTTCTGTTGCTTGAGGGCAAGACAAGCGGGTGGTGCTACAGGTACTTATTCTATGAGTTCACCACGGCGCTGTCTGAATGTAGACTGACGTCCCTTCTGCTGTCTCTCTTTCACGTACCCTGATACGGAAGTGTATGGGGACGTTGTTTGGTTATTCTTGTTTTCATTGTCGTACTAAGTGCCACACTAACTATTCGTTTTTTCTACTGCTCCAGTTCGTCCATATCGCCGGATGCTATGGGGGCGTGACAGATACCACTCTCGTCTCCCTTTTTGTTCGCTGTGTCGTTCTCCGTGTTGTTCTCTGTGTTGTTCTCCATATCTTCCTCTGTTATTTTGGGTAACCGGTCTGCAGGCAGGGAGCGATTCCAACAGATTCCCCCCTTCAGCAGACCTCGTCCCTGAGGTCTGACGGTGGTTTGGTCCGGTTTCCCGAAACGTCGCCTCACGGTGACTAGCTGCCATGCCTCACGCTTGATGATACGTTTAGCACTCCTTGTCACATACAGGTTGTAGATCAGGAGACATAGGAGAAGTGTCAGTCCGACTGCGAGCCACAGCCATACAGAAAACGTCCTGGGTTGTTCTGCATTGTCGGGCTGCAGGGGCTGTAACGTGGACATCATGTCGTCTAGGAGAAAGGAACTGTCACGTCCAATACTGCTAAAAGAAGCGGTTTTAGACATATTTTCCAACCACATCTGTTGTGTTGGCCGAAGGGCAATTTCGACGGCAAAGTAAAAAGTCAGGCAAAGTAATAGTTGCACTATGTGCACTGCAACCTTGACCTAATGTAAGTGTGTCCGTGCCATTTATTATTTGTTGAAGTTTATTGACTCCATTCACTGGACAATTTAAAGTTAAAGTTATAGGCTTACTGGTAGCGTAAGTCCAGTAGCCTTCACCTTTAATAAACTGAGGAGGAAAATACCTTATTACATATGTATTACAGAGTTTTAAAGCATCTGGTTTGTTTAAGAACAGGGCAGACTCACATGTGTCAACGGAAGCATCATTTATAGGACCTAGAGGGGGGCAAACATATAAATTATGATGTTTGCTACATTGGTCAAAATTATCTATTAAGAAATTATGGTTCCTATCTTCACTGAATGATATATATTTTGAAACATGTTGATTTTGTACAAAATAATTTGTATTTGGCACTGCATAAGGCAGATAATTCATCTTAAATACATCAAACATGTCATTTGGTTTCCCTTTAAGAGGTATCGCAAGGTAGAAGCTATGTGAACCAGGCAAGGTTGTAGGCCTAGAAGTAACTCTTACCAGGTCTCTGTATAGTGCGACATATTCTGGTATTGCTGGGCATAACAATCCAGGGGGCCTTATTGAAGCCTCTTTTAATATACTAAGTAAAACTTCGTCAGAGAGTATGATCGGGGTTATTTTACCTTGCAATAGGCCTAATAGGCCCATTTTAAATATAAATAGTCGTTGTTAATGTTGATTAATGCTAATTCCAAGTTAAGTAATGCCTCCAACATTCTTTGCACCCCTTCTAGTGCTAAGGTTCTCAGGGAAAATTCCCTTATAATTTTGTGTGACAATTTAGATGCCAAGTCAAGTCGTGTAATTGCTGAGTTTAAGATCTTATTTTAAAGATCTTATTTATTATATTAAAGATCTTATTAATATTGTCATATTAAGAGTAGTAGAATGTACATTTAATATTATTCTTTCTCTTTCTGTCATTGATCCTACTCTTTGTAATTTTTCATGAATAGCATCAACCTGATCTTGAGTGGCTGTACCAAACAAAACATTTGATATGGATCCTAATAAATTGAAAACACCCCGCTTTTTTCGTAGTGGGTGTGCAGTTGTAGTCATATATTTAAGAAATTCATTCATTTCTATAAATGGTTTAGAAAATTCTTTATCAAAATTTCTTAAGGATTTCTCTAAGGAAGATACTACCGTATAAGAAGTATTCATATGAGCTATATTCCACTCAAGATCAGCTGTGATGTTTCTTGCTCTTATCAAGGGGTCTTGGGTGTGCTGCGTATTCAGTTCTAGAGGAATTATGTATTGTCTTCTCCGGTCAGAATCATTTTGAAAGCAGGCGTGTAGCTTAAACCCATTCTGATAGGGGACTCTGGCGTAGGGCCTTGTGGTACCGCTTGGGCGATACAACACATCTGTGGACAAATAATATTTTTAGCTTGTTTATTCTTTCTTTCTACGGGCATACTCTATAGGAATTTCCATGACGTTTGGTAGTTCGGGGACTGTGCTTCGAGACCTTAGGCTATACCTAATTGACGTCTCATTGTTTTCTTCATGCTCCTCAACTGTATTTCTTGTTAAATTGGTTAATACTTCTGACTTTTCATTACTTCCATTTGACTCATGGTTTGACTCTTTATCGGTTTCATCTGACTCATTGGTTACTTCATTAGGAACGACCTCAACTCTCTCTTCATTATTACCATAAAAATTATATTCACCTGGGTTTGGCACTCTTAACTCTTAATTATTATTTGATGGTTATGCTCTCCTTACGTTTGTATTTTGTTTTAGTGTAATATTTTCTTCGGGTATTACCCTTATTCTATCAGTGTGTACTGTTATTTCTTTACTATTTCTTATATTTTTTAGTTTGACTAGTACATCACTGATTTGGTGTATTACCCGGTATGGTCCATCATATAATGGTTGTAATTTTTTGTTTTCCTTCTTTGTGGGGATATGTTGGAGATAAATTCTATCTCCTAGTTTAACGTTTTTTATCTTTCCTCCTCTGTGGAATCTTTCCATTTCTTCTCGTCCCATTTCTAGGTACGCAGCGCATCTTTCATATGTCCTCTTAGTGATCAGTGCCATTTCTTCTTTGTACTGATCTACATTGTACCAAGGTTTAGGTACTTCATCTAGAATTTGATATGGTAAAGGTGGGTCTCTCATATGCAACAGGTAAAATGGACTATCTTTGATGATCCTGTGGTATGCAGAATTATATGCATACTTAGCTGCAGGTAACATCTCGTCCCATATTTTCGGTTAAGGTCCTGAGGATGTTCACACCTATATAGTTTGCTCGCTCAATTACTCCATTTGCTGAGGGCCTATAGGCCGTAATCGTGGTGTGGCTTACTTGAAGCCTCTCTGTTACGCCTTTGAATATTTGGTTCACAAACTCCTTACCTTGGTCTGTGACCATTGTTTTGGGTGCTCCGTGTATACATACAACTTTGTTGAAGAATACTTTGGCTACCTCTGTAGCTTCTTTGCTACTTAGAGGTTCTGTTATAAGGTATCTTGTAAAAACGTCTATAATGGTAAGTATATATTTCTTACCATTGTCTGAGGTACCCATTGGTCCTACTATATCCATATGGATTCTTTCAAATGGAGCTTTTACATCAGGGTGTCGTCTCAGAGGTGCTGGGGCGAGTTTCCCACACTCTTAAAGTGAGAACACACTTGACACTGTTTACAATATTTCTTCACATCTTTCTTTATCCCTGGCCAATATGCCATTTTCATACACCTGTTCAGCGTTACTTTAACACCTCCGTGGCCAGCTGGAAACACAGAGTGAGCTAAACGTAAAGCCTTCTGGGTATAATCAGGGGTAAGGATTATTGCTCTTATGGGTTCCCCATAAGGACTATATGTCTTTCTGTATAGGATGTCTTCATCCAATTCTAGTTCATCTAGAGGCAATTTTGTATTGCATTTCTCTAGTTTTAATTCATTTTTTATGGCTTGCAAGTCTTTTTGTTCCAAGATACCTTTTTAAATTATTTTATATGCTTTATTCTCGTTTTGGAGTCTTTTGACCTCCTCGAGATTCCATTCGACCTCTTCTTGGGCCTTGGTGTGGGCGTCCCCTACACTCATTATTTTGTCTCGTGGATCCATTAATTCTGTTTTGTCTAACTTCTTCATTCCCGAGAGGAAGTCTGCACCCATATTCACACTCATTATTTTGTCTCGTGGATCCACTAATTCTGTTTCGTCTAACTTCTTCATTCTCGAGAGGAAGTCTGCGACTATATTCTCTTTCCCGGGTAAATATTTTATACTGAAATCATATTCAGATAATAATGTCTGCCACCTGGCAATTCTTCCATTTGGGCTCGCAACCTTAAGGAGCCAAGTTAAAGGACGGTGATCTGTGTGAATTTGTATATGATACCCCAGACACAAAGGTTTGTTTACCTGTAAGCCGTATACTATTGCAAGGGCTTCTCGCTCTATGGCGCTGTACTTCTTTTCAGACGAATTCAATGTACGACTGAAAAAGGTGAAGGACCTTTCACGGCCTGTTTCATCTTCTTGTTGTAACACTCCTCCAATACTTTCTTCTGAAGCATCGGTAGTCAAGATAAAATCTTTGGAAAAATCTGGAAGCTTTAGTGTTACATCTTCTGTCAGTTTTTCTTTTAATGTTGCAAAAGCTTTTTGTTCTTTGTCACCCCAATTTATAGGCGTTTTATCTGCTTTTTTATGAGGGCCCTTTTTTCCAGCTAGCAGGAGCGTGAGAGGTCGACTTATTTCTGATAAATTTTCTATAAACTTTCTATAATAGTTCATGAGTCCCAGGAAGGATTGAAGTTCTCTTACATTTGTGGGAGGTTTTATGGATTTTATAGCTCTTACTTTATCTGGTTGTGGTTTTAGTCCCTTTGCGCTAATAATAATATGTCCCAAGTAAGCAATTTCCTCCTAGAAAAAATCACACTTTTCCAATTTTACTTTTAACTTAGCTTTCTGAAGCCTTGATAACACTTGCTCAAGGTTTGAAAAATGATCAGTGATAATGTAATCTAAATATACATGAGCTGAGCTTCCTATGAGTCTTGTTAATACTGTATTTACGACTCTTTGGAAGGCTCCTGGTGCAGATTTTACTCCAAAAGGTAAAGAATTAAATTCCCGATGTCCTTCTGGTGAGGTAAACGCAGTTTTTTCTTTACTTGATTCATCTAAGGGAATCTGGTAGTACCCTGCTCGCAAATCTAAACAACAGAAGATTTTACTTGACCCAATTTGTTGTTGCTTGGATGTTGGGAAGTGGGAACCTGTCATCTTTAATTTTTGAATTTAATGTTCGAAAATCCAGGCATAATCTTATTCCTCCATCTTTCTTACGGACTGGAATTAAGGGACTCTTATAAGATGACTGTGAAGGTCTGATAATGCCTTGTGCCTGAAGGGCTTGTAATTGTTCTCTTATTGCCTGATGATAAAAACAGGTATGGGATAGGGTTTTCTGTAGACAGGTTCATTACCTATCTGAGTAATAGTACTCATATAGTAGGGAGTGACTGTTATAGGGTCATCTTCAGTGGAAAAAAACTTAGGGAATTTCTTTATTAATGGATTTAGTGCTTCATTCTCCTGAGTGCCATCGGGGTACTTTCTTCTAATGGTCTAAAGCACTGGAACAGGGGTGCTGTGAACTTATCATCAAAACCAGTTGTGACCTCACTGAACGTTTCCCTTTGTGTCTCACAACACAAGGGGGTATTCACAGCCTGCCCTCTACAGACAACCTCTTCGTCCACACAAAACTACAGGCACCGAATTACACACACATCCTACATTCAAAATTATTACCAAATATGGCGACTCCTACACCAGCCTCGGAGTCCCCCCCTGGGGAGGGCCATAAATGTCCCCAGGTCGGACTGCTCTTCTGGCATCGACCCTAAGTGTCTTGACACCCCCCTCACATTTTTCTCCATCAACTTCTGCAACATTCGCGGTCTTCGATCTAATTTTCAATCTGTAGAACACCACCTCTCCTCCACTAAACCTCATCTTCTTTTCCTCACTGAAACACAGGTGTCTGAGGCAACTGACACTAACCCCTTTTCTGTTTCCTCCTACTTTCTCTATCCTCATTTTCGTTCCAAAGCTGGATGTTGCGTCTATGTCCGCAACGACATAACTTGCTCTCGTGCCCACGCTCTTGAATCTTATGAGTTTTCTACCATCTGGCTTCGACTTCAAAGTCACTCTCTAACTAAATTTTTCTGTGCTGTATATCTCTCACCTAACTCCTCTGACTATAGAAAATTCTTTGACTACCTAACTTCCAAAGTGGAGCACATTCTGACTCTCTTTCCTTTTGCGGAGATCTCCATTCTCGGAGACTTCAATGTTCACCACCAGCTTTGGCTTTCCTCTCCTTTCACTGACCATCCTGGTGAACTTGCCTATAACTTTGCTATCCTACATGACCTAGAGCAACTCGTGCAACACCCTACTCGTATTCCTGATCGTCTTGCAGATACTCCAAACATTCTTGACCTTTTCCTAACTTCTAATCCTTCTGCTTATGCTGTCACCCTTTCTTCTCCGTTGGGTTCCTCCGATCACAATCTCATATCTGTATCTTGTCCTATCTCTCCAATTCGTCCTCAGGATCCTCCAAAGCGGAGTGCCTTTGGCATTTGGGCAGACCTGAGGAGGTATTGCTGATTTTCCATGGAATGCTTACTGCTTCCGTGACAGAGACCCGTCTCTGTGTGCTGAGCGCATAACAGAGATGATAGTGTCTGGCATGGAGGCGTACAATCCTCATTCTTTCTCTCGACCTAAACCTTCCAAACCCTGGTTTAACACAGCCTGCTCTCGTGCTATCCATGATAGAGAGGTGGCCCACAAAAGGTAATTGAGCCTTCCATCACCTGAGTCTCACGCACTTTATAATTCTGCCCGAAATCATGCCAAGTCTGTTGTTCAACTTGCCAAAAACTCCTTCATTCACAGAA
>CM035220.1:35765864-35796491 GCA_020233015.1 Callinectes sapidus | reverse complement strand
TCTCTCTCTCTCTCTCTCTCTCTCTCTCTCTCTCTCTCTCTCTCTCTCTCTCTCTCTCTCTCTCTCTCTCTCGTGGCATGTTTCAGGTTTGCTAATGATTATGTGGATAAAAATCAGGCCATTCAATTACGTCCGTGTGTAATTTTTCTTCAGTAATAATCATTTTTGCTCTATCCATCATTTTTTTATGTGAATGCAATAACTATTCTTGTCACAACATTGCTAGTATGTAATTCAATGCTTAGGAGGCATTATCGTTTTGTTTATAGTTTCAGAATTAATCTATTCATTATGACTATTGACTTTATGTAATTGATTTTACACAATAAAATATATGAATCTATATGTATATCTATCAATATACTTATGAATGAGTAAATATATGACTAAATATATAAGAAAAGGAGAGAAAAATTAGACAAAACAATATAGCTATCCCTCTTGAAAGAATGGTTGATAAAAGAATAGCAAGAAAGGTGCATCTGTGCAAGAACAATGGAAGTAAATGGAGGAAGAGATGCATGAGGATGACAGAGAGAAATGGACTGCAAGTGGTGTGGGGGATGAGGATTGGTGGGAGAAACCAAGATGAACGTGAATGGAGGAGGTAGAGTAGGAGCTGAATGGGATGTGAGGAAATGAAAGAGTGAGATAGACAGAGAGGTGGAATGTGTGGGACTGAATATATTATGGAAAAATGGAACTATGGAACGAAAGAGTACTATGAAATGGTACAAAGAGAAAGAAGCCCCAGTTTATAAAAGGTGGTATGATGGTAGCCTGAGTGATGACCTCTTCCGAACTATATAGGGCAAGTCTTGTGCAGCGAGGCCGCGGGAGCAGGGGAGGCACACAGTTAGCAAGATCAGAAGAGCGGTTAGCATGAAAATAGCGGTAAAAGAGAGCAAGAGAGGCAACATTGCGGCGATGAGAAAGAGGCTAAAGACAGTGAGTCAGAGGAGAGGAGTTAATAAGACGAAAAGCTTTTGATTTCATCCTGTTCAATAGAGCTGTATGAGTGGAACCTCCCCAAACATGTGAAGCATACTCCATACATGGACGGATGAGGCCCCTGTATAGAGTTAGCATTTGGGGAGGTAAGTAAAACTGGCGGAGACGGCTCAGAACACCTAACTTCATTGAAGCTATTTTATTTAGAGGAGATGTGAAGTTTCCAGTTTAGATTATAGGTAAAGGATAGACCGCGAATGTTTAGTGTAGGAGAAGGGGACAGTTGAGTGTCAATGAAGAAGAGGGGATAATTATTTGGAAGGTTGTGTCGAGTTGATAGGTGGAGGAATTGAGTTTTTGAGGCATTGAACAACACTAAGTATGCTTTGCCCCAATCAGAAATTTTAGAGATCAGAAGTTAGGCGTTCTGAGGCTTCCCTGTGTGAGCTGTGTACTTCCTGAAGGGTTGGTCGTCTATGGAAAGACGTGAAAAAGTGCAAGGTGGTATCATCAGCATAGGCATGGATAGGGCAAAAAGTTTGGTTTAGAAGATCATTGATGAATAATAGGAAGAGAGTGGGTGATTGGACAGATCCTTGAAGAACACCACTGTTAATAGATTTAAGGGAAGAACAGTTACCGTATACCAAAGTAGCAATAGAACGATCAGAAAGGAAACATGAGATGAAGTTGCAGAGAGATGGATAGAAGCCGTAGGAGGGTAGTTTGGAAATTAAAGCCAGACTCTATCAAAAGCTATTGATATGTCTAGGGCTACAACAAAAGTTTAACCAAAATCTCTTAACGAGGATGACCATGACTCAATAAGGAAAGCCAGATCACCAATAGAGCGGCCTTGATGGAAACCATACTGACGATCAGATAGAAGATTGTGAAGTGATAGATGTTTAAGAATCTTCTTGTTGATAATAGATTCAAAAACTTTAGATAAGCAGGAGATTAAAGCAATAGAACGGTAGTTTGAAGGATTAGAATGGTCACGCTTTTTAGAACAGGCTGAATGTAGGCAAACTTTCAGCAAGAAGGAAAGGTAGATGTAGTTGAGTTGAAAGAGTTTGACTAGGGAGGTGCAAGCACGGAGGCACAGTTTCGGAGAACAATAGGAAGGACCCCATCAGGTCCATAAGCCTTCCGAGGGTTCAGGCCAGCGAGGGCATGGAAAACATCATTACGAAGGATTTTAACAGGTAGTCAGAAGGGGGAGGAGAAGGAACAAACCCGGAATCGTCCAAGGTAGAGTTATTAGCAAAGGTTTGAGCAAAGAGTTCAGCTTTAGAAATAGATGAGATGGCATTGGTGCTATTGAACTAAGGGAGGGAAAGATGAAAAAGCAAAGTTGTTGGAGATGTTTTTGGCTAGATGCCAGAAGTCTCGAGGTGAGTTATATCTGGAAAGATATTGACACTTTCTATGAATGAAGGAGTTTTTGGCAAGTTGAGGAACAGACTTGGCATGATTTCGGGCAGAAATATAAAGCACATGAGACTCAGGTGATGGAATACTTAAGTACCTTTTGTGGGCCACCTCTCTATCATGAATAGCACGAGAGCAAGCTGTGTTAAACCAGGGTTTGCAGGGTTTATGTCGAGTAAAGAATGAGGAATGTACACCTCCATGCCAGACACTATCACCTCTGTTATGCGCTCAGCACACAGAGACGGGTTTCTGTCGATGACGTTATCGTCTTTGGTGGCACCTTCGAGGAAGAGCTGTAGCGGCTGGTAGAGGTGTTGCAGCAACTGCGAAAAGCTAACCTCTAGCTGAACCCTAAGAAGTGCTCGCTCTTCCAGCATGAGGTGCCATTCCTGGGGCACGTCGTGAGTCAGTATGGCGTGTGCACCGACCCACAGAAAGTGGCGGTGTTGAAGTGGCCAGTGCTGGCCAGTATAGATGGTCAGGAGCTTCCTTGGCCTCTGCACGTATTATCGCCGTTTTGTGCAGGACTTCGCCAGTGTGGCGGCCCCACTCCACCGGCTCACCAGGACAGGCGCGCACTTCCAGTGGGACGAGGCGCGCCAGGCCGCGTTCGACGGACTGAAGAAGGCCATGGGGGAGGCACCGGTCCTGCCTTACCCAAACCCAAAGCTCCCCTACCTGTTGGACACAGACACCAGCGCGGAGGGCGTCGGGGCCGTCCTGTCACAGGTGGAGGACGGGAAGGAGCACGTCGTGGCTTACTACATCGCAAAGTTCAGCAGTCCATAATGCAATTATTGCGTAACAAGGAAGGAGCTGTTGGCGGTGGTGAAGAGTCTCGAGCACTTCCACCCGTACCTGTATGGTGCCGAGTTCACTACCCGGATTGACGACGCCGCCTTGCAGTGGTTGAAATCCCTGAAGGTACCGGAGGGTCAGCTGGCTAGGTGGCTAGGACGCCTCGAGCAGTATAACCTGCACATCGTCCATCGCCCAGGCCGTGTCCACGGCAATGTGGACAGCCTGAGTCGACGTCCGTGCGAGGCTGGCTGCTCAATCTGTGCTCAGAAGGACTCTGATGGGGTGTGCCTTTGTCTGCATGTGCTGGCAGACGCCGCTGAGGGCAGTGAGGCGCAGCGCGAAGACTCTGACCTCACTCCCATATTGCAGTGGCTTGAAGCGGGCGGGGAGCGACCGAGTTGGGAGGTACTGGCCCCACAGAGCCCTTGTTGATTAGTGGGAAACACTACGGTTGGACGAGAGTGGAGTGCTAGAGAAACGCTGGGTGTCGTTGAGTGGAACACACAGTGACGCATGAGTGGTGGTAGTACCCCAGGCTTTGCGCGCTGAGATGATGAAGGAGCTGCATGCAGGAGTTACTAGCGGCCATTTGGGCGTGAAAAGGACCCTATGCCGTCTCCGTCAACGCTTTAACTGGGTAGGCATGCGAAGTGACGTGTCCGAATGGTATAGAGCTTGTGGCGTGTGCAGTGCGAAGAAGGGCCCTGCATTGACACACATTTCACTTGTAGACGAATGCAGTGTCTCCAACGCAAGCTGACTGGAAAGACGACCTTGTTGTTATCATGGCTTAATAATGCACTCCCACGTCTTACAGGTATATATATATATATATATATATATATATATATATATATATATATATATATATATATATATATATATATATATATATATATGTGTGTGTGTGTGTGTGTGAAAGCTCCGTTTCCTTTAGTCTATCTTCATAGGAAGTCTTTTATGTCTAGCATCATTTTTGTGGCTATCTTTTGGATTCTTCCTGATGTCTTTTAGCATGTGTGGCAACCACACTTCTGCTGCATATTCAAGTTTAGGTCTTATCATTTGATTATGATCTTTTCAGCATTCTCTTATACACGTAATTAAATGCTATCCTGATATTTGTTAGTGTCTCATATGTTTAATCAAATAACTCATTCATGTGCCTGTCTGGGGTCATTGTGCCTTGTATTACAACCCACAGGTCTTTCCCTTATATAATATAAGTAAACAAATAATTATTTTTTTTTCTTTTTCTTTCTTAAAGGCAAACAAGGTTGAAAGCCATAGAGCATTCTCCATTATTCAACTTTTTGTGTACTGTTTCTATTTGCCGCACTATTTTTCTAGTGTCTTCATGTAGTTGGTGAAGTAGTTCTGCAAAACTTTGCTGCGACGTTTCGGAGTCTCCTAACTCCATTTTCAGGCAGGTATGACTTCAGGTTTACAAAGTTTACAAAGTTTATTTAGAAAAGGTGGGTTACAAAAGGAGGGGGGAAGAGTGTACCGTGGCTGGTACACTGGAAGAAATAGAGAGGAAATGCAGAAATAAAGTAGGAGTAAAAAGTTGCCGTGCGGTCCGGTCTGCTCCTTTTCAGTGGTGAAAGTCACACGGCATTATATTTCGGGTCAAGGGGTGGAAACCGGAGTTCCCGGAGGAAAACCACCCATAGTGCTGTGAGATAGGGAGTTTTGGAGGGTTACATTATTTTACAGCTTACGTTTATATAATAATTGTTTTATTAATATACATATGAAATTAGAATACATGGACAGGAGATTGAAGAGCCATGCAGCATGAATGCTTCCTTGGGTGGAAACCGGATCTCCCGGGGGAAAATCACCTTTGCTGACATGGTAAGGGGTCACAAATCATTTGAGTAGAGTCATTGACACTCTTCCTTGGTGGAGGGCTCTTCTTCGATGATATCTGCACTTTGAAGTCGGAAGGTAGAAGGTCTTGTTTGGTAGGTCGCAGAAGGTAGGTTGTCTCGTTGGGAGGATGGAGTAGGACCGGATCGTGAGGCTTGCCAATGGTTCTGGTATGTTCCCCTGGCTGTGGGCCTCTGAAGCTCAGTCTTGCTTACGGGAGCTCTGCAGGCTTGCCCGGATGCCGTGTGTACCCCTTGCTGAGACGCAGGCCAGCGTCCCAACAACTCAGGGCGCAGGGCTGAGGTGGAGAACAGATTGAGGGGAACGTCACAGGGGCTGCCGTCGGTGTCACCCGGAGACGCCATTGGTCCTGGCAGATCCATCAGTACATACTCCATCGGGTGCTGGCTCGTTGACTCATAGACAGAAGGGACAGACACGTTCTCGAATTTACGGTGAGATAGGTCGGCGGACACTGGAAGTGCTGCGGGATGGAAAGAAGGGGCAGTACTTCGTTTGTGGGGGATTGGAAGGAATAGTCGATACAGGTCTTGGTAGACAAGTAAAAGAGAATGGTAACTTTCACCTGTATCGGGGCTCAGGGGGGTTGTTTTCAAGTCTCAGCAGGCTCCTCGGAAACCATGCATGTTGACGTTATGGAGCTTCTTCATGCATGGTCTTCAGCACCAGGTACGGGTCCCATTCCTCGTCCTCCATCCATTACCACACCTTGGCAGCCATCTCGTGGAGGCCGATATTGAGGGCTGGGATGGACGCTCGCTCGTGAAACGATGCCGAGCTGGTGAAGTCGTCTCATCTGGTGACGAAGGCGAACCTCAGAGCGCTGTTCTGGACTTTCTGTAGTCTGCTTATAGATGTCTTAGAGAGAACGTGTAAAGGGACAGGAAGATAAGTTAATATAGGCAGAACTAGGGCTTTTATCAGATGGAGTTGTAGACCAGTGGCCAAAGCTCTGAAGCGATAGAGCTTCGGGAGAGCTGCTTTCGCTCTTGACACCCGCTGGGACAGCCTCATGCTGAGGCCGACGTCGTCTCCATCAACAGTCAGCGGGGCGGGGGTCCTGGTGGCAAGCGGGATGACAGAGAACTTGGCAAAGTTGGTCCTGATCCTCCACTCCTTTTCAAAGTTGTTGATGCGGAGGATCTCTCTGCCGGTACGGGCGTCCGTCATGCGGCTTGAGCGACCTGGGTGGAAAACTACCTGGGAGACATAATCTGCGTATAATACATTAATACCAACATCTGAAACAGGGCAGTCACTGGTATAAATACTGCAGAGGGTAGGGGACAGCACACTGCCTTGCGGGACTCCAGTGGCAAGGGGGAAGGCTGGGCCGAGATGGTCCTCAACTCTTATTCTGGCTGTCCTGTCTTTAATCACAGAGCAGGCTCTCCACCGGGGCAGTCAAGTCTAGGTGAAGGATTTTGTACTTCAAACCAAGGTGCCATACACGGTCGAACGCCTTGCTCACGTCCCGTAATACCAGGTTGCAGCGGGACCCGTTGGCCTGGTGCAGGGCCATGGTCTCGGTGGCCAGTGCAATTGCGTGCGCAGTGCCTCTACCTCTCCGAAACCCGTACTGTGCAGGATGAAGGTGGTTGCCTGTCTCCAGATATATGCGCAGCCGTGAGTTTATTACCCGTTCGAGTATTTTCCCAGTAACCTCGAGAAAGAAGATGGGACGGTGTTAGGGACATGATACGTAGAAATTCATTGTATTTATATATGCAAATACAGTCTGATGCAACATCTCTATAAGATGGTGCAATACTTCAGAAATGCTGACACAGCTTTGTCCTCTACAAGGAGTTGCATGTGCTTATATATATATAATGAATGAATATATAAATACAATGAATTTCTACCTATCATGTCCCTAACATCGCTCGGTCACCTACAACATCGCGTCCTCGCGATGTCCTGAAGACGTGTACCTATCCATTGGTGTACCCTCAGTGTCTTCTGGCTGTTGCTGGAATTTTACTTTAGGATCATTATGCAATGACGTAACTTGTTTAAAACAACAGTACAAGGTCACGAAGACAATACAGAAGATGAGAACAGGTACAATCACAGTAGGAAAATAGACATAGGGACTAAGATACATAGATAGAAATGTAGGTATTGCATTGTTTTAATTTACATGGTGCCCTGCTGTATCAGTTGCACCTAACGGTTCACTGAGTAAGGGCAAAACGTCACGATGCCTTTTCAGCAACTGAATCAGTGTGCTCCTTAACTCAGAATTTAGCAAAAACCGTTTGTTTTATGTCTCTCGCATTGTGGAAAGTGTGGTTTCCACTGCTTGTCTTTGCCATTTTTATGTTGGCTAAGACCTTCTACGCAGATGTCAGAACCTACACGTGCGCTTTGAACGGAGACGGGGACGTGCATGGCTACAAGGGCAGGAATGACGTGACTTCCAACTACCGTAGCCTAAACAACTGTCCACATCCCTTGAGGCAATAATTATTCAGAAGTACCTGATGAATCTAGGTGTCTTTCGACAAACACATCATCGAGATTTACTTTTAAAGTTGGCAAGCGTTCTCTGACCCTGTTTAGCGGGGAGATCCCGAAAAGTAGGAACGGTTTGGGTAGGAACAATCTCATCATCTGAGGAAGCGAGGCTCCTGGGAGAACTCATAGCCAAAAGCTTTTCCCCTGTTGTTAAGCGTGCATCAATTTAATCTTTTCGTACTTCAGGCTAGTCATTTCTGACGCCTCGAAGAAAATTAAAGAAACGAGAAATACATAAAGATACACACAAATAACATTATTGTTATAGTTATATTTGATACAGATAAATATAGATGAAAACATATAACAGAGAGATACAAATTGCACTGCTAGATCTAAAGGCTCACATCACACTATTCTTAATGGCAGAAAATGTGACGGCTCAGTAATATTTCATCACCAATAATTATGTCAACAAGTGATGTAATTACTTAAGCATTCATGTAGTGTCAGCTACTCTGTTCTTTTCTTACCTATACCTAAGGTTGCTATGTGCTCTTCGGTAGCAACACTGCAGCAGGTGCCAGGTCAGCTTATGTCACCCCCACTCGTCCTTGAGAGGGTGGCGGGAACGGGGGGGGGGGTAGTGCAGCTTCCACCAGGCGGGCGCGGAGTTCAAGGGTCAGCTCCGCGATTCCCACGCCCGGACCAAAGTACCACGCCCAATGCGTCCTAGCAAAGGATTCTATAATATCCTTGGCCCCAGTCGACGACGACCAAGCCCTTCCGATACACCGAGGTTTTGGTGTAAATATATGTATTCAGGCTGAGTAGTCTTGTTACCCAGCCACCGGCTAGTATAGCTGAAGTGGTGGTGGTGGTGTGTGTGTGTGTGTGTGGTTTCAAAGTACCGTGAGTGCTGCAAAACAAGTCTTATGTCTTTAGAGCGATGAGACAGAGAGAAGAACCAGCCAGCGCTAAGTCACAACAAATTTGAGTCGTGTCAGCGATTTGGTCGTTCAAGACAAGGTCGCATCCATCTCACTCCTCTCTTTCTCGTTTGTGTTCGCTCACCAGCTTGTTTCACAATGTTTCGTTTTTCTGAGTTTCCTGGGTCTTTAATGTTTTCAGTGGTTCATCCCACGCTGTTTCACCATTTTATGTTGGCTAGAGGTAGCTTCACCAACATAAGTTGTCCAAGTGAGTCCGATACTTGTGGCGAGCGGTCAACTGGTTAATTTATATATGTTATACTTCTCAGACTCAGGTTTGGAAGGAAACTCAGATTATAAAAGTTAATATATTAGGGATGATATTTACAATGATTTCACGACACACGGTTAGAACGTAATGTCACCGTGTTTAGTCTGTCTCTTGGGATATAACTTAAAGAGCACTTCAGAGTCTCGAGAACACACGTTAGGGCACACACCGGTGGGGCACACATAGTTCGTTCCCTCGACCACCACACGAGCCGGCTGTCTTGCTTCTGCCTTGTCCGGCAGACGACCGGCGGCGGCCCTGTTGGGTCACCCCAACTGCCTCTCACCGCCGCTCGTTTTCTTCTCTCCTCTGGTGCGGCCCGCCGCGCCTCACGCCGCAGGAAACTGCTGGCTCCGAGGCGTGGTCATGTGATGCAGGGATGGGTGTGTGTGTGTGATGCCTCAGTGTTCAAGTACATTATTTTATCTCATATAGTGATGTCTTATAAACTACATCCTACTTAGAGAGTTTATATTATTATATTTCAGTAAATGTAACATCCTATACTATAGATACAATAACAATTGAAATGCCAAGTTATATATAAGCACATGCAACTCCTTGTAGAGGACAAAGCTGTGTCGGCATTTCTGAAGTATTGCACCATCTTGGGTATCATCCGCATCTCGGCCTGTTTGAACCCATCTGGGAAGTAGCCGACAGAGAGTGCTGCATTGAGAATGGCCCGTACTCTGGAAAGAGCGATATCTGGAAGATATGAAATTATAGTTTTATTTATCTTACCTCCTCCTGGGTAGGTCGGTCTGCCGCGTTTTATAGGGGCAGCCAGCTCGCAAGAGGATATATGACAGTCCAGAGGAGAAGAGCCAGTGAGACGGGCAGGGTCAGCGTTGTCATATGGGTAGGTCCTGTGCACGGCAATAGCCATGTAATCCAACACCTGGTCGTTGTTGTCAAAGTAGTTGTCAAAGTAGTAGTCTTCGCTGTACACGCGGTCCTAGATGTTAGTAAAAGTTGTTCCTTGTCATTTTTGGTGTATAGCTTGTAGCCTGTGTGGTCTATCAGGTATGTGTCAGATCCCATCATGCGTCTCGAGAGACACTTAACCTCTCGCCAGAATTTCCTGGGTTCACGGTAGTTCGCAGCTAGGCTAGCCAACTTCCTGCTCCAGTGTTCTCTGGCCGCAGCCTGTCGTGAGTCTTGTAGTGCGGCCTTGAGCTGGTTGTACTGCCTGAAGTTGTCTCTAGTCCATCCTCTCAGTGCTGCCCTATTCCGCAGTGCCTGAAATTGTATTCTGAGCAGCTGCGTGGTTCAGGAAGGCCTTGGAGCCGACCTAAGTCTAAACGTTGCCTATTGTATATGTCGTTCAGCGGTGGTCTTTACAGTAGTCATCCAGTCCTCGAGTGCTGCGTCAATTTCCTCCAGGGAACCGTAGGTGATGTCAAGGATATTTGACATTTGAAGAGAGTCGTCGCTTTTGAAGTCTGTCCTACTGAAAGAGAAGATTGGCGGGGATGGAACTAGAAGAGGGGAGGTGGAGACGTCAAGGATAACAGGTACATGGTCACTAGTCGTAAATGGCCACAGGAAAAGAGAGTAGTGGAAAAAGTTGACCCTGTTAGTTAGAGCAATATCAGGCAAAGACGAAATCTAAGGGTTGAAAAAGGTAGGGAAGTGAGGGACAATGTGGTGGACAGATTGCCGCCGTGAATAGTCTACAATGTCTCTCCCTACCTGGTTGGTGGTGGGGTAGCCCAGGTAGGTGCATCGTGCATTCAGGAAAAACTGGGGTCTGTGTGCGTAGGATGCGTAGAAAGTCAGGAATACAAAGGAATACAAAGGAAAGCCAAGCAGCAGCAGACCTTTTGGTCCTTTCAAGGCTGCTTGGTTACTACTGCTAACTATCTACAGGGAAGAGAGACAGGACAGTACAGGAGAAGGCTCCTCCCCACCCACCACTCCCTCCAGCTTTCGCTGGCATGGAAAATAGTTTGGAAAAGTACCATGCAATATAGAAAAACTGGCATGGAATTTTCACAGGAAAGGATGAAAGGAAATTTTGCTATTCACCCTACAATGGTGAATTCTACATGTCTATCTGAAAAAGAAAAGAGACACATTAATAGGATATACGTGTTAAGATTATTCGAACAAGAAGAGAGCTTGTTGGGAGTTTGCTTTTAAATATTTATCAATTTTGTTTTTTAATGATGGAGGATGGGGTAAGTAGGGTCGGTGCGGGGGGGGGGGGGGGGAAGTAGCTTGTAGCAATAAGGAGAGGTCCGTCTTGTGTGTCTGTCTCTATAGCGCGAGTCTCAGATAAAAAATCGTTCTCGACTCTGTGGTTAAGATGACACTTACTCGTAACCGCAATGGCTACTCCGTCGTTTTGTTCGTAACTGTAATTTTGCTGGTATATCCCAAAACCGGGTATCTTAAGTCTTTTTTTTTAACACTAAGACAACAACAACAATCCACAGAGCACTTAGTTTGTCTAGCAGTCGTCTCCGCACTCCGAGGTCCCCGGGGTGGGAGACTTTAATTCTAACACGGCCCATACTGCCGGTTAGTACAAGGTGACAACGACCACCACCAGCACTACACTACACTTTACTGCACTTCACTTCTCTGCACCTCACTTCACTTCACGACACTGCACTTCACTTCACTTCACTTCACCTCACTTTACGACACGGGAGAGACACAGTATACTTCATATGACCTACTTAATACAAACTGCACTAAACACACAACAAAGCACAACACTGACAGAAACACAGCACTCAGACATTCACATGGCATATTTATAAACACCACCAAGAAGGCAGCGTGACCTGGTGGCCCCGCACGTGGTCACACGATCGGCAGAGAGCAGGGAAGAGAAACTGCTGTGGCGGGGTCTGGCGGCAGACTGAAGAATGCGGGGCGAGGGGCGGAGTGGGGCTACTGGCCGCTGATTGGCTGGGTGGCCTCGCGCGTGGTCACACGACCGGCAGAGGGCATCTCCCCGGGCCGGGAGGAGACACTGCTGTGTCGGGGTCTGACGACAGAATGAAGAATGCGGGGCGAGGGCCGAGGCGGGGCTACTGGCCGCTGATTAGCTGAGAGCAGGGCTCCAAACCAAGGGGCGAGCGGGATCCAGGAGCGACGTCCTTTCCCTGCAAGGAGAAGGGAGTGAGAGTGAGGAGTGAGAGTGACTTCAGTTCCGAGTTCCGAGTTCCCAGTTGGGATAGACAGTGGGGGTGAAGGAAGATGTGCTATTACTAGCTAGTGTAAGATAAAAGGTTGGGTGAAAAAAAAGAAATATAGATTAAGGACTATAGGTGGGGGGCAATCCCCCTTGCTGTTTTTAAGAATTTAGTTTTCTACTCGCTATGCTCGTTCGTGGTAGTATATTGTTTGTTGTAACTTTCTATTTTGTATCTTTACCCCCTTCATTTTATTTTATTTTATTTTATTTTATTTATTTATTTATTTTTTTTTTTTTTGTCTATTGTTATCTATTTATGTGTGTGTGTGTGTGTGTGTGTGTGTGTGTGTGTGTGTGTGTGTGTGCGCGTGTGTGTGTGTGTGTGTGTGTGTGTGTGTGTGTGTGTGTGTGTGCGCGTGCGCGTGCGTGCTTGTTTGTGTGTGTGTGTGTGTGTATTAGTGATTTGTTATGTGTATATAGGTTCTGGTTCGTTTCTTTTTAGTATTTTAAGTGGTTTCCTAAACCATCCGTGTTCTCTTTTTGTGTTGTTTTGTAGAATGTCAGTGTAGTGTCTGTCTTGTAGTGTTGTTTCTAATTTTTCCTTTGTTTTCTGTCCTCTCTTGTATAGTATTATGTTTATAGTGTCCATATTAGCTCGTAGGTGTAATGTCCGTGTGTTTTCTTGGTATGGGTATCTGTCATTGTATGCGAATCTGAGTGCCCTGTTCTGAGTTCTCTGCAGCTCTCTGAGTGAGCTTTTTGATAAACAGTTTAGTGGGTAGGATGGGTAAGTGAGTGCTGGGGTGAGGTAGGCTTTTACTAGATGTAGCTTGATATCGGGTGGTAGCTCTGAAAATCTTTGTAGTATATTTAGTGCTGCTTGCCCTTTCTTAACATTAATTTTGGCTTGACTTGAAAAACCTTGTTTGTTTACATGTAAACCTAAAATTGTTCCTTCATTGGTGTAGGGTATTACTTGGCCGTCTATTATTATTGGGTGTGTGGTCCTTGTTGCTAGTGGTATGATTTTGAATTTTGCTGTACTTTTTTGTAATTATTTATCCTGACAATTTCTCTTGAGGCGTGTCGAGCCATGATGTTTTTTGATTTACTGGGATGAGTGATGATTTGTGTGATGTCGTCTGCATACATCATGTTGAGGGATCCTGGTGTGTCTTGGGGGATGTCTGCTGTATATATGGTGTACAGTGTTGGTGAGAGCGAGCTGCCCTGAGGCACTCCACTCCTTATTGGGAATGAGGGACCTGTGTATGTATTGTTTATTGTTAATTTTCCGGTGCGTTGCGTTAGAAAGGAGCCTAGTGTCTTGATTATTAAGTCTGGGAGCTGTGTATTTGCAAGTTTGTAGCGGAGACCGTTGTGCCATACCTTATCAAAGGCCTTCGCTACGTCTCTTAGTACTAGGTAGCATTGGTGTTTGTTGGCCAGTGTGTTTGCTATTTTTTCCTGTACGATTGCTAATGCTGTCTCTGTACCTCGTTTAGTTCTGAAGCCGTGTTGTGTGTGGGGGAGCATGTTATTACTTTCTAGATAATGTCTAAGTCTTTTGTTTAAAATCTTTTCGTAAATTTTTCCCGGGACTTCTAGAAGTGAGATCGGCCTGTAATCCAGTGGGTCGGTGCCTTTTTTGTTGGGTTTGGGTATCAATATCATTTTCGCTTCTTTGAATTTTTTGGGGAAGTATCCCATTGAGAATGTGTGATTTAGTATTGCTATTTGTATTTAAAGTTTTTATTGGGATGTATGGTGTTCTGTTATTAAAGATGTTTATTATTTTCCAGACTTTTGAGAGGGGTGTGGTGCGATTCACTGTTTATATAAATTGTCTGAATGAGTCACGTTTTGCATTACGGATGACTTTCCTTGCCTGAGCCCTTGCCTTTTTATAGGCTATGAAGTTTGCTTGACTGGGCTGCTGGCTGAAATGCCTGTATCGCCTATTACGCTCACGAAGTGCTTGTCGGCAATCCGTTGTCCACCATGAAACTCCATGCTTAGTGTGAACTGTAGAAGTTTTCGGAATAGAAGCCTCGGCGGCGTGTAATATGGATCGTGTTGCGTTGCTGACCATCGTGTCAATGTCCTCGCCAGATATATCCACGTCGGCAATCCCACGGAAGGTTGCCCAATCTGCTCTCTTAAAGTTGAACTTGGGAGTGCGGGGGGTGGGCGGGATGTCGCGTGAGTAAGAGATACAGATGGGTAGATGGTCACTTCCGTGGGAGTCGTCGATGACTTCCCAGGAGAAGTCAGGGATTATACCTGGCGATAACAATGATAGATCAATTGCAGACGCGTTACCAGTCCGATCATCTATACGAGTCGCACTTCCATTGTTCAGAAGACAGAGGTTTGTCTGCAACATAATGTCAACTATCTGCTCCCCACGTACACTTGACCTCTCACTTCCCCATTGCTGATAATGTGAATTAAAGTCGCCCGGTACTACCCTGTTCCCCGGAAGCTGGCTAATCAGTGATGTAATGTCATCATCAACAATGGGGGTATTGGGAAGCAAGTAAAGGGAACACATAGCCAGATACGTGTTGTTGAATCTCACCCTGCACGCGATAGCTTCCAGAGGTGTATTCAACGTCACTTCTTTTTGTCTTAGTGTTTTATGTATGTATATGGCAATACCGTGTCCCTCATATCTTCTATACGGATGGTAGAGTTTTAGCACTGTAGGATCAGGCTCATCCTGCTGTCCCGTCTCCTGTAGAGAAATAACGGACGACCTGTGTATGTTCACTAAAATTGACATATGTGAATTTTTATTCCAAATACTTCTGCAGTTCCACTATTACACCTTGAACATTATGGCTTAAGAGTAGTGGTGGCGGCCGTTCGGCTGGTGGTGGTGTTTCTTGGTCCTTTTGCGCTCAGAGGAGCTTCCGGGGGACCTCTCCCGGTCCATACTAGTGGTGACATCCATTGGGTCATCAATCGTTAACTCTCCGGAGCTCGTCGAGAGGGATCGAGTGTGAGAACTCCTCCTCGAGGGCGCGGGAGCTGCGACGACATGAGAAGGGCGAGTGCGTTCTAGTTTTGTTGAATTTAGTTTATCGTCATTGTCAATCTTTTCACCCTTACTTTAAACACGAGAGATAGCGGACAGATATGGAGCAGAGGAAATGATAGCAGTAGAAATTTTAGTGGAAGTGGAGGTAGCTTTAGCAGGTGATGAGGCAGAGGTTGAAGGGGAAACTGTGGAGGTAGATGAGCCAGGCAACGGATCAGTCTGAATTCCAATAGTGCACATCTTGGGAGGAGCCCTTACTGCTGAAGCATAAGAAGCGTTTGAAGCAGGAGCGGACTGCGTCTGCTTCACTCTCATCCTTGCTTCATAGTAAGAAATCCCTTCAGTAGCTTTCACTGTGCAGATCTGAACACTATCCGGTAATTTAGCAGCACTGAAAGTTAAAATAACATGCTGTGCTCCTTCTGGTGCCGTCAACATTCTTAGTTATTTTACGAGCTTCAAATACGTCTGGTCAGCCTTGCAATCAGTAATCTCGGTCTCATCCATATCCACAAAATCGCGGTGGGAGGCAACTCCCCGACACGAGTTCATAGACACTGGAATGAAAGCCTCGATCTCGATGTCATGGATGACCCGGAGTTTCAACAATGATTTAACTTGACTTACGTTTAGGGTCTGAACTAGTAAGTCACCACTAGCAAGTTTCTTTACATTGACATTTCCGATATTACAATCAATAACTTTCTTTATTATAAAAGAATTACCAGTAGAGAGGCGGGTGGAAGTCAGAATGAAGAGTCACAAAAATCGCTTTACTGATGTTTAGTTGGGCAGTCGGGGGTCGTCGATCAGTATCCTCCCTCCCCCTTGGGGGAGAAGGGGAGGAGAGTCCGTCAGGCATGGAGGGGGTACACCCCCCTCCTATAGGAGGGGAGCGGGATGCAAGTGGGAGGAGGTCAGGGAGGAGTTTCCTAAGGTCAGATTGTCCTGTCAAACCACTCTAGGGGGGCCGGACGGTGTCAATTCAAAAGCACGCTCACTGAGACGGATCCTCCGTAGGTAAGGGAGGAAAGACAATCTGACTCGGTGGCAAGAGACACCTTCTGTTGCCGGTAAGGACAAGGTAATGACAAGCAAATCTAAAATCACGTGGCAATGGGAAACCTAACTTTATTTAACTTGAGCCCTAGGCCAGATAGGCGTTCAAAAAATTCCACGCAAAGGTGGCAGAAGGACAGAGGTGCAGAATGCGTGTTTCTAGCAGAGTATCTGGGCTCAGTCGGCCTCCACCCCCTTTTTTTTTGCCAAAACCCAATCATGGGTATTAGGCCATTTTTATTAGTTTTGTATATTTGTTTGTTTATTTACAAGTGCATTTTGTTTAATTTATTTGTTTTTTATGGTTATTATTATTATTATTTATTTATTTATTTCTATTTATTATTATTTTTGTTTCTTTTTAATTATATACGCCGCCAAGGGCCGCCTCTCCTCATGATAATGCACACAGTGAAGCAGGATGTGCTCGACAGAGAGGGTGACACTACATATAGAACATTGTGGTGGGAAAGTGTTTGCTATGTAGAGAAGCATGTAGGTGGGGAGGGTGCAGACCATCCTGAGACGTGCGAGGACTACCTCCTAATGGCTTGTTGGGCGATTGGAGGAGGCCCACTCGCCTAGGATGGGTTTGTATGTAGGTGGAGGTTGTCCCAGTGACTCTGCCATAGGAGTTTCGCTGATGATTTAACAACTGAGAGACATGACTGCATATCCCGACGGAGGTTCCACGCCCCCTCGAGCTCTGCGGCAGACCGAGCTAGCATGTCAGACTGTTCATTCCCGCGTATATTGTAATGTGCAGGCACCCAAATCAGTGAGAAGGATTTACGATTTAAATTTTAATTATTAATGATGTTGCCCTGGATTTCATTTGTATCCGTATGGCCGGACTATATTGCCTGAACGGCTGACATAGAATCCGAAAAAATCATAATTGTGTGATGAGATGGATTTAAAGCATAATCTATGGCTTTATGAATAGCAAAAATTTCAGCGGAAAAGACCGATGTATGAGTCGGCAGTCGGAACCTAAGGGTACATTCTCACGACCATACATTTGCACCCACACATTCGTCCGTCTTGGAGCCGTCAGTGTATATATGTAGGGATGGAGGGAGGCCAGCGATGAGGGCCCGGAAGCATTGATGGAGCCGCGGCCCTATTTTTTTTATTTATTTATTTTTTTTTTTTTGGCCATCACCCAGACATGGGTATTAGGCCAATTTTATTATTAGGTTTGTGTATTTGTATTTGCAAGTGCTTTTTTTTATTATTCATTTGTGTGTGTGATTTTTTTTTAATTAATAACATCAACCATAACAACAACAACAGCAAAACAACAACAAAACAACAGCAACAACAGCAACAACAACAACAACAACAACAACAACAACAACAACAACAAGTCACACTTACACACACGCTTCGTTCACACAGGGCACCTATTCCTATTGCAAAACTATTGTCCTTTGTCAAGGCAGGGGATGGAGGGGGCAACACACAAACACACAAGGTGATTACGTAGTGTTACTACGTATTGCTTTTATTTATAAAAAAAATAATAAGAAGAAAATAATAATAAAAATGAAAACATTGATATCAAATCACGCTGGATGGAATTCATACACACTTTCATACTTTTCTTTACATTATATATATATTGGAGTGAAATAAATATACATAGTGCATCATATAGAATATTTACACATAAATCACAACTCTCTCATTAAGTTGGTCTCAGTCAGGTAAATCATCAGCCTATCGACCACATCCGGGTGTTCGTCACCCAGAAGGGTGGTCTGCGTTAGCGTAAGGCCGCGACTCTGGCAATGCGCCGCCAAGGGCCGCCTCTCCTCACGATAACGCACACAGTGAAGCAGGATGTGCTTGACAGAGAGGGTGACATTGCATACAGAACATTGTGGTGGGAATGCGTTGGCTATGTAGGGGAGCATGTGGGGTGGGGAGGATGCAGCCCATCCTGAGCCGTGCGAGGACAACCTCCTCCCGCCTTGTGGGGCGATTGGAGGAAGCCCACTCGTCTAGGATGGGTTTGATGTTTTGTAGGTGGAGGTTATCCCAGTGACTCTGCCACAGGAGTTTTGCTGATGATTTAACAACCGAGAGACATGACTGCAGATCCCGACGGAGGTTCCACGCTCCCTCGAGCTCTGCGGCAGACCGAGCTAGCATGTCAGCCTGTTCATTCCCGCGAATATTGGAATGTCCAGGCACCCAAATCAGTGAGAAGGATTTACGACTTGAATTTAATTTATTAATGATGTTGCCCTGGATTTCATTTGTATCCGTACGGCCGGACTCTATTGCCTGAAGGGCTGACATAGAGTCCAAAAAAATAGTAATTGAATGATGAGATGAATTTAAAGTATAATCTATGGCTTTGTCAATTGCAAAAATTTCAGCAGAAAAGACCGATGTATGAGTCGGCAGTCGGAACCTAAGGGTACATTCACACGACCATACACTTGCACCCACACATTCATCCGTCTTGGAGCCGTCAGTGTATATATGTAGGGATGGAGGGAGGCCAGCGATGAGGACCCGGAAGCATTGATGGAGCCTCGGCCCCTGCTGTCCGCAAGCCATATACGTATATACCTTATGGCATGACGTCACAGAAGTTACCAATCACCTTGCAGAAAAAAAAGAAGAAAAAAAAAAAAAGAAGGTTGACTGTGGCAGCACTGGAACGTTCCACATGTCGCTGGCCTACACAAATAACTTCCAGTATTCTTTGAATTTATAAACCAAACTAGCATGACAGCATATATATAGTGTATTAATTTACAGACACATTTTCCATAATGTCCATAATCATTATTTTTGTACTATTAGTCACTCAGACTCATGACTTAATGCTATGATGTGAGAGGATTCGTGAGAGGATATCCAGATGAAGTAATCGGATTCGTCGGGCCTCTCTGGATTCTAAGGATTCGAATCCAGTAATCGTCTCCCGCCCAGCCCTAATGGAAACCTTAATGCCGATATATTATACACCATGCTCTCCCTATCTCATTAATGTGTCTGCGTAGAGAACTACTTGGCCATATTTCCTTTAACATAATTGTTCCCTTAAACATAATAATTAAATGCATGATTTTTTTAGGGTAAACCTAAATCCACCACCCATGTATTGGACACAAATTTAATTTGAGTTATTTATAAATTTAATTTTAGTTATTTATAAATATATCCTCTTACTTTATAGTACTAGGTACATAGATACAAACTTATACATAGGTAACGACACACTTACGTTTTGCAGCAAATATATATCGCACTCGATGTAAGAATAACAGTTTAATCTATTACGGCCGGTTTCTTAAACATTCTGGATACTAAACAATGACCGGAATCCCGAAGAGTGGATTTCTTAAACGCGCTTCCACCCGAAACTTTGGGAAGATAGCCCTCCGAAACGAAGGATTTTGGGGCGAGAAATGTTCGGGAGCCAAACACCTCCCGAAAGCGTCTGTCTAGTAGTAGATGAATTTCGTCCTCGCAACGCTGGTTACACCTTCCTACCTCTCTGGAACATCCACCATAGTATGTCTGAGTATATTGTGTTTATTTGTTATAAAATAAAATGTAATAAAGTTCTTTGTTCTGAAGGAAAGTTATTTAAAGTTAGTTGAATGGGATAACATATTGAGTCTTCGAAGCAGGACGGAGGTTCATTGTAAATAAATTAATTCGTATAGTTTCGAAGGAGGGTTGTGATTTCGAAGGGGGTTTCTAATGGTGCTTTTTTGTTACTTTTTGGAGATTCGTAATGAGCGGGCGAACGGCACGTGAACCAGTTAACACCACCGACCGAAGCATTGTTGTGGTCAACGGGGATGAGATAGGCAGTAGCAGTCACAGCCACACAAGAAGAGGTTCCACTGTTACCGCCTGCCACACTCCACTGCTACCGACCTCTACTCCACTCCTCTACCACTACAGACATCCACTCCACCCTTACCTGTACCCACTTCGTCAGTCAGAGTTCCGGAGTGGGTTATCGGGTAACTTGTGGAAGTGTGGAATATATAGCACGGCACGCCAAGAGTGTCGCTGTGTCTGTAGCGAGTGGTGAGTAACAATAAGTTGTGGAAGTGTGGAATACTTATAGCGCGGCACGCCAAAAGTGTCGCTGTGTCTGTAGCGAGTGGTGAGTAACCATTCATAGTGCGGCACATCAAGAGTGTCGCTGTGTCGGCAACGCAAGAGAGGCTGTCAATCCATAGTGCGGCACGTCAAGAGTGTCGCTGTGTCGGTGGCATGGTGTGTAGCTGCCTGGGGGTGTATTGTGAAGCAAAACGGCACATCAAGAGTGTCGTACGATAGCAGTGGAACCGTGTGATACTCTATTTAACTATTATTGCCGGAGCCAATGTAAACTTTGATATACTTCTATGTACTTTGACAGAATATAGAACTTTTATATTACTGTCTGTTTGCATGATTCTACTGCCACCTGAACAAATGGCGCAGGGAGTTGGATGCAAAGGAAACCATGAGGGACGAAACAGATGTGGAAGGGGAACATTCTAATGTACTGTTACAGCTCGAGCAGAGGAAGCAAACTAAATCACGAGCTAAAGTACTGTTTACAAGGGCCCGGCACAAGTTACTTAGTTTATTGGGTGAAGACGAAGCTCCGAGTAAAGACAGAGTGAAGCAGGAATGTGAAAAAATGGAAGCAGCTTCAGATAAAATCATGATCGAGTTATTCAAATTATTGGAACTGTATGCTGTATGTAGTGATCCTGTCAGTGTACAACAGTTGACTCCCGAAGTCGAGAAAAATTGAGATGGAACTTAAAGAAGCGTTGGATAAGGCACACGAATATGTGTCTACCGCAGCAAGTGATAATGGCAGTGGAACTACAAGAGGAAGCAGAAGTTCTCGACGGAAATTGCACATTGATCAGTTTAAAGCAAGAAACGAAGAAATCCAACGAAAGAAGAAAGAACTAGAGGAGACTTCAGGCGACCAAGTGAAGCATTGGACAGAGAGGCAGAACAAGAACGGGATAAACTTCGACATGCCGAGGGAGCAACCTGTACCCAAGGACCGCGCCGTGGTGGTGGTGACGAGAGCAGTAACGAAGGAGGTTTCCAACATAACATTGGGTTGCCTAGATCACCAAGCTGCATTGGTAAGATAAAGTTTGAATCACATGATGACATCGGGAAAGATTTATGGAGACAATTAAAGCGCGTTGCTATACCAGTGTTTAGTGGTGATAAAACTAAGTATGAAAGTTGGAAAGCGGCATTTAGTGCTTGTATAGATAACGCACCAGCAACAGCTGAGTATAAATTACTTCAGCTACGACAGTGGCAGGTGATGCCTTGCGTGCTATTGAAAACTTACGACATTCTGCTTATGCATACGAGGCTGCAAAATGTAGGTTACACAGAAAGTTTGGTGGACTTCGCAGAAAAATGACGTTACAGCTGGAGGAGATAGGCGGTCTGAAGCCTATCAGAGAAAAAAATGCTTTAGATTTAGAAAGATTTGCTGATTTACTAGATGTTGCTGTCATTAATTTGAAAGAATCTGGGCGCCGTGAAGAGTTGGGCAATGGTGCATTTTATATAAGGTTACAGAAGAAACTTCCTGAATCGATGATAGCTAGATACCAGAGATGGCTACACAAAATTACTATGTACGGTGATGTATTGAGTCTACTGCAATGGGTAAATAGTGAAGCAGAATTTCAAATGGTAGCTTGGGATACTGTTCATAGAGTGAGTGGTAGACGTGTAAAAGCAGGATTTGATAAACCTAGGGTAAGCCAACGGACATATGTCGGGACAACAGAAAATAAGGATGCCGTCAAGAATACTTTTGTATGTGAAGTTTGCAGTGCGCCACACGAAGTATGGAGATGTAATGTATTTAGAGCACAGAAGGTGTGGCAAAGATGGAACACAGCGAAACGCCTAAAGTTGTTTCAAGTGCTTGAGTGTCGATCACGTGGGACAAAATTGTACAAGAGGAAGACTGTGTGGCATTGACGGGTGCCAGGGGAGTCATAATAGATTGCTGCATAGGAATGATTATCCAACTAACCGCACAAATAAAGCAAACAAAACCGCACAAGCAAGAAGAGAGATCGTGACACCAGTACAAGAGACGCCACTACAGCAGGAGCGGCAGCAGGAGGTCACGGAAGGGGAAAATTTACGTTCCTTTACCATGGTGACACGTAAGTCTGGCAAGAAAAGTGAGTATGTGTCTTTACGCACTATTCCTGTTGTACTGAAAAATGGAAATGTCAAGTTGTTTGTAAATGCATTGCTTGATGATGCTAGTACAAAAAGTTATATTAATGATGATGTGGCTGCTGAGTTGGGGCTTCATGGGGAGCTACAACAGTTCACAGTAAGTGCATTAAATGAGCTAGTCACTTAATTTGAAACAAGGCTTGTCGAGTTTGAAATAGAGAGTTTGGTCACTAAGTTTACAGCATTTACAACTAAAAAAGTGACCGGAAACCTGAGAGTAGTAGACTGGAATGACCATGTACACAAATGGCCACATCTTCAACATATAGACCTTCCAAAGGTGTGTTCTAGACCCATTGTTGATTTATTAATTGGAATGGATTACCAAGATCTACACTTTTCCCTAAAGGATGTGAGGGGAAATCCTGGTGAACCCATGGCTAGACTCAGCCTTTAGGATGGACATGCATTGGTCACTTTGATAATGTTAATCACCATTCCAATTTTGCTCATGCATATTTCATCAATGATTATCTTCAACTAAATGAAATAAATAGTACTTTTCAACGGTTCTGGGAAGAAGAAGAAGTAGGACATTCTCAAGTTCTGAGTCACGACGACCTTAGTTATGAATAAAGCTGGAAATTCCTTTACAATCACAGATGGCAGGTATCAAGTTGGCATACCCTGGAAGGATAATCCCCCGACCTACCAAACAACTATGAGGCGGCGCTGAAAAGACTACAAAATGTGGAAGGACGACTGAAGAAAGATCCGGATGTAGCGGCATCCTACAATAACACTCTGGAGACGTGTGTAACTAAAGGATATGTAAAGAAAGTGCAGCCCAGTGAGATACCAAAAAGTAAGTGGTATCTTCCTCATTTTCCAATTGTGAAACCAGACAGACAAACTACGAAGACAAGGATAGTGTTTGATGCTGCAGCCAGGTATAAAGACGTTGCACTTAATGACTTCATAAATCCTAGTCCAAAATTACAAAACGATCTTGTCAATGTTCTCCTTAGATTTAGGAGATATCCTGTGGCTCTGGTATGTGACATAGCAAAAATGTACCTGCGGATAAAACTTCCAGAAGGAGATAGAGCATACCATCGATTTCTGTGGAGAGAACTACAAACCAAGCCGCCAGATGTTTATAAATTTCAAAGGGTTGTGTTCGGGGTAAATTCCTCCCCATTCCAAGCCCAATTTGTTGCCCGAAAGAATGCAGAAATCAATATAGACTTCTTCCCTGAAGCAGCTGACACTGTGCTGAATTCTACTTACATGGATGATAGCATGGACTCTGTACACGATGCTGAGAAAGGTATAGCCTTGTTTAAAGAGCTACACGAGTTGTGGGGAAAAACAGATATGCATGCTAGAATATGGATGTCAAATTCACCAAAAATAATGGAATGTATCCCAGCAGAGCTAGGAGCGGCTGAAATGAAAGTGCCTACAGGCAACTTACCGGATAAGAAAGTTCTTGGTTTAATGTGGGTAGCAAGTGAGGATGTATTCACCTTCGTGTACAGTGTTCCAGCATATGAAGAGTCTAACCAAACGCATTCTACTGAAAGAAATTGCTTCAATATTTGATCCCTTGGGATTTTTAGCCCCATTTATCATAAAGGCTAAAATACTGTTACAGGAAGTTTGGGCTGCAAGACAAGACTGGGACGATCCATTGAACCAAGGACTGGAAATGAAAGCACGTTTGTGGTTCAGTGACTTGGACAATTTCAAAGAGATAAGGGTTCAGAGATGTATACAAGTAAAAGATGAAGTGGTATCGATGACATTGCATACCTTTGTCGACGCATCAGGAGATGCATATGGAAGCGTTGTGTATGCTAGAAATGTTCATGGAAGTGGTTTGAGATCTTGCTACATAGTCGCATCAAAGTCAAAAGTAGCTCCCTTGTCAAGTATCAGTATTCCCTGACTTGAATTAATGGCTGCAGTATTGGTTACAAGACTTGCACAAGTCATATCTAAAGTATTGTACATTTGTATGCGGGATATCAAATTCTGGTCTGACAGTATGAATGTGCTGTGGTGGATTAGGAGTAATCTATTATGGCCGGTTTCTTAAACATTCCGGATACTAAACAATGACCGGAATCCCGAAGAGTGGATTGCTTAAACGCGCTTCCATCCGAAACTTTGGGAAGATAACCCTCCGAAACGAAGGGTTTTGGGGCGAGAAATGTTCGGGAGCCAAACACCTCCCGAAAGCGTCTGTCTAGTAGTAGATGAATTTCGTCCTCGCAACGCTGGTTACACCTTCCTACCTCTCTGGAACATCCACCATAGTATGTATGAGTATATTGTGTTTATTTGCTATAAAATAAAATGTAATAAAGTTCTTTGTTCTGAAGGAAAGTTATTTAAAGTTAGTTGAATGGGATAACATATTGAGTCTTCGAAGCGGGACGGAGGTTCATTGTTAATAAATTAATTCGTATAGTTTCGAAGGAGGGTTGTGATTTCGAAGGGGGTTTCTAATGGTGCTTTTTTGTTACTTTTTAGAGATTCGTAATGAGCGACACGTGAACCAGTTAACACCACCGACCGAAGAATTGTTGTGGTCATTCACACAAGAACTTCCACTGTAACCACCTGCCACACTCCACTGCTACCAACCTCTACTCCACTCCTCTACCACTACAGACATCCACTCCATCCTTACCTGTACCCACTTCGTCAGTCAGACTTCCGGAGTGGGTTATCTGTAACTTGTGGAAGTGTGGAATATATAGCACGGCACGCCAAGAGTGTCGCTGTGTCTGTAGCGAGTGGTGAGTAACAATAATCATAGTGCGGCACATCAAGAGTGTCGCTGTGTCGGCAACGCAAGAGAGGCTGTCAATCCATAGCGCGGCACGTCAAGAGTGTCGCTGTGTCGGTGGCATGGTGTGTAGCTGCCTGGGGGTGTATTGTGAAGCAAAACGGCACATCAAGAGTGTCGTACGATAGCAGTGGAAACGTGTGATACTCTATTTAACTATTATTGCCGGAGCCAATGTAAACTTTGATATACTTCTATGTACTTTGACAGAATATATAACTTTTATATTACTGTCTGTTTGCATGATTCTCCTGCCATCTGAACATTCTTTACCATAAGAGAGGCATAGGAACGAAAGATAAACACTAGTGATGAATGGGAGTTCCCCCCAAAAATCTTTCACTTATTTGATTTACATGCCCTAACTTCCAAATCCCGATTAATAATTTCATTTGCTGAAGGAGGATTGTCGAATTTTGTGGTTGTGTTTACCAATGGTGTTTGGCTAGGGTAGACATAGAGCTCTTACCGTTCCATGCTTGTTATTCTGGTAAAATTTCAGTTGTTTCCCGTCTCACAATTCTTTAAGAAATGTTGGTAAGTTTTTACAAGTACATCATAATCCCCCTCCTCCTAACAAGCTTAACAAGCCTGGGAAATGGTGAGTGAGAATGCGGGGTTATCTGGTGGGGACATAAAATTTCGTGATAAATGTAGTAAAAAAAAACATATGATTTATTTTTTATCAGCAAATTTCGTCTCCCCATCAGAAAACCATATTCTCCCACCAATCCCAACCTAACCAAATCAAACCAAACTAAGCCAAGCCAAGCCAAGCCAAGCCAAACCAAACCTAACCTATCTAAAAAAAAACTATATGCAATATGTGTTACAGTTAACTATTGGAGTTTGCTGTTTAATTGGTAACATCATATTGTTTATCACCGATCAAGCTTGCCAACCGTACGACATCAGAGCTGCCAACACTCACGGCAGCACCTCCCGAACTTTCGGGTGCGCCTGGGTGTTTAAGAAATCCGCATGGCCCCTTCGGGATTCGGTGTCCGATCTTTTGGAGGACGGTTCGGAGGCTTGTTTCCTGAATTTTTAAGAAACCGGCCGTTAGTCATTTCCCATTACCATCTTTAAAAACAGCATAATGTATACGGGTCCAGAAATATGAAGAAACACGGTTGTTGTCCCATCCACAATTAAGGGGCGCGAGTGTGGGAAATACACAAACGTTAGGTTAATTAATGATGATTAGTGAGCAAATAGAACAGCACCGGTGGCGAGAGACATGGTTTAGCTGAATAGTTTGTCCGCTGATTTTCTTGTGAGCCACTATGAGTTATTTATTCACTTTAGATGGCGTCAAATAACTGTGTGAGTTCAAAATTTCTTAAAGCTGAAGTATTTCCTCTTTTTTTTCTTTTTGTTGTTGATGCAGTCGCTTATACATAATCCTGAAAAAAAAAAAAAAAAAAAAACAGTAGCCTCATCCAGCCGAAGGGAATGCGCCTAGAGGAGTTTCACTCCATGTGTACATTCGAAAATTTGTAGTTGATCCTTCGATTTGAAACACTACTATAAAAGATACTAGGTTATCTAAAGGTGCAGTTTGATTTAAGGAAAAAAGAAAGAAGAATAAAAAGTTATTGAAAAGAGCCTATACTAGCTTGTCCCACACCTACAGTATATATAAGTGGAGCTTAATTTGAGGTGACAATCCACTCGCTCTCCAGCTTCCGCCGAGACAAGAGGCCGCATCCACAAAACAAACTTAACGGCGCACTACCGACAGGCGTCTGTCGTTACGAACGCAGCGAATGTCGTTAATAGCGACACCTCCCGAGGTGTATTTAAGACATCGTTATCTGTTATATAAATATTTTAGTCGACAAAAAATATTTCTTTTCTTTTTTTTACTTTTACCCATACTTCACCACTCAAGAAACATGATATTTTGCATGGAACAGCCAAAATAAAGATCGAGACGAGGGAGCAAATTTGGCCGCGCCGCCGACCGACGAGACAAGGCTAGCAGCCTAGGCCCAGATTCAGAAAGCACTTACTTTACACTATTCAAGGGGTATATATATCTCTAGGTTACAACTTTCAAACAGTATATGGTACTCAGAAAGCTCTTTACAAATTTCAAATGTCGTGGCTAGAGTGGAAATCTGGGCCCAGAACTACACCAAGTTAGGAGGTGGTGTAACTCAATCAGATGAACATAAAATTCGGTATAACTAATGTTTGACAAGAAGATATAAGTGATTTGAGACAAAATGAGACCCAAAAGATCACTCCATAAAGGCGGGATGGTATATAGTCCACTGTGGAGACGATTCTCGGCTAGCCTAAAGGCCCGTCCACATGAAGGGCAACTGCCCGGCGGGCAGACACTGTTACGAATTTTGTGGGTGGTTGGCGATCACGAGTATAAATGACGTCATAAACGAGGAAACCCCGGGCAAACCATCGAAGTGCCCGTGCTCGTTGTTGACTAAGGACTACGTTGCCAGACACACGATGTTAAAAGTGTACGTCTTTTACCTTCCATGGGTTCTGTGTTACTTGTGTACGAGCTCCTGAACGATGACGTCTGTTTCAACTGTACAAGAAAAGTGGACGAGGGAAGCGACCCGCCTCCTAATAGAATTATATAGAGAGGAACAGTGCTTGTGGAATGTGATGACTGTGGTGTATAGAAATAGAGATAAAAAGTCTGCATCACTGAGAAGAATAGCAGAATACATGAGTGGAACTGGTATGAGGAAGAAGATTGGTACACTGACAAACCAGCATCAGCGTGAACTGAGGCAAGTCCGTCAATCAATGAAGTCTGGGGCAGGGACACAGGACATACACAAACCACGCTTATGGTGTTACGATTCCTTGTCCTTCCTTAATGATGGAGACGACCCACGGCCATCGGTTACGAACATGGACAGAGCCACACACACTCATGACAATGACAATTCTGATAGCGAGGTACGTGTTGGTGTAACTGGATTTTGCTCTCTCTCTCTCTCTCTCTCTCTCTCTCTCTCTCTCTCTCTCTCTCTCTCTCTCTCTCTCTCTCTCTCTCTCTCTCTTTCCCTCTCTCGCCTCTCCCCGGGTCATGCGTTTCATCCTTGCTTGTCCTCCCTCCACTCGCATAGTCAATATGCAGATTGAACTCAATATGCCACCCATTGTCGAAAGGATTTACGCCAACATCACATATTTCACAGTGAAATGTCTCCACTCTACGCATATTGCCCCGCACTACTCTGCCGTCATCAAAGCCTCACTCAACCCAGACGTCCCCAGACTCCCACTTCGCATAGGTGGCCAAAATCTACTTCGGGCAGTGTGTGACAACTACCGTGCCCTTAACCTCCATCTACCTGAAGAACAAGCTGTCCCTCATTTGCCACCATGGCGGATTCCCTCCGTAGACGTTACTTTTACGCCAATTACCAAAGATGCCCATCCTATTCTACAGAAGCAGGCAGCCCTGGAAACCGTCGCCAGTGTGTCTGCGTCCATCCCCGATGCTCATCACATCTACGTTGACGGCTCAATGCAGGCTGACGGTAGTGCTGCCTGTGCCGTGTACTCTACCACCTTGCCACCACCTACGCAGGGCGGATGGATCGGCCGCAGGCTCCCCAATTCATCGACCTCCACCTTCTGTGAGTTACACGGGGTGCTGGACGCTGTAAGCCTACTTGTTCAACGTAGCCTGAATGGAGTAATAGTCTGCGACTCTCAGCCGGCTCTCCACTCCCTCTCTTCTCCAACACCTAGCTCTGGCCGCGTCGTGCAGGACATTCTGCGTCACCTCGCCCTCGCTCGCGATGCATCCCTTACCATAGCCTTCGTGTGGACGCCCTCTCACATCTGTCTTAGTGGCAATGAGACGGTGGATCGTCTTGCCAAGGCGGCCTGTACGCTGGACTGGGATGAGGTGCATGCTGACCCGTCGATTCGCTGCCTCAGACACACCATATATCCAGCTGCCCACGCTACGACAGTACATCGCAGGAATGCAGAGAGGGCCAGCAGTGTGTCCATACAGCACCCCGACTGCTTCCTTCAATGTCGCTACGAATACCGCCGCCATGGCCTCATGGTGCGCAGGCACAATGTTGTGAGTGCTCGGCTCAGGCTGGGGTACAGGCCTGTGTGGCAAGTATCCCAGGCGCAGGACATGCCGCACTACTCCTCCTGTAGACTGTGTAACACTCCCAATGCCAACACCCTTGACCATTACTGCCTTCATTGTCCCACAGTGATCAACATACTCCCGCGAGGACTTGATTTAATTAATGTATGCAAATACCTTCTCACTGATGATCACCTCGATGTACTCCTTACCCGCCACCCTCACGTTGGTGGCTATTAAACTTCTAACATACTCTCCTTTGTGCATATTTGTGTGTGTGTGTGTGTGTGTGTGTGTGTGTGTGTGTGTGTGGGTGGGTGGGTGTGTTCAGCGTGCCCTGCGAGACACGAGTGCTCTGCACATAACAAAGTACCTGTAGTGTTACTGGGTCTGTCGCCCTCGGACGTAATAAATTGAACAAAACAAAAATCTCTCTCTCGACTTCTTCAAAATGTAATACAATAATGTCAAGTCATTTACCAGAGTGAGAGAGAGAGAGAGAGAGAGAGAGAGAGAGAGAGAGAGAGAGAGAGAAGGGAAGAAAGGAGACGAGGAAGAGACGGTAACGAAGACGAGGACAAAACTAAAGGGAAAAAAACAACATTTTGAAGAATATCCCTTTTTCATGTTGCATAAAATGTAATACAAGCCATTTCAATGAAAAGAAAATATATTTCTTTTAGAAAAAGAATTTTTCACTGTTTTTTCTTTACATTTCCATGTTTTGATTGAAAATAAAGGAAAAAGCAAGAAATATATTTACTTTTTATTGCAGTTTTAGAGAAAAAAAATATTGTCGAGAAAAACAACTTTTTTAGGCAGAATTTTTTTAATTCAAATTGCATATATTATACATGTAAAAAGGGATTTTGTTTAAAATGGCGTTAATACTCCTAAAAACGTTGAAAAACACTTCATTTATGATTTTATTCAGAAAAAGTATAGTGTCGCAATAATCAATGTTTTTTGTTTATTTTTTGATGAAAACAATGAAATAAGCAGAAAATCGTCGAATATTTCATTTTTTCGGTGAAAAGGAACTTTTTTCGTAAAAATGGCATATATTCCTTTTTTCTGAACTAAATAAAAGATGGTTTTTCTAAGATAAGATGTTAATTCTCCTAAAAAAGCTGGAAAGGTGATAATTTATGCAATTTTGAGAGAAAAAAATTAATTGCAATAAAAAATCATTATATTTCTTGCTTTTTCCTTCATTTTCAATCAAAACATGGAAATGAAAAGAAAAAGAACACTGAAAAATCCTTTTTCTAAAAGATTTTTTTTTTTTTCATTGAAATTGCTTGTATTATATTTATTGTAACATTAAAAAGGGATTTTCTTCAAAATGTTGTTAAAACCAATAAAAAGGTTTAATGGGGTAGTTTATGTAACTTTAAAGAGAAAAACAA
>CM035220.1:35750496-35765764 GCA_020233015.1 Callinectes sapidus | reverse complement strand
AACCCCCCTTCGAAATCACAACCCTCCTTCGAAACTATACGAATTAATTTATTTACAATGAACCTCCGTCCCGCTTCGAAGACTCAATATGTTATCCCATTCAACTAACTTTAAATAACTTTCCTTCAGAACAAAGAACTTTATTACATTTTATTTTATAACAAATAAACACAAAATACTCATACATACTATGGTGGATGTTCCAGAGAGGTAGGAAGGTGTAACCAGCCTTGCGAGGACAAAATTCATCTACTACTAGACAGACGCTTTCGGGAGGTGTTTGGCTCCCGAACATTTCTCGCCCCAAAACCCTTCGTTTCGGAGGGCTATCTTCCCAAAGTTTCGGATGGAAGCGCGTTTAAGAAATCCACTCTTCGGGATTCCGGTCATTGTTTAGTATCCGAAATGAAACCGGCCATAATAGATTACTCCTAATCCACCACAGCACATTCATACTGTCAGACCAGAATTTGATATCCCGCATACAAATGTACAATACTTTAGATATGACTTGTGCAAGTCTTGTAACCAATACTGCAGCCATTAATTCAAGTCAGGGAATACTGATACTTGACAAGGGAGCTACTTTTGACTTTGGTGCGACTATGTAGCAAGATCTCAAACCACTTCCATGACCATTTCTAGCATACACAACGCTTCCATATGCATCTCCTGATGCGTCGACAAAGGTATGCAATGTCATCGATACCACTTCATCTTTTACTTGTATACATCTCTGAACCCTTATCTCTTTGAAATTGTCCAAGTCACTGAACCACAAACGTGCTTTCATTTCCAGTCCTTGGTTCAATGGATCGTCCCAGTTTTGTCTTGCAGCCCAAACTTCCTGTAACAGTATTTTAGCCTTTATGATAAATGGGGCTAAAAATCCCAAGGGATCAAATATTGAAGCAATTTCTTTCAGTAGAATGCGTTTGGTTAGACTCTTCATATGCTGGAACACTGTACACGAAGGTGAATACATCCTCACTTGCAACCCACATTAAACCAAGAACTTTTTTATCCGGTAAGTTGCCTGTAGGCACTTCCATTTCAGCCGCTCCTAGCTCTGCTGGGATACATTCCGTTATTTTTGGTAAATTTGACATCCATATTCTAGCATGCATATCTGCTCTTCCCCACAACTCGTGTAGCTCTTTAAACAAGGCTATACCTTTCTCAGCATCGTGTACAGAGTCCATGCTATCATCCATGTAAGTAGAATTCAGCACAGTGTCAGCTGCTTCAGGGAAGAAGTCTATATTGATTTCTGCATTCTTTCGGGCAACAAGTTGGGCTTGGAATGGGGAGGAATTTACCCCGAACACAACCCTTTGAAATTCATAAACATCTGGCGGCTTGGTTTGTAGTTCTCTCCACAGAAATCGATGGTATGCTCTATCTCTTTCTGGAAGTTTTATCCGCAGGTACATTTTTGCTATGTCACATACCAGAGTCACAGGATATCTCCTAAATCTAAGGAGAACATTGACCAGATCGTTTTGTAATTTTGGACTAGGATTTATGAAGTCATTAAGTGCAACGTCTTTATACCTGGCTGCAGCATCAAACACTATCCTTGTCTTCGTAGTTTGTCTGTCTGGTTTCACAATTGGAAAATGAGGAAGATACCACTTACTTTTTGGTATCTCACTGGGCTGCACTTTTTTTACATATCCTTTAGTTACACACGTCTCCAGAGTGTTATTGTAGGATGCCGCTACATCCGGATCTTTCTTCAGTCGTCCTTCCACATTTTGTAGTCTTTTCAGCTCCGCCTCATAATTGTTTGGTAGGTCGGGGGATTATCCTTCCAGGGTATGCCAACTTGATACCTGCCATCTGTGATTGTAAAGGAATTTCCAGCTTTATTCATAACTAAGGTCGTCGTGACTCAGAACTTGAGAATGTCCTACTTCTTCTTCTTCCCAGAACCGTTGAAAAGTACTATTTATTTCATTTAGTTGAAGATAATCATTGATGAAATATGCATGAGCAAAATTGGAATGGTGATTAACATTATCAAAGTGACCAATGCATGTCCATCCTAAAGGCGTGAGTCTAGCCATGGGTTCACCAGGATTTCCCCTCACATCCTTTAGGGAAAAGTGTAGATCTTGGTAATCCATTCCAATTAATAAATCAACAATGGGTCTAGAACACACCTTTGGAAAGTCTATATGTTGAAGATGTGGCCATTTGTGTACATGGTCATTCCAGTCTACTACTCTCAGGTTTCCGGTCACTTTTTTAGTTGTAAATGCTGTAAACTTAGTGACCAAACTCTCTATTTCAAACTCCACAAGCCTTGTTTCAAATTAAGTGACTAGCTCATTTAATGTACTTACTGTGAACTGTTGTAGCTCCCCATGAAGCCCCAACTCAGCAGCCACATCATCATTAATATAACTTTTTGTACTGGCATCATCAAGCAATGCATTTACAAACAACTTGACATTTCCATTTTTCAGTACAACAGGAATAGTGCGTAAAGACACATACTCACTTTTCTTGCCAGACTTACGTGTTACCATGGTAAAGGAACGTAAATTTTCCCCTTCCGTGACCTCCTGCTCCTGCTCCTGCTATAGTGGCGTCTCTTGTACTGGTGTCACGATCTCTCTTCTTGCTTGTGCGGTTTTGTTTGCTTTATTTGTGCGGTTAGTTGGATAATCATTCCTATGCTGCAATCTATTATGACTCCACTGGCACCCGTCAATGCCACACAGTCTTCCTCTTGTACAATTTTGTCCCACGTGATCGACACTCAAGCACTTGAAACAACTTTAGCCGTTTCGCTGTGTTCCATCTTTGCCACACCTTCTGTGCTCTAAATACATTACATCTCCATACTTCGTGTGGCGCACTGCAAACTTCACATACAAAAGTATTCTTGACGGCATCCTTATTTTCTGTTGTCCCGACATATGTCCGTTGGCTTACCCTAGGTTTATCAAATCCTGCTTTTACACGTCTACCACTCGCTCTAAGAACAGTTTCCCAAGCTACCATTTGAAATTCTGCTTCACTATTTACCCATTGCAGTAGACTCAATACATCATCGTACATAGTAGTTTTGTGTAGACATCTCTGGTATCTAGCTATCATCGATTCAGGAAGTTTCTTCTGTAACCTTATATAAAATGCACCATTGCCCAACTCTTCACGGCGCCCAGATTCTTTCAAATTAATGACAGCAACATCTAGTAAATCAGCAAATCTTTCTAAATCAAAGCATTTTCTTCTCTGATAGGCTTCAGAGCGTCTATCTCCTCCAGCTGTAACGTCATTTTTCTGCGAAGTCCACCAAACTTTCTGTCTAGCCTACATTTTGCAGCCTCGTATGCATAAGCAGAATGTCGTAAGTTTTCAATAGCACGCAAGGCATCACCTGCCAGATACTGTAGTAGCTGAAGTAATTTATACTCAGCTGTTGCTGGTGCGTTATCTATACAAGCACTAAATGCCGCTTTCCAACTTTCATACTTAGTTTTATCACCACTAAACACTGGTATAGCAACGCGCTTTAAATGTCTCCATAAATCTTTCCCGATGTCATCATGTGATTCAAACTTTATCTTACCAATGCAGCTTGGTGATCTAGGCAACCCAATGTTACGTTGGAAACCTCCTTCGTTACTGCTCTCGTCACCACCACCACGGCGCGGTCCTTGGGTACAGGTTGCTCCCTCGGCATGTCGAAGTTTATCCCGTTCTTGTTCTGCCTCTCTGTCCAATGCTTCACTTCGTCGCCTGAAGTCTCCTCTAGTTCTTTCTTCTTTCGTTGGATTTCTTCGTTTCTTGCTTTAAACTGATCAATGTGCAATTTCCGTCGAGAACTTCTGCTTCCTCTTGTAGTTCCACTGCCATTCTCACTTGCTGCGGTAGACACATATTCGTGTGCCTTATCCAACGCTTCTTTAAGTTCCATCTCAATTTTTCTCGACTTCGGGAGTCAACTGTTGTACACTGACAGGATCACTACATACAACATACAGTTCCAATAATTTGAATAACTCGATCATGATTTTATCTGAAGCTGCTTCCATTTTTTCACATTCCTGCTTCACTCTGTCTTTACTCGGAGCTTCGTCTTCACCCAATAAACTAAGTAACTTGTGACGGGCCCTTGTAAACAGTACTTTAGCTCGTGATTTAGTTTGCTTCCTCTGCTCGAGCTGTAACAGTACATTAGAATGTTCCCCTTCCACATCTGTTTCGTCCCTCATGGTTTCCTTTGCATCCAACTCCCTGCGCCATTTGTTCAGGTGGCAGTAGAATCATGCAAACAGACAGTAATATAAAAGTTATATATTCTGTCAAAGTACATAGAAGTATATCAAAGTTTACATTGGCTCCGGCAATAATAGTTAAATAGAGTATCACACGGTTCCACTGCTATCGTACGACACTCTTGATGTGCCGTTTTGCTTCACAATACACCCCCAGGCAGCTACACACCATGCCACCGACACAGCGACACTCTTGACGTGCCGCACTATGGATTGACAGCCTCTCTTGCGTTGCCGACACAGCGACACTCTTGATGTGCCGCACTATGAATTGTTACTCACCACTCGCTACAGACACAGCGACACTTATGGCGTGCCGCGCTACAAGTATTCCACACTTCCACAACTTACCCTTTAACCCACTCCGGAACTCTGACTGACGAAGTGGGTACAGGTAAGGGTGGAGTGGATGTCTGTAGTGGTAGAGGAGTGGAGTAGAGGTCGGTAGCAGTGGAGTGTGGCAGGCGGTAACAGTGGAACCTCTTCTTGTGTGACTGAGACTGCTACTGCCTATCTCATCCCCGTTGACCACAACAATGCTTCGGTCGGTGGTGTTAACTGGTTCACGTGCCGTTCGCCCGCTCATTACGAATCTCCAAAAAGTAACAAAAAAGCACCATTAGAAACCCCCTTCGAAATCACAACCCTCCTTCGAAACTATACGAATTAATTTATTTACAATGAACCTCCGTCCCGCTTCGAAGACTCAATATGTTATCCCATTCAACTAACTTTAAATAACTTTCCTTCAGAACAAAGAACTTTATTACATTTTATTTTATAACAAATAAACACAATATACTCATACATACTATGGTGGATGTTCCAGAGAGGTAGGAAGGTGTAACCAGCCTTGCGAGGACGAAATTCATCTACTACTAGACAGACGCTTTCGGGAGGTGTTTGGCTCCCGAACATTTCTCGCCCCAAAACCCTTCGTTTCGGAGGGCTATCTTCCCAAAGTTTCGGGTGGAAGCGCGTTTAAGAAATCCACTCTTCGGGATTCCGGTCATTGTTTAGTATCCAGAATGTTTAAGAAACCGGCCGTAATAGATTAAACTATTATTCTTACATCGAGTGCGATATATATTTGCTGCAAAACGTAAGTGTGTCGTTACCTATGTATAAGTTTGTATCTATGTACCTAGTACTATAAAGTAAGAGGATATATTTATAAATAACTAAAATTAAATTTATAAATAACTCAAATTAAATTTGTGTCCAATACATGGGTGGTGGATTTAGGTTTACCCTAAAAAAATCATGCATTTAATTATTATGTTTAAGGCAACAATTATGTTAAAGGAAATAGTTCTCTACGCAGACACACATTAATGAGATAGGGAGAGCATGGTGTATAATATATCGGCATTAAGGTTTCCATTAGGGCTGGGCGGGAGACGATTACTGGATTCGAATCCTTAGAATCCAGAGAGGCCCGACGAATCCGATTACTTCATCTGGATATCCTCTCACGAATCCTCTCACATCATAGCATTAAGTCATGAGTCTGAGTGACTAATAGTACAAAAATAATGATTATGGACATTATGGAAAATGTGTCTGTAAATTAATACACTATATATATGCTGTCATGCTAGTTTGGTTTATAAATTCAAATAATACTGGAAGTTATTTGTGTAGGCCAGCGACATGTGGAACGTTCCAGTGCTGCCACAGTCAACCTTCTTTTTTTTTTCTTCTTCTTTTTTTTCTGCAAGGTGATTGGTAACTTCTGTGACGTCATGCCATAAGGTATATATATGGCTTGCGGACAGCAGGGGCCGAGGCTCCATCAATGCTTCCGGGCCCTCATCGCTGGCCTCCCTCCATCCCTACATATATACACTGACGGCTCCAAGACGGATGAATGTGTGGGTGCAAGTGTATGGTCGTGTGAATGTGCCCTTAGGTTCCGACTGCCGACTCATACATCGGTCTTTTCCGCTGAAATTTTTGCAATTGACAAAGCCATAGATTATACTTTAAATTCATCTCATCATTCAATTACTATTTTTCCGGACTCTATTTCAGCCCTTCAGGCAATAGAGTCCGGCCGTACGGATACAAATGAAATCCAGGGCAATATCATTAATAAATTAAATTCAAGTCGTAAATCCTTCTCACTGATTTGGGTGCCTGGACATTCCAATATTCGCGGGAATGAACAGGCTGACATGCTAGCTCGGTCTGCCGCAGAGCTCGAGGGAGCGTGGAACCTCCGTCGGGATCTGCAGTCATGTCTCTCGGTTATTAAATCATCAGCAAAACTCCTGTGGCAGAGTCACTGGGATAACCTCCACCTACAAACCATCAAACCCATCCTAGACGAGTGGGCTTCCTCCAATCGCCCCACAAGGCGGGAGGAGGTTGTCCTCGCACGGCTCAGGATGGGCTGCATCCTCCCCACCCACATGCTCCCCTACATAGCCAACGCATTCCCACCACAATGTTCTGTATGCAATGTCACCCTCTCTGTCAAGCACATCCTGCTTCACTGTGTGCGTTATCGTGAGGAGAGGCGGCCCTTGGCGGCGCATTGCCAGAGTCGCGGCCTCACGCTAACGCAGACCACCCTTCTGGGTGACGAACACCCGGATGTGGTCGATAGGCTGATGATTTACCTGACTGAGACCAACTTAATGAGAGAGTTGTGATTTATGTGTATATATTCTATATGATGCACTATGTATATTTATTTCACTCCAATATATATATAATGTAAAGAAAAGTATGAAAGTGTGTATGAATTCCATCCAGCGTGATTTGATATCAATGTTTTCATTTTTATTATTATTTTCTTATTATTATTATTTTTTATAAATAAAAGCAATACGTAGTAACACTACGTAATCACCTTGTGTGTTTGTGTGTTGCCCCCTCCATCCCCTGCCTTGACAAAGGACAATAGTTTTGCAATAGGAATAGGTGCCCTGTGTGAACGAAGCGTGTGTGTAAGTGTGACTTTTTGTTGTTGTTGTTGTTGTTGTTGTTGTTGTTGTTGCTGCTGCTGTTGTTGCTGTTGTTTTGTTGTTGTTTTGCTGTTGTTGTTGTTATGGTTGATGTTATTAATCTAAAAAAAAAAAACACACAAATGAATAAAAAAAAAAGCACTTGCAAATACAAATACACAAACCTAATAATAAAATTGGCCTAATACCCATGTCTGGGTGATGGCCAAAAAAAAAAAAAAAAAAATAGGGCCGAGGCTCCATCAATGCTTCCGGGCCCTCATCGCTGGCCTCCCTCCATCCCTACATATATACACTGACGGCTCCAAAACGGATGAATGTGTGGGTGCAAGTGTATGGTCGTGTGAATGTGCCCTTAGGTTCCGACTGCCGACTCATACATCGGTCTTTTCCGCTGAAATTTTTGCTATTCATAAAGCCATAGATTATGCTTTAAATTCATCTCATCACACAATTATGATTTTTTCGGACTCTATGTCAGCCCTTCAGGTAATATAGTCCGGCCATACGGATACAAATGAAATCCAGGGCAACATCATTAATAAATAAAATTTAAATCGTAAATCCTTCTCACTGATTTGGGTGCCTGCACATTACAATATACGCGGGAATGAACAGTCTGACATGCTAGCTCGGTCTGCCGCAGAGCTCGAGGGGGCGTGGAACCTCCGTCGGGATATGCAGTCATGTCTCTCAGTTGTTAAATCATCAGCGAAACTCCTATGGCAGAGTCACTGGGACAACCTCCACCTACATACAAACCCATCCTAGGCGAGTGGGCCTCCTCCAATCGCCCCACAAGCCGTTAGGAGGTAGTCCTCGCACGTCTCAGGATGGTCTGCACCCTCCCCATCCACATGCTTCTCTACATAGCAAACACTTTCCCACCACAATGTTCTAAATGTAGTGTCACCCTGTCTGTCGAGCACATCCTGCTTCACTGTGTGCATTATCATGAGGAGAGGCGGCCCTTGTCGGCGTATATAATTAAAAAGAAACAAAAAAATAATAAATAGAAATAAATAAATGAATAATAATAATAACCATAAAAAACAAATAAATTAAACAAAATGCACTTGTAAATAAACAAACAAATATACAAAATTAATAAAAATGGCCTAATACCCATGATTGGGTTTTGGCAAAAAAAAAAAGGGGGTGGAGGCCGACTGAGCCCAGATACTCTGCTAGAAACACGCATTCTGCACCTCTGTCCTTCTGCCACCTTTGCGTGGGCTCAAGTTAAATAAAGTTAGGTTTCCCATTGCCACGTGATTTTAGATTTGCTTGTCATTACCTTGTCCTTACCGGCAACAGAAGGTGTCTCTTGCCACCGAGTCAGATTGTCTTTCCTCCCTTACCTACGGAGGATCCGTCTCAGTGAGCGTGCTTTTGAATTGACACCGTCCGGGCCCCCTAGAGTGGTTTGACAGGACAATCTGACCTTAGGAAACTCCTCCCTGACCTCCTCCCACTTGCATCCCGCTCCCCTCCTATAGGAGGGGGGTGTACCCCCTCCATGCCAGACGGACTCTCCTCCCCTTCTCCCCCAAGGGGGAGGGAGGATACTGATCGACGACCCCCGACTGCCCAACTAAACATCAGTAAAGCGATTTTTGTGACTCTTCATTCGGAAATGTCAATGTAAAGAAACTTGCTAGTGGTGACTTACTAGTTCAGACCCTAAACGTAAGTCAAGTTAAATCATTGTTGAAACTCCGGGTCATCCATGACATCGAGATCGAGGCTTTCATTCCAGTGTCTATGAACTCGTATCGGGGAGTTGCCTCCCACCGCGATTTTGTGGATATGGATGAGGCCGGGATTACTGATTGCAAGGCTGACAGGACGTAATTGAAGCTCGTAAAATAACTAAGAATGTTGACGGCACCAGAAGGAGCACAGCATGTTATTTTAACTTTCAGTGCTGCTAAATTGCCGGATAGTGTTCAGATCTGCACAGTGAAAGCTACTGAAGGGATTTCTTACTATGAAGCAAGGATGAGAGTGAAGCAGACGCAGTCCGCTCCTGCTTCAAACGCTTCTTATGCTTCAGCAGTAAGGGCTCCTCCCAAGATGTGCACTATTGGAATTCAGACTGATCCGTTGCCTGGCTCATCTACATCCACAGTTTCCCCTTCAACCTCTGCCTCATCACCTGCTAAAGCTACCTCCACTTCCACTAAAATTTCTACTGCTACCATTTCCTCTGCTCCATATCTGTCCGCTATCTCTCGTGTTTAAAGTAAGGGTGAAAAGATTGACAATGACGATAAACTAAATTCAACAAAACTAGAACGCACTCGCCCTTCTCATGTCGTCGCAGCTCCCGCGCCCTCGAGGAGGAGTTCTCACACTCGATCCCTCTCGACGAGCTCCGGAGAGTTAACGATTGATGACCCAATGGATGTCACCACTAGTAAGGACCGGGAGAGGTCCCCCGGCAGCTCCTCTGAGCGCAAGAGGACCAAGAAACACCACCCCCAGCCGAACGGCCGCCACCACTACTCTTAAGCCATAATGTTCAAGGTGTTACAGTGGAACTGCAGAAGTATTTGGAATAAAAATTCATATTTGTCAATTTTAGTGAACATACACAGGCCGTCCGTTATTTCTCTACAGGAGACGGGACTGCAGGATGAGCCTGATCCTACAGTGCTAAAACTCTACCATCCGTATAGAAGATATGAGGGACACGGTATTGCCATATACATACATAAAACACTAAGACAAAAAGAAGTGACGTTGAATACACCTCTGGAAGCTGTTGCGTGCAGGGTGAGATTCAACAACACGTATCTGGCTATGTGTTCCCTTTACTTGCCTCCCAATACCCCCATTGTTGGTGATGACATTACATCACTGATTAGCCAGCTTCCGGGGAACAGGGTAGTACCGGGCGACTTTAATTCACATTATTAGCAATGGGGAAGTGAGAGGTCAAGTGTACGTGGGGAGCAGATAGTTGACATTATGTTGCAGACAAACCTCTGTCTTCTGAACAATGGAAGTGCGACTCGTATAGATGATCGGACTGGTAACGCGTCTGCAATTGATCTATCATTGTTATCGCCAGGTATAATCCCTGACTTCTCCTGGGAAGTCATCGACGACTCCCACGGAAGTGACCATCTACCCATCTGTATCTCTTACTCACGCGACATCCCGCCCACCCCCCGCACTCCCAAGTTCAACTTTAAGAGAGCTGATTGGGCAACCTTCCGTGGGATTGCCAACGTGGATATATCTGGCGAGGACATTGACACGATGGACAGCAACGCAACATGATCCATATTACACGACGTCGAGGCTTGTATTCCGAAAACTTCTACCGGTCACACTAAGCATGGAGTTTCATGGTGGACAACGGATTGCCGACAAGGACTTCGTGAGCATAATAGGCGATACAGGCATTTCAGCCAGCAGCCCAGTCAAGCAAACTTCATAGCCTATAAAAAGGCAAGGGCTCAGGCAAGGAAAGTCATCCGTAATGCAAAACGTGACTCATTCAGACAATTTATATCAACAGTGAATCGCACCACACCCCTCTCAAAAGTCTGGAAAATAATAAACATCTTTAATAACAGAAAACCATACATCCCAATAAAAACTTTAAATACAAATAGCAATATAATTGACAACAAACAAGAAATGGCAATGCAATAGCCCATAATTTTTATCAGGCAAGCAGTTCCGCCTATTATACCCCTGCCTTCCTCCCCCGCAAGGAGGAGGCAGAACTCTGTCTCAAACTTTGCCATGGGAGGCGTAAACTCGGACTACAACACGGAGTTTACGTTGGATGAACTCCTCCTTGCCCTGAAATACTGTAAAGGCTCCAGTCCCGCTCTAGACAACATTTTATAATAATATTATGTTACAACATCTCGGCCACCATTCCATCACTAAATTATTATTCCTATATAACAAAATATGGACCACCCACACGTTTCCTAAGTTTTGGGGCTTTGCTAATACCATCCCAATCCCCCAAAAGACTGGACGCCTTACAGATCCCAATGCGTTTCGCCCTATTGCGCTCACGAGCTGTCTATGTAAGGTCATGGAACGTATGATAAAGCAAAGGCCGTTTTTTGTTTTAGAAGCGAAGGGTTTGTTAGGTGATGAACAGTCGGGGTTTCGGAAGAACCGAAGCACGATGGATCACCTAACACACCTGGATCATTGCATTTCAGAGGCATTTGTCAAAAAGGAATTCATGATAGGGGTATTCCTAGATATACATCCACAAAGCCTTCGGCATGACATGGCGACACGGTATCCTCATGAAACTCTACGCTCATGGCTTCAGAGGTAACTTGCCCATTTTGTTTAAAATTTCCTACAGGACATAACATTTTCTGTCAAGCTTCCTGATAACGTAATCTCGGACGTTTTCGTCCAGGAGAACGGGCTTCTGCAGGGTAGTGTTCTTAGTCCTATATTATTTTGTATTAAGATTAATGATATTCCGTCCACAACTCCCGTCCCCCGGAATCTTAAATACTCACTGTACGCTAACGACTATGCGTTACGGCACTCGTCGCTTAACGCTCAGTTCTCGGCGGGGCGGATTCAAGATGGTCTTGATTCCGTTTAGCATTGAGCCTTTAAGCATTGGGATTTAAGTTTTCCGTTGCTAAGTGTATCCGCGTTGTTTTCACTAGACGTAACGTACCTGATTTACAATTAACTCTTCAAAAGCCATCCGATAGCAAATACCCCGTGGTACAGCCGATACTCAAATACCTCCGTGGTACTTCATGGGGAGTAGACAGAAAATCTTTATTAATGGTGTACAAGTCCTTAATTCTCGCTCATTTAGACTATGGCTCACCGGTGTACGGGTCTGGGTCCGAACCAACATTGAGAAAGTTGGATGTTTTGCAGATTGAATGTGTGAGAATGTGTCTTGAGACCCTGCACTGCACTCGTGTGGCGAGGATGGAGGTTAAGGCCAATATACCACCACTTCAACACTGTCGCGATGCCCTGTTACTATCATATGTGATAAAAACCGCCCGGAAAGCTTCCCCTCGTCAACGCAGCAAGCAAGATCATCTGGCAGCACGACCACTTCCACACTGCGGTCCACCGTCCAGTCTCTATAAGTTTTAACGCTCTGTGCCTACAAACGGGCGTGAGACTGGACGATACAGATCACCTCGTGTTCCCCACCCTTCCCCCGTGGAAGAAACCACAACCTTCAATCAACACAACATGGATAATTGGGAAGAAGGCTGTTGTTGCCAAGGTGGAGCACCACCAACGCTTCTGGGCCCTCATCGCTTGCCTCCCTCTATCCCCACACATATATACTGACGGCTCCAAGACGGATGAATGTGTGGGTGCAAGCGTATGGTCGTGTGAATGTGACTTCAGGTTCCGAATACCGACTCATACATCGGTTTTTTCCGCTGAAATTTTTGCAATTGATAAAGCCATAGATTATGCTTTAAATTCATCTCATCATTCAATTATATTTTTTTCGGACTCTATGTCAGCCCTTCAGGCAATAGAGTCCGGCCTTACGGATACAAATGAAATCTAGGGCAACATCATTAATAAATAAAATTCAAGTCATAACTCCTTCTCATTGATTTGGGTGCCTGGACATTCCATTATACGCGGAAATGAACAGGCTGACATACTAGCTCGGTCTGCCGCAGAGCTCGAGGAAGCGTGGAACCTCCGTCGGGATCTGCAGTCATGTCTCTCAGTTGTTAAATCATCAGCGAAACTCCTGTGGCAGAGTCACTGGGACAAGCTCCACCTACATACAAACCCATCCTAGGCGAGTGGGCTTCCAATCGCCCCACAAGGCGGGAGGAGGTAGTCTTCGCACGTCTCAGGATGGTCTGCACCCTCCCCACCCACATGCTCCCCTACATAGCAAACACTTTCCCACCACAATGCTCTATATGTAGTGTCACCCTCTCTGTTGAGCACATCCTGCTTCACGGTGTGCGTTATCATGAGGAGAGGCGGCCCTTGGCGACGTATTGCCGGAGTCGCGGCCTCTCGCTAACGCAGACCACCCTTCTGGGTGACGAACACCCGGATGTGTTCGATAAACTGATGATTTATCTGACTGAGACCAACTTAATGAGAGAGTTGTGATTTATGTGTATATATTGTGTTTGATGCACTATGTACATTTTCACTTCAATATATATATATATATATATATATATATATATATATATATATATATATATATATATATATATATATATATATGTAAATAAAAGTATGAAAGTGTGTATGATTTCCATCCAGCGTGATTCAATGTAAATGTTTTCAATTTTCTTTTCTTTTTTATAAATAAATGCAATACGTAGTAATACTACGTACTCAGCTTGTGTGTTTGTGCGTTGCCCCCTCCATCCCCTGCCTTGACAAAGGACAATACCTTTGCAGTAGGAATAGGTACCCTGTGTGAATGAAGCGTGTGCGTAAGTGTGACTGTTGTTGTTGTTGTTGATGATGATGTTATTATATAAATAAAAGGAAAAAAATAAAATAAAATAAAAATAAAAATGAATAATCATTAAACACAACTAAATTAAACAAAAAATGCACTTGTAAATAAGCAAACAAATACACACAAAAAAATATATTCTGACGCTTCTGTCTTTCTGTCACCTTTGCGTGGAATTTTTTGTCCGCCCATCTGCCCTAGGGTTTTAGTTAAATAAAGTTAGGTTTCCCATTGCCACGTGAATTTTAGTTTTACTGTTCACTTCTTTGTCCTTAGCGGCAACAGAAGGTGTTTGTTGCATTCGAATCAGATTGTCTTTCCTCTCTCAACTACGGAGGATCCGCCTCAGTGAACGTGATTTTGGAGTGAATTGACACCGTCCGGCCCCCCTAGAGTGGTTTGGCAGGACAATCTGACCTTAGGAAACTCCTCCCTGACTTCCTTCCACTTGCGTGCCGCTCCCCTCCTGTAGTAGGGAGGTGTACCTCCTCCATGCCGGACGGACTCTCCTCCAGGGGGAGGGAGGATACTGATCGACGATCCCTGACTAAACATTGATCCCAGTAAAGCGACATAAGTGACTACATTCAAAGACTTTCTCCCGCCTCTCTACGATTAATTTATTATCAAGAAATTCATTGACATTCGACATAATATGGCGGCACGACATCCTGATGAAACTCTACACTCATGGCTTCAGAGGTAACTTGTCCATTTTTGTTTATAATTGCGTACAGGACAATACATTCTCTGTCAAGCTTCCTGGTAACGTAATCTCGGACGTTTTCGTCCAGGAGAACGGGGTGCCGCAGGGTAGTGTTCTTAGTCATATATTATTTTGTCCTATGATGAATGATAATCTGTCCACAACTCCCGTCCCCAGGAATCTTAAATACTCACTGTAAGCTGACGACTGTGCGTTATGGCACTCTTCGCCTAACGCTCAGTTCTCGGCGGGGCGGATTCAAGACCCTCTTGATTCCGTCCAGCATTGGGCCTCTTTGTGGGGATTTAAGTTTTCCGTTGCTAAATGTATCGGCTTTTTCACTAGACGTCACGTACCTGATTTGCATCTAACTCTTGAAGGCCAGGCGATAACATTTCAAAACTCAGTCAAATTTTTGGGGTCTGGATTTTGACAGCAGACTCAATTGCAAGACACACATTAATGAACTACTTATCCGTTGCTGTAAAAAAAAAAATCAATGTCCTCAAATGCCTCCGTGGTACTTCATGGGGAGCAGACAGAAAATCTTTATTAATGGTGTACAAGTCCTTAATTTGTTCTCATTTAGACTATGGCTCACCGGTGTATGGTTCTGGGTCAGAACCAACATTGAGGAGGTTGGATGTTTTGCAGAATGAATGTGTAAGAATGTGTCTTGGAGCCCTGCGCTGCACTTGTGTGGCGAGGATGGAGGTTGAGACCAAAATATCACCTCTGCAACACCGTCGCGATGCCCTACTCCTATCGTATGGGATAAACCCGCTCGGAAAGCGCACCTAGGCAACACAGCAAGCAA
>CM035220.1:35733281-35749774 GCA_020233015.1 Callinectes sapidus | reverse complement strand
CAAGACAAGTGACGGGGTATCATCATTCATTCTTGGCGTATATGATAACAAACATCCTGGCCAGATATACGAGACCAGTCAGTCTCTATCAACTAACCATATAAATGATTGAAAAACCAGACTAATTTGATGCTCGTCCTTGTTCTTCTTTTCTGTGTTTTTGTACCATTCCATAGTGGTCTTTCGTTCCATGCCATTCTTCCATATATTCAGTTCCACACACTTCACCTCTCTGTCTATCTCACTCTTCCATTTCCTTAAATTCCATTCAGCTCTCACTCAACATACCTCCTTTTATCACGATCCATTCACGTTCATCTTGGTTCCCCCCAGCCATCCTCACCCCTCACACCACTTGCAATCCATTCCTCTCTGTCATCCTCATGCATCTCTTCCTCCATTTGTTTCCACTTTCATTCCACGGATAAACCTTTCTTGCTATTCTTTCATCTTGCATTCTTTCCAACCACTTGCAATCCATTCCTCTCTGTCATCCTCATGCATCTCTTCCTCCATTTGTTTCCACTCTCATTCCAAGGATAAATCTTTCTTGCTATTCTTTCATCTTGCATTCTTTCCAACCTAATCTTATACCTGACTGTTGCTTTTATTACTCTTTCCCTATGCGTGCTCCAACCCATGTCACCTCTCAGGGCTTCTAATGCTGCATACCTTGGTGCGTTCAGTGCCCTCCTAGCTACTCTGTTCAGCCCAGCTTCTAGCTGGCTGGAATGAAAATTTCATTTTCATTCCAAGCAGTCACATCCATACCATACATTATACTAGGCACAGCCACACTCTTCCATACTTCTCTCAACACATCATATTTACTCGTTCTCATCCTTGCTGCACTCCTTAATCTTCCAACCCATTGGTTAGCCAAGCTTATCTTTTCATTCTTTGCATTCTCACATCCATGTGGGCTAACCGACATCCCCAGGTACTTATATTTTATCACCTGAATAAGCTCATTCACTCCTATTCTCAATACTGCATTACTTTCATCCTTTGATATATTCACAATCATTACCTTACTTTTCTCACTGCTAAACCTAACCCCAAAGTCTTTTCCATAACCATCCACTACATCCAGTAGACTTTGCAACTCATCCACTGATTCACTCTTAACTACCACATCATCCGCATACAGTAGCACACCTATTCTGTCATTCACCACTCTTACTCCTGCATTCAGTCTTTCCCTATGCGTGCTCCAACCCATGTCACCTCTCAGGGCTTCTAATGCTGCATACCTTGGTGCGTTCAGTGCCCTCCTAGCTACTCTGTTCAGCCCAGCTTCTAGCTTGTCAATTTCATTTTCATTCCAAGCAGTCACATCCATACCATACATTATACTAGGCACAGCCACATTCTTCCATACTTCTCTCAACACATCATATTTACTCGTTCTCATCCTTGCTGCACTCCTTAATCTTCCAACCCATTGGTTAGCCAAGCTTATCTTTTCATTCTTTGCATTCTCACATCCATGTGGGCTAACCGACATCCCCAGGTACTTATATTTTATCATCTGAATAAGCTCATTCACTCCTATTCTCAATACTGCATTACTTTCATCCTTTGATATATTCACAATCATTACCTTACTTTTCTCACTGCTAAACCTAACCCCAAAGTCTTTTCCATAACCATCCACTACATCCAGTAGACTTTGCAACTCATCCACTGATTCACTCTTAACTACCACATCATCTGCATACAGTAGCACACCTATTCTGTCATTCACCACTCTTACTCCTGCATTCAGTCTTTCCCTATGCGTGCTCCAATCCATGTCACCTCTCAGGGCTTCTAATGCTGCATACCTTGGTGCGTTCAGTGCCCTCCTAGCTACTCTGTTCAGCCCAGCTTCTAGCTTGTCAATTTCATTTTCATTCCAAGCAGTCACATCCATACCATACATTATACTAGGCACAGCCACATTCTTCCATACTTCTCTCAACACATCATATTTACTCGTTCTCATCCTTGCTGCACTCCTTAATCTTCCAACCCATTGGTTAGCCAAGCTTATCTTTTCATTCTTTGCATTCTCACATCCATGTGGGCTAACCGACATCCCCAGGTACTTATATTTTATCATCTGAATAAGCTCATTCACTCCTATTCTCAATACTGCATTACTTTCATCCTTTGATATATTCACAATCATTACCTTACTTTTCTCAATGCTAAACCTAACCCCAAAGTCTTTTCCATAACCATCCACTACATCCAGTAGACTTTGCAACTCATCCACTGATTCACTCTTAACTACCACATCATCCGCATACAGTAGCACACCTATTCTGTCATTCACCACTCTTACTCCTGCATTCAGTCTTTCCCTATGCGTGCTCCAACCCATGTCACCTCTCAGGGCTTCTAATGCTGCATACCTTGGTGCGTTCAGTGCCCTCCTAGCTACTCTGTTCAGCCCAGCTTCTAGCTTGTCAATTTCATTTTCATTCCAAGCAGTCACATCCATACCATACATTATACTAGGCACAGCCACACTCTTCCATACTTCTCTCAACACATCATATTTACTCGTTCTCATCCTTGCTGCACTCCTTAATCTTCCAACCCATTGGTTAGCCAAGCTTATCTTTTCATTCTTTGCATTCTCACATCCATGTGGGCTAACCGACATCCCCAGGTACTTATATTTTATCACCAACTTGTTGTTCTATCCCTCACAAATGTTGTTGGTACGGGAGTTGCCGTCTAATGTCGCCTCGTGTACATTCCAGATAGCAGTGGGGTACATCGGGGGTACAACACGCAACCTGACGCCCTGGGAATTCTCCAGCTGTTGACCTCTGTAGCTGCCCGAGAAGTTTGCGTCAAAGTAGTCCATCAGTTCAGCAGCCTCGGCAGGAGTAACGGTCTTGAGGTGCGCCATCCCTTCTTTCACTTCCTCAGTGGGCAGGAAGGCGAGGCCATCCAACATACTGCAGAACCGCCGGAACTCCAGGTCTGAGTGGTAGTGCTCTGTTAGACTAAGCTGCTGTATCTTACGCCAGGTGCTCTGTGTAAGGTGGTAGAAGCAGCCCTTGGTCTCCACTTCTCTACCAAAGCTGGCACTAACTGCACGTAAAACAGCATCTTCAAAGTCTGTCACAACTGTCTTTACATTAAGGTTCATTTCCAACCGCGTGATACGGTCCACGATGACATCAAACAACTCTGAATACACAGATCTTGTCTTTTTCTGTAGCAGAGCATATACACAGGAGACATGTATAGTGTTAAATGGAACTCTAATCACGTACACCTGAGTAAACTGTGCTGGTGCCATCTTGAAGTTGCCGTCCATATAGATGGTCTCTGCCGCTGCCAGACGGCGCAGGTCCTCTGCTGTGGCAAAGGCAATAATGCGACTGATTGCCTCTGGCCCATTGTCGTAAAGTAGAAACTGCTGAGGGTTGGGTCCTAATGTCTCCTTCCACTCATCTGGCAAAGTGAAGTCGTGCAGGTGTTCGGGCATTGCTGGGGTGCGCCTGTGATATCTGAGGGATCGCTTGGTGTTCTCCTCACACGGAAAACGCTTCTGCACAGCATGGTCTTCATTGGCAACTGCCTGGGCAAAAATCTGGGATGGCTTGTCTAGGGAGCTGGCCGCCTGCTGCCTCATCAAGTTACGACACTTTGTGTATGTCACGTTGATGTGGTCAGCAGCGTGGTTGTGAGGTAGGCCTGGCTCTGGGTTATCCAAGTCAGGCGTAGTGCTTAGACTTCCTCTGCAATCTCGACTCCCTTTCTCAGAACATTTCCACCAGATCTTTTTCTTCCGGGTGCACGACCGTGTGTACATATATCCCTCGAAACAAATCTTGTTGCCGCCCTTGTTACTCTGCGTGATGTCCATGTTGCTGGTTGTGTGTGTAGCTGCTCACCGTCTGGATAAACAAGCAGGCTACTCGTCTGAAGCAGTCTCTTATTCTGTTAGGTGAAACTCTGAAACAGTAACCGAATCTTGTTCTTAGTTGAGGAAGCCTCAGAAACTGAAATTGAAGCAGACTACTCGTCTGAAGCAGTCTCTTATTCTGTTAGGTGAAACGCTGAAACAGTAACTTTTTTTCCTGTTACTTTTTTTCTTGTTACTTTGTTTCTCTGTTTCTTTTTTTCCGTTACTTTTTTACATGTTACTTTTTTTCCTGTTACTTTCTGTCCTACAATCAGTGCAGCTTCCACCAGGCGGGCGCGGAGTTCAAGGGTCAGCTCCGCGATTCCCACGCCCGGACCAAAGTACCACGCCCAATGCGTCCTAGCAAAGGATTCTATAATATTCTTGGCCCCAGCCGACGACGACCAAGCCCTTCCGATACACCGAGGTTTTGGTGTAAATATATGTATTCAGGCTGAGTAGTCTTGTTACCCAGCCACCGGCTAGTATAGCTGAAGTGGTGGTGGTGGTGTGTGTGTGTGTGTGTGGTTTCAAAGTACCGTGAGTGCTGCAAAACAAGTCTTATGTCTTTAGAGCGATGAGACAGAGAGAAGAACCAGCCAGCGCTAAGTCACAACAAATTTGAGTCGTGTCAGCGATTTGGTCGTTCAAGACAAGGTCGCTTCCATCTCACTCTTCTCTTTCTCGTTTGTGTTCGCTCACCAGCTTGTTTCACAATGTTTCGTTTTTCTGAGTTTCCTGGGTCTTTAATGTTTTCAGTGGTTCATCCCACGCTGTTTCACCATTTTATGTTGGCTAGAGGTAGCTTCACCAACATAAGTTGTCCAAGTGAGTCTGATACTTGTGGCGAGCGGTCAACTGGTTAATTTATATATGTTATACTTCTCAGACGCAGGTTTGGAAGGAAACTCAGATTATAAAAGTTAATATATTAGGGATGATATTTACAATGATTTCACGACACACGGTTAGAACGTAATGTCACCGTCTTTCTCGGAGAAGTGTTTAGTCTGTCTCTTGGGATATAACTTAAAGAACACTTCAGAGTCTCGAGAACACACGTTAGGGCACACACCGGTGGGGCACACACAGTTCGTTCCCTCGACCACCACACGAGCCGGCTGTCTTGCTTCTGCCTTGTCCGGCAGACGACCGGCGGCGGCCCTGTTGGGTCACCCCAACTGCCTCTTACCGCCGCTCGTTTTCTTCTCTCCTCTGGTGCGGCCCGCCGCGCCTCACGCCGCAGGAAACTGCTGACTCCGAGGCGTGGTCATGTGATGCAGGGATGGGTGTGTGTGTGTGATGCCTCAGTGTTCAAGTACATTATATCAAGTACATTATATCAAGTACATTTTATCTCATATAGTGATGTCTTATAAACTACATCCTACTTAGAGAGTTTATATTATTATATTTTAGTAAATGTAACATCCTATACTATAGATACAATAACAATTGAAATGCCAAGTTATATATAAGCACATGCAACTCCTTGTAGAGGACAAAGCTGTGTCGGCATTTCTGAAGTATTGCACCATCTTATAGAGATGTTGCATCAGACTGTATTTGCATATATGAATACAATGAATTTCTACCTATCATGTCCCTAACAACGGTAGCTCTCCAGTCGAGTGGGAGGCTTGCCGGCCTTGGGTATCATCTGCATCTCGGCCTGTTTGAACCCATCTGGGAAGTAGCCGACAGAGAGTGCTGCATTGAGAATAGCCCGTAGTCTGGAAAGAGCGATATCTGGAAGATATGAAATTATAGTTTTATTTATCTTACCTCCTCCTGGGTAGGTCGGTCTGCCGCGTTTTATAGCGGCAGCCAGCTCGCAAGAGGATATATGACAGTCCAGAGGAGAAGAGCCAGTGAGACGGGCTGGGTCAGCGTTGTCATATGGGTAGGTCCTGTGCACGGCAATAGCCATGTAATCCAACACCTGGTCGTTGTTGTCAAAGTAGTTGTCATAGTCTTCGCTGTACACGCGGTCCTAGATGTTAGTAAAAGTTGTTCCTTGTCATTTTTGGTGTACAGCTTGTAGCCTGTGTGGTCTATCAGGTATGTGTCAGATCCCATCATGCGTCTCGAGAGACACTTAACCTCTCGCCAGAATTTCCTGGGTTCACGGTAGTTCGCAGCTAGGCTAGCCAACTTCCTGCTCCAGTGTTCTCTGGCCGCAGCCTGTCGTGAGTCTTGTAGTGCGGCCTTGAGCTGGTTGTACTGCCTGAAGTTGTCTCTAGTCCATCCTGTCAGTGCTGCCCTATTCCGCAGTGCCTGAAATTGTATTCTGAGCAGCTGCGTGGTTTAGGAAGGCCTTGGAGCCGACCTAAGTCTAAACGTTGCCTATTGTATATGTCGTTCAGTGGTGGTCTTTACAGTAGTCATCCAGTCCTCGAGTGCTACGTCAATTTCCTCCAGGGAACCGTAGGTGATGTCAGAGATATTGGACATTTGAAGAGAGTCGTCGCTTTTGAAGTCTGTCCTACTGAAAGAGAAGGTTGGCGGGGATGGAACTAGAAGAGGGGAGGTGGAGACGTCAAGGATAACAGGTACATGGTCACTAGTCGTAAATGGACACGGGAAAAGAGAGTAGTGGAAAAAGTTGACCCTGTTAGTTAGAGCAATATCAGGCAAAGATGAAGTCTAAGGGTTGAAAAAGGTAGGGAAGTGAGGGACAATGTGGTGGGCAGATTGCCGCCATGAATAGTCTACAATGTCTCTCCCTACCTGGTTGGTGGTGGGGTAGCCCAGGTAGGTGCATCGTGCATTCAGGAAAAACTGGGGTCTGTGTGCGTAGGATGCGTAGAAAGTCAGGAATACAAAGGAATACAAAGGAAAGCCAAGCAGCAGCAGACCTTTTGGTCCTTTCAAGGCTGCTTGGTTACTACTGCTAACTATCTACAGGGAAGAGAGACAGGAGAAGGCTCCTCCCCACCCACCACTCCCTCCAGCTTTCGCTGGCATGGAAAATAGGTCATTGCATAATGATCCTAAAGTAAAACTCCAGCAACAGCCAGAAGACACTGAGGGTACACCAATGGATAGGTACACGTCTTCAGGACATCGCGAGGACACGATGTTGTAGATGACCGAGCGATGTTAGGGACATGATAGGTAGAAATTCATTGTATTTATATATTCATTCATTATATATATATAAGCACATGCAACTCCTTGTAGAGGACAAAGCTGTGTCAGCATTTCTGAAGTATTGCACCATCTTATAGAGATGTTGCATCAGACTGTATTTGCATATATAAATACAATGAATTTCTACGTATCATGTCCCTAACACCGTCCCATCTTCTTTCTCGAGGTTACTGGGAAAATACTCGAACGGGTAATAAACTCACGGCTGCGCATATACCTGGAAACAGGCAACCACCTTCATCCTGCACAGTACGAGTTTCGGAGAGGTAGAGGCACTGCGCACGCAATTGCACTGGCTACCGAGACCATGGCCCTGCACCAGGCCAACGGGTCCCGCTGCAACCTGGTATTACGGGACGTGAGCAAGGCGTTCGACCGTGTATGGCACCTTGGTTTGAAGTACAAAATCCTTCACCTAGACTTGACTGCCCCGGTGGAGAGCCTGCTCTGTGATTTCCTCGAAGACAGGACAGCCAGAATAAGAGTTGAGGACCATCTCGGCCCAGCCTTCCCCCTTGCCACTGGAGTCCCGCAAGGCAGTGTGCTGTCCCCTACCCTCTGCAGTATTTATACCAGTGACTGCCCTGTTTCAGATGCTGGTATTAATGTACTATACGCAGATGATGTCTCCCAGATAGTTTTCCACCCAGGTCGCTCAAGCCGCATGACGAACGCCCGTACCGGCAGAGAGATCCTCCGCATCAACAACTTTGAAAAGGAGTGGAGGATCAGGACCAACTTTGCCAAGTTCTCTGTCATCCCGCTTGCCACCAGGACCCCCGCCCCGCTGACTGTTGATGGAGACGACGTCGGCCTCAGCATGAGGCTGTCCCAGCGGGTGTCAAGAGCGAAAGCAGCTCTCCCGAAGCTCTATCGCTTCAGAGCTTTGGCCACTGGTCTACAACTCCATCTGATAAAAGCCCTAGTTCTGCCTATATTAACTTATCTTCCTGTCCCTTTACACGTTCTCTCTAAGACAGCTATAAGCAGACTACAGAAAGTCCAGAACAGCGCTCTGAGGTTCGCCTTCGTCACCAGATGAGACGACTTCACCAGCTCGGCATCGTTTCACGAGCGAGCGTCCATCCCAGCCCTCAATATCGGCCTCCACGAGATGGCTGCCAAGGTGTGGTAATGGATGGAGGACGAGGAATGGGACCCGTACCTGGTGCTGAAGACCATGCATGAAGAAGCTCCATAACGTCAACATGCATGGTTTCCGAGGAGCCTGCTGAGACTTGAAAACAACCCCCCTGAGCCCCGATACAGGTGAAAGTTACCATTCTCTTTTACTTGTCTACCAAGACCTGTATCGACTATTCCTTCCAATCCCCCACAAACGAAGTACTGCCCCTTCTTTCCATCCCGCAGCACTTCCAGTGTCCGCCGACCTATCTCACCGTAAATTCGAGAACGTGTCTGTCCCTTCTGTCTATGAGTCAACGAGCCAGCACCCGATGGAGTATGTACTGATGGATCTGCCAGGACCAATGGCGTCTCCGGGTGACACCGACGGCAGCCCCTGTGACGTTCCCCTCAATCTGTTCTCCACCTCAGCCCTGCGCCCTGAGTTGTTGGGACGCTGGCCTGCGTCTCAGCAAGGGGTACACACGGCATCCGGGCAAGCCTGCAGAGCTCCCGTAAGCAAGACTGAGCTTCTGAGGCCCACAGCCAGGGGAACATACCAGAACCATTGGCAAGCCTCACGATCCGGTCCTACTCCATCCTCCCAACGAGACAACCTACCTACTGCGACCTACCAAACAAGACCTCCTACCTGCCGACTTCAAAGTGCAGATATCATCGAAGAAGAGCCCTCCACCAAGGAAGAGTGTCAATGACTCTACTCAAATTATTTGTGACCCCTTACCATGTCAGCAAAGGTGATTTTCCCCCGGGAGATCCGGTTTCCACCCAAGGAAGCATTCATGCTGCATGGCTCTTCAATCTCCTGTCCATGTATTCTAATTTCATATGTATATTAATATAACAATTAGTATATAAACGTAAGCTGTAAAATAATGTAACCCTCCAAAACTCCCTATCTCACAGCACTATGGGTGGTTTTCCTCCGGGAGCTCCGGTTTCCACCCCTTGACCCGAAATATAATGCCGTGTAACTTTCACCACTGAAAAGCAGCAGACCGGACCGCACGGCAACTTTTTACTCCTACTTTATTTCTGCATTTCCTCTCTATTTCTTCCAGTGTACCAGCCACGGTACACTCTTCCCCCCTCCTTTTGTAACCCACCTTTTCTAAATAAACTTTGTAAACTTTGTAAACCTGAAGTCATACCTGCCTGAAAATGGAGTTAGGAGACTCCGAAACGTCGCAGCAAAGTTTTGCAGAACTACTTCACCAACTACATGAAGACACTAGAAAAATAGTGCGGCAAATAGAAACTGTACACAAAAAGTTGAATAATGGAGAATGCTCTATAGCTTTCAACCTTGTTTGCCTTTAAGAAAGAAAAAGAAAAAAAAAAAGAAAAAAATATTTATTTATTTACTTATATATATAAGGGAAAGACCTGTGGGTTGTAATACAAGACACAATGACCCCAGACAGGCACATGAATGAGTTATTTGATTAAACATATGAGACACTAACAAATATCAGGATAGCATTTAATTACGTGTATAAGAGAATGCTGAAAAGATCATAATCAAATGATAAGACCTAAACTTGAATATGCAGCAGAAGTGTGGTTGCCACACATGCTAAAAGACATCAGGAAGAATCCAAAAGATAGCCACAAAAATGATGCTAGACATAAAAGACTTCCTATGAAGATAGACTAAAGGAAACGGAGCTTTCACACACACACACACACACACACACACACACTATATATATATATATATATATATATATATATATATATATATATATATATATATATATATATATATATATATATATATATATACCTGTAAGACGTGGGAGTGCATTATTAAGCCATGATAACAACAAGGTCGTCTTTCCAGTCAGCTTGCGTTGGAGACACTGCATTCGTCTACAAGTGAAATGTGTGTCAATGCAGGGCCCTTCTTCGCACTGCACACGCCACAAGCTCTATACCATTCGGACACGTCACTTCGCATGCCTACCCAGTTAAAGCGTTGACGGAGACGGCATAGGGTCCTTTTCACGCCCAAATGGCCGCTAGTAACTCCTGCATGCAGCTCCTTCATCATCTCAGCGCGCAAAGCCTGGGGTACTACCACCACTCATGCGTCACTGTGTGTTCCACTCAACGACACCCAGCGTTTCTCTAGCACTCCACTCTCGTCCAACCGTAGTGTTTCCCACTAATCAACAAGGGCTCTGTGGGGCCAGTACCTCCCAACTCGGTCGCTCCCCGCCCGCTTCAAGCCACTGCAATATGGGAGTGAGGTCAGAGTCTTCGCGCTGCGCCTCACTGCCCTCAGCGGCGTCTGCCAGCACATGCAGACAAAGGCACACCCCATCAGAGTCCTTCTGAGCACAGATTGAGCAGCCAGCCTCGCACGGACGTCGACTCAGGCTGTCCACATTGCCGTGGACACGGCCTGGGCGATGGACGATGTGCAGGTTATACTGCTCGAGGCGTCCTAGCCACCTAGCCAGCTGACCCTCCGGTACCTTCAGGGATTTCAACCACTGCAAGGCGGCGTCGTCAATCCGGGTAGTGAACTCGGCACCATACAGGTACGGGTGGAAGTGCTCGAGACTCTTCACCACCGCCAACAGCTCCTTCCTTGTTACGCAATAATTGCATTATGGACTGCTGAACTTTGCGATGTAGTAAGCCACGACGTGCTCCTTCCCGTCCTCCACCTGTGACAGGACGGCCCCGACGCCCTCCGCGCTGGTGTCTGTGTCCAACAGGTAGGGGAGCTTTGGGTTTGGGTAAGGCAGGACCGGTGCCTCCCCCATGGCCTTCTTCAGTCCGTCGAACGCGGCCTGGCGCGCCTCGTCCCACTGGAAGTGCGCGCCTGTCCTGGTGAGCCGGTGGAGTGGGGCCGCCACACTGGCGAAGTCCTGCACAAAACGGCGATAATACGTGCAGAGGCCAAGGAAGCTCCTGACCATCTATACTGGCCAGCACTGGCCACTTCAACACCGCCACTTTCTGTGGGTCGGTGCACACGCCATACTGACTCACGACGTGCCCCAGGAATGGCACCTCATGCTGGAAGAGCGAGCACTTCTTAGGGTTCAGCTAGAGGTTAGCTTTTCGCAGTTGCTGCAACACCTCTACCAGCCGCTACAGCTCTTCCTCGAAGGTGCCACCAAAGACGATAACGTCATCGACAGAAACCCGTCTCTGTGTGCTGAGCGCATAACAGAGGTGATAGTGTCTGGCATGGAGGTGTACATTCCTCATTCTTTACTCGACATAAACCCTGCAAACCCTGGTTTAACACAGCTTGCTCTCGTGCTATTCATGATAGAGAGGTGGCCCACAAAAGGTACTTAAGTATTCCATCACCTGAGTCTCATGTGCTTTATATTTCTGCCCGAAATCATGCCAAGTCTGTTCCTCAACTTGCCAAAAACTCCTTCATTCATAGAAAGTGTCAATATCTTTCCAGATATAACTCACCTCGAGACTTCTGGCATCTAGCCAAAAACATCTCCAACAACTTTGCTTTTTCATCTTTCCCTCCCTTAGTTCAATAGCACCAATGCCATCTCATCTATTTCTAAAGCTGAACTCTTTGCTCAAACCTTTGCTAATAACTCTACCTTGGACGATTCCGGGTTTGTTCCTTCTCCTCCCCCTTCTGACTACCTGTTAAAATCCTTCGTAATGATGTTTTCCATGCCCTCGCTGGCCTGAACCCTCGGAAGGCTTATGGACCTGATGGGGTCCTTCCTATTGTTCTCCGAAACTGTGCCTCCGTGCTTGCACCTCCCTAGTCAAACTCTTTCAACTCAACTACATCTACCTTTCCTTCTTGCTGAAAGTTTGCCTACATTCAGCCTGTTCCTAAAAAGCGTGACCATTCTAATCCTTCAAACTACCGTTCTATTGCTTTAATCTCCTGCTTATCTAAAGTTTTTGAATCTATTATCAACAAGAAGATTCTTAAACATCTATCACTTCACAATCTTCTATCTGATCGTCAGTATGGTTTCCATCAAGGCCGCTCTATTGGTGATCTGGCTTTCCTTATTGAGTCATGGTCATCCTCGTTAAGAGATTTTGGTTAAACTTTTGTTGTAGCCCTAGACATATCAATAGCTTTTGATAGAGTCTGGCTTTAATTTCCAAACTACCCTCCTACGGCTTCTATCCATCTCTCTGCAACTTCATCTCATGTTTCCTTTCTGATCGTTCTATTGCTACTTTGGTATACGGTAACTGTTCTTCCCTTAAATCTATTAACAGTGGTGTTCTTCAAGGATCTGTCCAATCACCCACTCTCTTCCTATTATTCATCAATGATCTTCTAAACCAAACTTTTTGCCCTATCCATGCCTATGCTGATGATACCACCTTGCACTTTTTCACGTCTTTCCATAGACGACCAACCCTTCAGGAAGTACACAGCTCACACAGGGAAGCCTCAGAACGCCTAACTTCTGATCTCTAAAATTTCTGATTGGGGCAAAGCATACTTAGTGTTGTTCAATGCCTCAAAAACTCAATTCCTCCACCTATCAACTCGACACAACCTTCCAAATAATTATCCCCTCTTCTTCATTGACACTCAACTGTCCCCTTCTCCTACACTAAACATTCGCGGTCTATCCTTTACCTATAATCTAAACTGGAAACTTCACATCTCCTCTCTAAATAAAATAGCTTCAATGAAGTTAGGTGTTCTGTGCCGTCTCCGCCAGTTTTACTTACCTCCCCAAATGCTAACTCTATACAGGGGCCTCATCCGTCCATGTATGGAGTATGCTTCACATGTTTGGGGAGGTTCCACTCATACAGCTCTATTGAACAGGATGAAATCAAAAGCTTTTCGTCTTATTAACTCCTCTCCTCTGACTCACTGTCTTTAGCCTCTTTCTCATCGCCGCAATGTTGCCTCTCTTGCTCTCTTTTACCGCTATTTTCATGCTAACCGCTCTTCTGATCTTGCTAACTGTGTGCCTCCCCTGCTCCCGCGGCCTCGCTGCACAAGACTTGCCCTATATAGTTCGGAAGAGGTCATCACCCAGGCTACCATCATACCACCTTTTATAAACTGGGGCTTCTTTCTCTTTGTACCATTTCATAGTACTCTTTCGTTCCATAGTTCCATTTTTCCATAATATATTCAGTCCCACACATTCCACCTCTCTGTCTATCTCACTCTTTCATTTCCTCACATCCCATTCAGCTCCTACTCTACCTCCTCTTGTCAAGATCCATTCACGTTCATCTTGGTTTCTCCCACCAATCCTCATCCCCCACACCACTTGCAGTCCATTTCTCTCTGTCATCCTCATGCATCTCTTCCTCCATTTACTTCCATTGTTCTTGCACAGATGCACCTTTCTTGCTATTCTTTTATCAACCATTCTTTCAAGAGGGATAGCTATATTGTTTTGTCTAATTTTTCTCTCCTTTTCTTATATATTTAGTCATATATTTACTCATTCATAAGTATATTGATAGATATACATATAGATTCATATATTTTATTGTGTAAAATCAATTACATAAAGTCAATAGTCATAATGAATAGATTAATTCTGAAACTATAAACAAAACGATAATGCCTCCTAAGCATTGAATTACATACTAGCAATGTTGTGACAAGAATAGTTATTGCATTCACATAAAAAAAATGATGGATAGAGCAAAAATGATTATTACTGAAGAAAAATTACACACGGACGTAATTGAATGGCCTGATTTTTATCCACATAATCATTAGCAAACCTGAAACATGCCACGAGAGAGAGAGAGAGAGAGAGAGAGAGAGAGAGAGAGAGAGAGAGAGAGAGAGAGAGAGAGAGAGAGAGAGAGAGAGAGAGAGAGGAGGGAGAGAGAATTTATTTTTTGATATTTTTTATTGAATGCCTTTTTATATTTATATTACATGTAGTACATCATATATAAATAATTGATAATATTAAGGCAAGGTCTATTAAGCCTAGGCTTTTATATAGACCTATTGTAGAAAACTATAATGCACTGTTGTTTTACATCCAAATGTAAAAAAAAAATAATTAAAGCAAAAACTAGTCCTTATTTCAATATGTAAATACACATATGCATATACATACACATACACACATAAGTACATGTACACATACGCATACCAATATATACATGTACACAAGATATACAAAAATATGATTAAGGCAAATACTACTCCAATTGATGAATTTTAGTGCTAACATAATCGATACATTTTTACTGTTGGTAGCTTTGAAATAATGAATACTTAATTTCATTTCTAAATAAGTTTATGGAAGTAATGTTTTTGGTATCGTGGGGAAGATTGTTCCATTCCCTCACTCCTCTTACATTCACACTTCGTTGTGCTTGAACAGTTCTACACAGGGGAAGTCTAAGATCATTGGGCCTTCTGGTGTTAACATTGTGGGATAGTGACTCAAAATTTGTGTCATTGGAATATACATGAATGGATTTGAAAACAAATATACAAGTTTGTAAAGCTATTATATCAGGAACTTTCAAAAGACTGTACTGAGAAAACAAAGGATTATTATGATCACATCGTTTACAAGAAAACATAGCTCTAACAATTTTTTTTTGCGCAACAAATATTCCGTCAATAAGTGTACTAAATGCTCCCCCCATATTGCTGAACAGTAAAGTAAATGTGGATAAACTATGGACATATATAATAACTTCAGACAGTCGACTGTTAAGTTATTTCTAATTCTATAGAAGATACCAGTCATTTGTGATATTTTATTACATAGTTGGTTGAGGTGTGGTTTCCAGGTTAATCTGTCATCAATATTTATACCCAAAAATTTAATGTGCTTGACTCTAGTTAACAAATTATTCCCAATTTTGATACGAACATGATCTTCATTTATGTTTGAAATGCTTGACACCATGTAACATGTTTTCGATACATTCAATGTAAGATTATTGCTCGCTATCCACTCTGAAACTTTAGCCAATCCATTATTCATGGTGTCAACTATTTCGTCCATATGGTTTCCCTGAATGTATACAGTGGTGTCATCAGCGTACAGCAAAAACTTAATCTTATTACTTGAACGAACAATATCATTGATATAAATCAAAAACAAGATCGGTCCCAAGATGGATCCTTGGGGAACACCATAATTAATGTTTTTATATGTTGAGGATATGTTGTTATAGACTGTGAATTGTTTTCTATGACATAAATAGCTCTTCAAAAAGTCCTTAGCTTTTCCTCGAATTCCATAAATGTTTAGTTTATGTAATAGAATGCTGTGTGAAATCGTATCAAAGGCCTTACTGAAATCGCAAAAATCTGTAATTTGATTACATTTGTTATCAAGTACATCATATATGCTTTGGCAAAGATTCTGAATAGCTATATCTGTGGAGTATTTGGGTCTGAATCCATATTGATTTTCTGTAAGTAAAGAAAAATTTGTGAGATAATCATTTAATCTAATTGCGAAAGCTTTTTCAATAATTTTACTGAAACTTGGGAGAATAGAAACAGGTCTGTAGTTGCTGTGCTTACATTTCTCACCCTTTTTAAAAATTGGGATTATTTTGGCAATTTGCAAATGAGTTGGAAATGATCCTTCCTTAAAACATTTGTTTATAAAGAAACTAAGAAAAGGAGAAATTTCGGAGCTACATTCTTTAATAACCTTGATACTAATATCATCATATCCTGGTGAAGTAACTTTAAGATTTTTAATAATATTTCCTACTTCTTGTTCTGTTGTTGGTCTTAAGAAAAAAGAATATGGCACAGGTTCAGGAAGGAAAGAGTCAATTGGAACAGTGTCTTGATGGTTGATAGCTGCTGCTAGTTTGCTAGCAATATTACTGAAATAACTATTGAATTCTTCTGCGATATCATTATTATTTGAGAAAGATCTGTCCTCAAAATCCATGGTAGTTGGCAGTTTAGATTTATTTATCCCCATTAAGGAATGAAGAGTTTCCCAAGTCTTTTTCGTGTTGCCTTGTTGATCAATTAGTTTTGATTTGCAGTAATCTTCTTTGGCCTTTCTAATTACTGTTGTTAGCATATTTCTGTACTTTTTAAATGTTGTTTCATATGTTAATGGCCATTTAGCATATTGTTTTTGCAGCTTATTTCGATGTTTGATAGATTTTATAATTCCAGGCGTTATATATGGTTTTCCATAATATTTTTCTTTAATTGAGAAAGATTTTAAGGGAAAGTTGTTATTGTAAAAAGATTTGAATTTTTCCATATATGATGTGAAAAGATTTTCAATTCCTTTAACATAAGCCAATTCTGATATCCAATCAAAGTTTTTTAGGTCTT
>CM035220.1:35721895-35733181 GCA_020233015.1 Callinectes sapidus | reverse complement strand
TTAAAGAACACTTCAGAGTCTCGAGAACACACGTTAGGGCACACACCGGTGGGGCACACACGGTTCGTTCCCTCGACCACCACACGAGCCGGCTGTCTTGCTTCTGCCTTGTCCGGCAGACGACCGGCGGCGGCCCTGTTGGGTCACCCCACCCGCCTCTCACCGCCGCTCGTTTTCTTCTCTCTTGGTGCGGCCCACCGCGCCTCACGCCGCAGGAAACTGCTGACTCCGAGGCGTGGTCATGTGATGCAGGGATGGGTGTGTGTGTGTGATGCCTCAGTGTTCAAGTACATTATATCAAGTACATTTTATCTCATATAGTGATGTCTTATAAACTACATCCTACTTAGAGAGTTTATATTATTATATTTTAGTAAATGTAACATCCTATACTATAGATACAATAACAATTGAAATGCCAAGTTATATATAAGCACATGCAACTCCTTGTAGAGGACAAAGCTGTGTCGGCATTTCTAAAGTATTGCACCATCTTATAGAGATGTTGCATCAGACTGTATTTGCATATATAAATACAATGAATTTCTACCTATCATGTCCCTAACAACGGTAGCTCTCCAGTCGAGTGGGAGGCTTGCCGGCCTTGGGTATCATCCGCATCTCGGCCTGTTTGAACCCATCTGGGAAGTAGCCGACAGAGAGTGCTGCATTGAGAATGGCCCGTACTCTGGAAAGAGCGATATCTGGAAGATATGAAATTATAGTTTTATTTATCTTACCTCCTCCTGGTTGGTCAGTCTGCCGCGTTTTATAGCGGCAGCCAGCTCGCAAGAGGATATATGACAGTCCAGAGGAGAAGAGCCAGTGAGACGGGCAGGGTCAGCGTTGTCATATGGGTAGGTCCTGTGCACGGCAATAGCCATGTAATCCAACACCTGGTCGTTGTTGTCAAAGTAGTTGTCAAAGTAGTAGTCTTCGCTGTACACGCGGTCCTAGATGTTAGTAAAAGTTGTTCCTTGTCATTTTTGGTGTACAGCTTGTAGCCTGTGTGGTCTATCAGGTATGTGTCAGATCCCATCATGCGTCTCGAGAGACACTTAACCTCTCGCCAGAATTTCCTGGGTTCACGGTAGTTCGCAGCTAGGCTAGCCAACTTCCTGCTCCAGTGTTCTCTGGCCGCAGCCTGTCGTGAGTCTTGTAAGTGCGGCCTTGAGCTGGTTGTACTGCCTGAAGTTGTCTCTAGTCCATCCTCTCAGTGCTGCCCTATTCCGCAGTGCCTGAAATTGTATTCTGAGCAGCTGCGTGGTTCAGGAAGGCCTTGGAGCCGACCTAAGTCTAAACGTTGCCTATTGTATATGTCGTTCAGTGGTGGTCTTTACAGTAGTCATCCAGTCCTCGAGTGCTGCGTCAATTTCCTCCAGGGAACCGTAGGTGATGTCAGGGATATTTGACATTTGAAGAGAGTCGTCGCTTTTGAAGTCTGTCCTACTGAAAGAGAAGATTGGCGGGGATGGAACTAGAAGAGGGGAGGTGGAGATGTCAAGGATAACAGGTACATGGTCACTAGTCGTAAATGGCCACAGGAAAAGAGAGTAGTGGAAAAAGTTGACCCTGTTAGTTAGAGCAATATCAGGCAAAGATGAAATCTAAGGGTTGAAAAAGGTAGGGAAGTGAGGGACAATGTGGTGGGCAGATTGCCGCCGTGAATAGTCTACAATGTCTCTCCCTACCTGGTTGGTGGTGGGGTAGCCCAGGTAGGTGCATCGTGCATTCAGGAAAAACTGGGGTCTGTGTGCGTAGGATGCGTAGAAAGTCAGGAATACAAAGGAATACAAAGGAAAGCCAAGCACCAGCAGACCTTTTGGTCCTTTCAAGGCTGCTTGGTTACTACTGCTACCTATCTACAGGGAAGAGAGACAGGACAGTACAGGAGAAGGCTCCTCCCCACCCACCACTCCCTCCAGCTTTAGCTGGCATGGAAAATAGTTTGGAAAAGTACCATGCAATATAGAAAAACTGGCATGGAATTTTCACAGGAAAGGATGAAAGGAAATTTTGCTATTCACCCTACAATGGTGAATTCTACATGTCTATCTGAAAAAGAAAAGAGACACATTAATAGGATATACGTGTTAAGATTATTCGAACAAGAAGAGAGCTTGTTGGCGGTTTGCTTTTAAATATTTATCAATTTTGTTTTTGAATGATGGAGGATGGGGTAAGTAGGGTCTGTGCGGGGGGGGGGGGGGTGGGGTGGGGGGGGAAGTAGCTTGTAGCAATAAGGAGAGGTCCGTCTTGTGTGTCTGTCTCTATAGCGCGAGTCTCAGATAAAAAATCGTTCTCGACTCTGTGGTTAAGATGACACTTACTCGTAACCGCAATGGCTACTCCGTCGTTTTGTTCGTAACTGTAATTTTGCTGGTATATCCCAAAACCGGGTATCTTAAGTCTTTTTTTTTAACACTAAGACAACAACAACAATCCACAGAGCACTTAGTTTGTCTAGCAGTCGTCTCCGCACTCCGAGGTCCTCGGGGTGGGAGACTTTAATTCTAACACGGCCCATACTGCCGGTTAGTACAAGGTGACAACGACCACCACCAGCACTACACTACACTTTACTGCACTTCACTTCTCTGCACCTCACTTCACTTCACGACACTGCACTTCACTTCACTTCACTTCACCTCACTTTACGACACGGGAGAGACACAGTATACTTCATATGACCTACTTAATACAAACTGCACTAAACACACAACAAAGCACAACACTGACAGAAACACAGCACTCAGACATTCACATGGCATATTTATAAACACCACCAAGAAGGCAGCGTGACCTGGTGGCCCCGCACGTGGTCACACGATCGGCAGAGAGCAGGGAAGAGAAACTGCTGTGGCGGGGTCTGGCGGCAGACTGAAGAATGCGGGGCGAGGGGCGGAGTGGGGCTACTGGCCGCTGATTGGCTGGGTGGCCTCGCGCGTGGTCACACGACCGGCAGAGGGCATCTCCCCGGGCCGGGAGGAGACACTGCTGTGTCGGGGTCTGACGACAGAATGAAGAATGCGGGGCGAGGGCCGAGGCGGGGCTACTGGCCGCTGATTAGCTGAGAGCAGGGCTCCAAACCAAGGGGCGAGCCAGGAGCGACGTCCTTTCCCTGCAAGGAGAAGGGAGTGAGAGTGATGAGTGAGAGTGACTTCAGTTCCGAGTTCCGAGTTCCCAGTTGGGATAGACAGTGGGGGTGAAGGAAGATGTGCTATTACTAGCTAGTGTAAGATAAAAGGTTGGGTGAAAAAAAAGAAATATAGATTAAGGACTATAGGTGGGGGGCAATCCCCCTTGCTGTTTTTAAGAATTTAGTTTTCTACTCGCTATGCTCGTTCGTGGTAGTATATTGTTTGTTGTAACTTTCTATTTTGTATCTTTACCCCCTTCTTTTTATTTTTTTATTTTATTTTTTTATATTTTTTTTTTTTGTCTATTGTTATCTATTTATGTGTGTGTGTGTGTGTGTGTGTGTGTGTGTGTGTGTGTGTGTGTGTGTGTGTGTGTGTGCGCGTGTGTGTGTGTGTGTGTGTGTGTGTGTGTGTGTGTGTGTGTGTGTGTGTGTGCGTGCGCGTGCGTGCGTGTTTGTGTGTGTGTGTGTGTGTGTGTATTAGTGATTTGTTATGTGTATATAGGTTCTGGTTCGTTTCTTTTTAGTATTTTAAGTGGTTTCCTAAACCATCCGTGTTCTCTTTCTGTGTAGTTTTGTAGAATGTCAGTGTAGTGTCTGTCTTGTAGTCTTGTTTCTAATTTTTCCTTTGTTTTCTGTCCTCTCTTGTATAGTATTATGTTTATAGTGTCCATATTAGCTCGTAGGTGTAATGTCCGTGTGTTTTCTTGGTATGGGTATCTGTCATTGTATGCGAATCTGAGTGCCCTGTTCTGAGTTCTCTGCAGCTCTCTGAGTGAGCTTTTTGATAAACAGTTTAGTGGGTAGGATGGGTAAGTGAGTGCTGGGGTGAGGTAGGCTTTTACTAGATGTAGCTTGATATCGGTTGGTAGCTCTGAAAATCTTTGTAGTATATTTAGTGCTGCTTGCCCTTTCTTAACATTAATTTTGGCTTGACTTGAAAAACCTTGTTTGTTTACATGTAAACCTAAAATTGTTCCTTCATTGGTGTAGGGTATTACTTGGCCGTCTATTATTATTGGGTGTGTGGTCCTTGTTGCTAGTGGTATGATTTTGAATTTTGCTGTATTTGTCTTGATCTTCCACTTTTTCTCGTAATTATTTATTCTGACAATTTCTCTTGAGGCGTGTCGAGCCATGATGTTTTTTGATTTACTGGGATGAGTGATGATTTGTGTGATGTCGTCTGCATACATCATGTTGAGGGATCCTGGTGTGTCTTGGGGGATGTCTGCTGTATATATGGTGTACAGTGTTGGTGAGAGCGAGCTGCCCTGAGGCACTCCACTCCTTATTGGGAATGAGGGACCTGTGTATGTATTGTTTATTGTTAATTTTCCGGTGCGTTGCGTTAGAAAGGAGCCTAGTGTCTTGATTATTAAGTCTGGGAGCTGTGTATTTGCAAGTTTGTAGCGGAGACCGTTGTGCCATACCTTATCAAAGGCCTTCGCTACGTCTCTTAGTACTAGGTAGCATTGGTGTTTGTTGGCCAGTGTGTTTGCTATTTTTTCCTGTATGATTGCTAATGCTGTCTCTGTGCCTCGTTTAGTTCTGAAGCCGTGTTGTGTGTGGGGGAGCATGTTATTACTTTCTAGATAATGTCTAAGTCTTTTGTTTAAAATCTTTTCGTAAATTTTTCCCGGGACTTCTAGAAGTGAGATCGGCCTGTAATCCAGTGGGTCGGTGCCTTTTTTGTTGGGTTTGGGTATCAATATTATTTTCGCTTCTTTGAATTTTTTGGGGAAGTATCCCATTGAGAATGTGTGATTTAGTATTGCTATTTGTATTTAAAGTTTTTATTGGGATGTATGGTGTTCTGTTATTAAAGATGTTTATTATTTTCCAGACTTTTGAGAGGGGTGTGGTGCGATTCACTGTTTATATAAATTGTCTGAATGAGTCACGTTTTGCATTACGGATGACTTTCCTTGCCTGAGCCCTTGCCTTTTTATAGGCTATGAAGTTTGCTTGACTGGGCTGCTGGCTGAAATGCCTGTATCGCCTATTATGCTCACGAAGTCCTTGTCGGCAATCCGTTGTCCACCATGAAACTCCATGCTTAGTGTGACCGGTAGAAGTTTTCGGAATACAAGCCTCGACGGCGTGTAATATGGATCATGTTGCGTTGCTGACCATCGTGTCAATGTCCTCGCCAGATATATCCACGTCGGCAATCCCACGGAAGGTTGCCCAATCTGCTCTCTTAAAGTTGAACTTGGGAGTGCGGGGGGTGGGCGGGATGTCGCGTGAGTAAGAGATACAGATGGGTAGATGGTCACTTCCGTGGGAGTCGTCGATGACTTCCCAGGAGAAGTCAGGGATTATACCTGGCGATAACAATGATAGATCAATTGCAGACGCGTTACCAGTCCGATCATCTATACGAGTCGCACTTCCATTGTTCAGAAGACAGAGGTTTGTCTGCAACATAATGTCAACTATCTGCTCCCCACGTACACTTGACCTCTCACTTCCCCATTGCTGATAATGTGAATTAAAGTCGCCCGGTACTACCCTGTTCCCCGGAAGCTGGCTAATCAGTGATGTAATGTCATCATCAACAATGGGGGTATTGGGAGGCAAGTAAAGGGAACACATAGCCAGATACGTGTTGTTGAATCTCACCCTGCACGCGACAGCTTCCAGAGGTGTATTCAACGTCACTTCTTTTTGTCTTAGTGTTTTATGTATGTATATGGCAATACCGTGTCCCTCATATCTTCTATACGGATGGTAGAGTTTTAGCACTGTAGGATCAGGCTCATCCTGCAGTCCCGTCTCCTGTAGAGAAATAACGGACGGCCTGTGTATGTTCACTAAAATTGACATATATGAATTTTTATTCCAAATACTTCTGCAGTTCCACTATAACACCTTGAACATTATGGCTTAAGAGTAGTGGTGGCGGCCGTTCGGCTGGTGGTGGTGTTTCTTGGTCCTTTTGCGCTCAGAGGAGCTTCCGGGGGACCTCTCCCGGTCCTTACTAGTGGTGACATCCATTGGGTCATCAATCGTTAACTCTCCGGAGCTCGTCGAGAGGGATCGAGTGTGAGAACTCCTCCTCGAGGGCGCGGGAGCTGCGACGACATGAGAAGGGCGAGTGCATTCTAGTTTTGTTGAATTTAGTTTATCGTCATTGTCAATCTTTTCACCCTTACTTTAAACACGAGAGATAGCGGACAGATATGGAGCAGAGGAAATGATAGCAGTAGAAATTTTAGTGGAAGTGGAGGTAGCTTTATCAGGTGATGAGGCAGAGGTTGAAGGGGAAACTGTGGAGGTAGATGAGCCAGGCAACGGATCAGTCTGAATTCCAATAGTGCACATCTTGGGAGGAGCCCTTACTGCTGAAGCATAAGAAGCGTTTGAAGCAGGAGCGGACTGCGTCTGCTTCACTCTCATCCTTGCTTCATAGTAAGAAATCCCTTCAGTAGCTTTCACTGTGCAGATCTGAACACTATCCGGCAATTTAGCAGCACTGAAAGTTAAAATAACATGCTGTGCTCCTTCTGGTGCCGTCAACATTCTTAGTTATTTTACGAGCTACAAATACGTCCTGGTCAGCCTTGCAATCAGTAATCTCGGTCTCATCCATATCCACAAAATCGCGGTGGGAGGCAACTCCCCGACACGAGTTCATAGACACTGGAATGAAAGCCTCGATCTCGATGTCATGGATGACCCGGAGTTTCAACAATGATTTAACTTGACTTACGTTTAGGGTCTGAACTAGTAAGTCACCACTAGCAAGTTTCTTTACATTGACATTTCCGATATTAAAATCAATAACTTTCTTTATTATAAAAGAATTACCAGTAGAGAGGCGGGTGGAAGTCAGAATGAAGAGTCACAAAAATCGCTTTACTGATGTTTAGTTGGGCAGTCGGGGGTCGTCGATCAGTATCCTCCCTCCCCCTTGGGGGAGAAGGGGAGGAGAGTCCGTCAGGCATGGAGGGGGTACACCCCCCTCCTATAGGAGGGGAGCGGGATGCAAGTGGGAGGAGGTCAGGGAGGAGTTTCCTAAGGTCAGATTGTCCTGTCAAACCACTCTAGGGGGGCCGGACGGTGTCAATTCAAAAGCACGCTCACTGAGACGGATCCTCCGTAGGTAAGGGAGGAAAGACAATCTGACTCGGTGGCAAGAGACACCTTCTGTTGCCGGTAAGGACAAGGTAATGACAAGCAAATCTAAAATCACGTGGCAATGGGAAACCTAACTTTATTTAACTTGAGCCCTAGGCCAGATAGGCGTTCAAAAAATTCCACGCAAAGGTGGCAGAAGGACAGAGGTGCAGAATGCGTGTTTCTAGCAGAGTATCTGGGCTCAGTCGGCCTCCACCCCCTTTTTTTTTTGCCAAAACCCAATCATGGGTATTAGGCCATTTTTATTAATTTTGTATATTTGTTTGTTTATTTACAAGTGCATTTTGTTTAATTTGTTTGTTTTTTATGATTATTATTATTATTATTTATTTATTTATTTATATTTATTATTATTTTTGTTTCTTTTTAATTATATACGCCGCCAAGGGCCGCCTCTCCTCATGATAATGCACACAGTGAAGCAGGATGTGCTCGACAGAGAGGGTGACACTACATATAGAACATTGTGGTGGGAAAGTGTTTGCTATGTAGAGAAGCATGTGGGTGGGGAGGGTGCAGACCATCCTGAGACCATCCTGAGAGTGCGAGGACTACCTCCTAATGGCTTGTTGGGCGATTGGAGGAGGCCCACTCGCCTAGGATGGGTTTGTATGTAGGTGGAGGTTGTCCCAGTGACTCTGCCATAGGAGTTTCGCTGATGATTTAACAACTGAGAGACATGACTGCATATCCCGACGGAGGGTCCACGCCCCCTCGAGCTCTGCGGCAGACCGAGCTAGCATGTCAGACTGTTCATTCCCGCGTATATTGTAATGTGCAGGCACCCAAATCAGTGAGAAGGATTTACGATTTAAATTTTATTTATTAATGATGTTGCCCTGGATTTCATTTGTATCCGTATGGCCGGACTATATTACCTGAAGGGCTGACATAGAGTCCGAAAAAATCATAATTGTGTGATGAGATGAATTTAAAGCATAATCTATGGCTTTATGAATAGCAAAAATTTCAGCGGAAAAGACCGATGTATGAGTCGGCAGTCGGAACCTAAGGGCACATTCACACGACCATACACTTGCACCCACACATTCATCCGTTTTGGAGCCGTCAGTGTATATATGTAGGGATGGAGGGAGGCCAGCGATGAGGGCCCGGAAGCATTGATGGAGCCTCGGCCCCTGCTGTCCGCAAGCCATATATATACCTTATGGCATGACGTCACAGAAGTTACCAATCACCTTGCAGAAAAAAAAGAAGAAAAAAAAAAAAAGAAGGTTGACTGTGGCAGCACTGGAACGTTCCACATGTCGCTGGCCTACACAAATAACTTCCAGTATTCTTTGAATTTATAAACCAAACTAGCATGACAGCATATATATAGTGTATTAATTTACAGACACATTTTCCATAATGTCCATAATCATTATTTTTGTACTATTAGTCACTCAGACTCATGACTTAATGCTATGATGTGAGAGGGTTCGTGAGAGGATATCCAGATGAAGTAATCGGATTCGTCGGGCCTCTCTGGATTCTAAGGATTCGAATCCAGTAATCGTCTCCCGCCCAGCCCTAATGGAAACCTTAATGCCGATATATTATACACCATGCTCTCCCTATCTCATTAATGTGTCTGCGTAGAGAACTACTTGGCCATATTTCCTTTAACATAATTGTTGCCTTAAACATAATAATTAAATGCATGATTTTTTTAGGGTAAACCTAAATCCACCACCCATGTATTGGACACAAATTTAATTTGAGTTATTTATACATTTAATTTTAGTTATTTATAAATATATCCTCTTACTTTATAGTACTAGGTACATAGATACAAACTTATACATAGGTAACGACACACTTACGTTTTGCAGCAAATATATATCGCACTCGATGTAAGAATAACAGTTTAATCTATTACGGCCGGTTTCTTAAACATTCTGGATACTAAACAATGACCGGAATCCCGAAGAGTGGATTTCTTAAACGCGCTTCCACCCGAAACTTTGGGAAGATAGCCCTCCGAAACGAAGGGTTTTGGGGCGAGAAATGTTCGGGAGCCAAACACCTCCCGAAAGCGTCTGTCTAGTAGTAGATGAATTTCGTCCTCGCAACGCTGGTTACACCTTCCTACCTCTCTGGAACATCCACCATAGTATGTCTGAGTATATTGTGTTTATTTGTTATAAAATAAAATGTAATAAAGTTCTTTGTTCTGAAGGAAAGTTATTTAAAGTTAGTTGAATGGGATAACATATTGAGTCTTCGAAGCGGGACGGAGGTTCATTGTAAATAAATTAATTCGTATAGTTTCGAAGGAGGGTTGTGATTTCGAAGGGGGTTTCTAATGGTGCTTTTTTGTTACTTTTTGGAGATTCGTAATGAGCGGGCGAACGGCACGTGAACCAGTTAACACCACCGACCGAAGCATTGTTGTGGTCAACGGGGATGAGATAGGCAGTAGCAGTCACAGTCACACAAGAAGAGGTTCCACTGTTACCGCCTGCCACACTCCACTGCTACCGACCTCTACTCCACTCCTCTACCACTACAGACATCCACTCCACCCTTACCTGTACCCACTTCGTCAGTCAGAGTTCCGGAGTGGGTTATCGGGTAACTTGTGGAAGTGTGGAATATATAGCACGGCACGCCAAGAGTGTCGCTGTGTCTGTAGCGAGTGGTGAGTAACAATAAGTTGTGGAAGTGTGGAATACTTATAGCGCGGCACGCCAAAAGTGTCGCTGTGTCTGTAGCGAGTGGTGAGTAACCATTCATAGTGCGGCACATCAAGAGTGTCGCTGTGTCGGCAACGCAAGAGAGGCTGTCAATCCATAGTGCGGCACGTCAAGAGTGTCGCTGTGTCGGTGGCATGGTGTGTAGCTGCCTGGGGGTGTATTGTGAAGTAAAACGGCACATCAAGAGTGTCGTACGATAGCAGTGGAACCGTGTGATACTCTATTTAACTATTATTGCCGGAGCCAATGTAAACTTTGATATACTTCTATGTACTTTGACAGAATATAGAACTTTTATATTACTGTCTGTTTGCATGATTCTACTGCCGCCTGAACAAATGGCGCAGGGAGTTGGATGCAAAGGAAACCATGAGGGACGAAACAGATGTGGAAGGGGAACATTCTAATGTACTGTTACAGCTCGAGCAGAGGAAGCAAACTAAATCACGAGCTAAAGTACTGTTTACAAGGGCCCGTCACAAGTTACTTAGTTTATTGGGTGAAGACGAAGCTCCGAGTAAAGACAGAGTGAAGCAGGAATGTGAAAAAATGGAAGCAGCTTCAGATAAAATCATGATCGAGTTATTCAAATTATTGGAACTGTATGTTGTATGTAGTGATCCTGTCAGTGTACAACAGTTGACTCCCGAAGTCGAGAAAAATTGAGATGGAACTTAAAGAAGCGTTGGATAAGGCACACGAATATGTGTCTACCGCAGCAAGTGAGAATGGCAGTGGAACTACAAGAGGAAGCAGAAGTTCTCGACGGAAATTGCACAGTGATCAGTTTAAAGCAAGAAACGAAGAAATCCAACGAAAGAAGAAAGAACTAGAGGAGACTTCAGGCGACCAAGTGAAGCATTGGACAGAGAGGCAGAACAAGAACGGGATAAACTTCGACATGCCGAGGGAGCAACCTGTACCCAAGGACCGCGCCGTGGTGGTGGTGACGAGAGCAGTAACGAAGGAGATTTCCAACATAACATTGGGTTGCCTAGATCACCAAGCTGCATTGGTAAGATAAAGTTTGAATCACATGATGACATCGGGAAAGATTTATGGAGACAATTAAAGCGCGTTGCTATACCAGTGTTTAGTGGTGATAAAACTAAGTATGAAAGTTGGAAAGCGGCATTTAGTGCTTGTATAGATAACGCACCAGCAACAGCTGAGTATAAATTACTTCAGCTACGACAGTGGCAGGTGATGCCTTGCGTGCTATTGAAAACTTACGACATTCTGCTTATGCATACGAGGCTGCAAAATGTAGGTTACACAGAAAGTTTGGTGGACTTCGCAGAAAAA
>CM035220.1:35703158-35713180 GCA_020233015.1 Callinectes sapidus | reverse complement strand
ATTAATACAGAATAGTTAATTAAGGCCAGCCTATATAAAGCCATTGCTTTTCAGGCACTAAATAAAAAAATAAATAAATAAAAATTACCATCATTAAATTATTCTCTTAAAGATTGAATATACAATATACAATACATATAAAAGAAGGTTAAGACAGACTTCTACTAAAATGTATTGATGGCAGAAAAGAACACAAAAGAAGAACAAGGAGGAGCATCAAATTAGTGTGGTTTTTCAATCATTTATATGGTTAGTTGATGGAGAGTGACTGGTGTTGTATATCTATCTGGCCAGGGTGTTTGTTATCATATACGCCAAGAATGAATGATGATACCCCGCCCGTCACTTGTCGTGTCTCCCTGTCTGTGTTGCTTCTGCCCTAATTATTATTCTGAAAAGAAAGAAAGGGGAAAAGAGGACAGTGGCGTCCTTGACAAGAAGGTCGCTCATTTCTAACTATTAAACTATATCCTACTGATTAAAAAAAATAATAAATAAGAGAGAGAACACGACAGGTAATACAAGAAATTTCACAAACATATTAGCGAGTATTTACAAATTTGTTTTAGAGTTAACATTGTATTAATTACTGCTTCACAATAGCTAATTTCAAAAAATATATATAAAATGTCATAAAAGATATGAAATATACAAATGATATACAATAGTTATTAGAACCTCAAAGAATGGATATTTCGTTTCTGTGAGGACAGGTCATGTACGTACATATGTATCCTGAGTTAGTACTGTGAAATCAGGTGTTGTTTATATTTCTTTTTAAATAGAGTGAGGGTTGGAAGAATAATTTTGATATGGTCGGGTATGGTATATATATATTCCAGACAATGTATTTCTGATACGTAAAGGAATGTTTAAAAAGAGTGAGGCGATGAAGCAGATGTTGGTATCTGGTAGGATAATATAGTACATGAGAGAGACATTATTGATATTGATGTTCTGTGACAGCTCAAGATAGAGTTGAGAGGCAATGTAGAGCTTACAGATGTCAGGTATCTTGAGAATTGGTGGCTGTTTGAACAATGGGGAGGTGTGAGCGAAGTAATCACTGCCTGTCACTATTATTATTCTGATGGCTTTTTTCTGTAGTGAAATTAGGCGACTAAGGAGTGTTGGGTAGGTATAGTTGTCCAGGTAGGGGAGGGCTGCAGTAATGTAAATGAGGGGGGTAGATGTGAGCACAGTACAACAGCTTCACAGAGAGAGAAAGAGAGAGAGAGAGGGGTAGGCAGGTGTTGGATTTGGAGGGAAAAAAGACCGGGATGGAGGGAAAGTAAGAGGGAGTGGTGAGAGGAGAGAGAGAGAGAGAGAGAGAGAGAGAGAGAGAGAGAGAGAGAGAGAGAGAGAGAGAGAGAGAGAGAGAGAGAGAGAGAGAGAGAGAGAGAGAGAGTGAGAGAGCGAGAGAGAGAGAGAGAGAGAGAGAGAGAGAGAGAGAGAGAGAGAGAGAGAGTAAATATTAAAGCTATCTCTAATTTTTTCTCTTTTTCATATTAACAGGCTCCAGATAACAAGGTAAAAATAAGTAAGTTGAGAGGAACGAATATATTCCTAAATGACGATCTGTGCCCCCCTCCCCCTGCATCACAAGAGAAGAGGAGACTACAACTTCCTCAACTACATCAAGCCAGGAGAGAAGGGGAAAAATTGCCTGCTTTCGCCATCCCAAGCTGGTGATCCGTGAAAGAGAGAGAGAGAGAGAGAGAGAGAGAGAGAGAGAGAGAGAGAGAGAGAGAGAGAGAGAGAGAGAGAGAGAGAGAGAGAGAGAGAGAGAGAGAGAGTGTGTGTGTGGAAATCTAAAACCTGTAAATAATAGTGTAAACCTAACGTACTAATAACTATTGTCATCATTTTATGTAGCTTGCTGTGGTCAATAAACTAACTAACTAACTAACTATGTGGTTGTGTATGTGTGTGTTATTGTGAAAGGAAAAGAAATGGGTCAGTTTTCTAATGTTTATTGTTGGTATTATTATTATTATTATACGAGTAATTTTCTCTGTAGATCATATATTGAATCTTAACACTTTTAGTTTAAACACTTATCTATATATACTATAGGTTTAGTTTGACAATGCTCTTCTACGTCTCGTTCCTATTATCAGATTTGTTATTTTTATTTGGTTTATTATGGACCATAACAATTTTGTTCTTATTATGCTTTAAAATTGTATTTTTGTGGTCAATAAATGTATCTATCTATGTGTGTGTGTGTGTGTGCTGCCATGTAAACAACAGGTGAACATCTTCCTCAGAAAGTGCCAATTTCATGGATATTCTTACGTCTGCTGCTCACCATTACCTGCACACAGACTGATAAGTACACCAGGAGTGTTCTGAATACATGTGATTGTACCAGTATATTGGAACTTTGACAATATTGGCATAAATATTTTGAGGAGCCGAGTCTAACCCCCCTGCGCCCGGCAAGCCATTTTCTGCACATGCGCTCTCGAGCTGTATGACGTAGCTGTTTCCATGGTAACCGTGACTTCATCATAGCTCGAAGCTTCATATTCACCCTCTCCCTCTCTCTCTCACTTACCCTTGTATCAGTTCTTTCTCAATACTTGACCACATTGAAGGAGGAATTGAAGTGAATTTTGATGTTCTCTCCACCTCCTCCTCCTCTTCCTCTTCCTCTTGTGCCTTCAGTAGTAGTAGTAGTAGTAGTAGTAGTACTAGTAGTAGTCGTCGTCGTCGTCGTCGTCGTAGTAGTAGTAGTAGTAGTAGTAGTAGTAGTAGTAGTAGTAGTCTTTCTCTCTCTCTCTCTCTCTCTCTCTCTCTCTCTCTCTCTCTCTCTCTCTCTCTCTCTCTCTCTCTCTCTCTAGTGTTAGGCGCACTGGTTAGGTAGAGATATATTTGTATATTCTAATTTATTTTGTATATTATGTGCATCGGCTGTACGTATCGTTCCGCCTCATACAGGCCTGATACCTGTCCTGTTGGACTAGAGACGCGTCGGATTAAGTTGCCATACAGTAAATCATAGAATGTACCCTTTACCTTGGACAAGTACTAAAACTACTAACAATAACCTTAAGTCACTTTAATGAAAGACACCTGAGTAACTAACACACCTTACTAACCACAATATTTAAGTGTGCAAGTAATTTATGTGTCACTACATGCAACACCCCCACCACGCCTTACGCGCCGCGCCGCTGGGGTGCGGCACGGCAGATCTAAGTCGGGTGGCGTGACGTGGACAAGTGTGTGCCGTGACTCTTCGTGTGTGACTCTTTCCGGTGATCTTGTGGTGACTTAACTAGTGAAAGACTCCCAGGCCGTGTCACATTTAGTGACCCGCCTATTTTCACTCGTGTGTATAAATTGTACAGACTAATAATTTAATACACTTAAGCCACAACCTCTGGAGTGTACTTATCCACCAAAACTAAAAACTAATATAAATTGTATACCGCTCGACCATAATCCCTACTACCGTTGAAGGTCTACCTCTGGCCCCCAAATACCTGCCAGATTACCTGCAGACCTTCCTCCTGTCTTCACCCTGCCAGTGAGTCGTCGACCCTGCCTTCGCCTGGTGATCCTACAGGTGTATGTTATCTGTGTCCCCTAAAACCACAGCCGATGAAGGTGACATGCAGCTAACATAATGGTGGCAGCGGTGGGATTAATCTATGTGCAAAACTGTGCCTAAAAACTCAAAAAACTAGGTGGATAACGTGGGTGAGTGAAAAACACTAAACAATCTGGAACGGAGTGAGTGAACGAAGCATTAGAGAAAACGAGGAGTGAAGTGGTAGTCGCGCTCTCTGAGAGAAACTCTAAACTATCTCCTAAATTTGTGGGGCCTCGCCTGGTGGTTAAACAAATTAATGACCACAAATTTGAGCTGTTTGATCCTTGGTTGAACACACTTGAAGTAGTTCACTATGATCGTCTAAAAAAGACTGATGCTAAGCCTGATGTAGCTCTAGTGGAAAGTGCTAGATTGAAAACTGCCACTCGTCTTAATACTAATAGCTCAAAACCACAAACTAATACTTCTCATCCCTACAATCTCCGTTCTCGAAACTAACGTGTTTCCTCTTTGTTGCAGAGATGCATGCCTACATACTTTTCTTCACCATGAGCTCTATTCTGGCTCTGGACCCTGCTCACCTCAAGCCTGGAGCTCTCACCGCTCATTTAGGTCGAGTCTCCTTGATAGAGGATGTTCTTTGGGTCAGATACCCCTTCACTGCTCTCTCCAAAATCCCGAGCGGACTTAAGGAGGTCACTGAGCATCTGAATGCAGCTCTAGAAGATCTACAAGCCGCCCCAACTCTTGACCCAGCTCTGTTGGATCTCACACGTTCGAGGTTATTGTACCTGAACATCAGCATCACCTATGCCTTGGATAACTACTATGGCTTTGATGTTTCTAACCGCATGAAGCGAGGGTTGATTGATGGTATTGGACATTTATCTCGCATGTTATTTGGAACTGCAATGAATGAAGATGTAGAGGAATTAAGAGAAAGATATGACCAGTTAAGTTCCATAGCTTCATTAAATAACAAAGCTATTGAGTTGAACTATAAAAATATTGCCAGACTTGATTTGCATGTTCAGGATCTCATTATATACACAAATGTTTTGAGATCTTCCTTGAACAGGGTCTTGCAACAGGTTACTAGCCTGCAGGGCATGTTGACATTGAACCAAGCCTTGTCTATTCTGGAGTACACTATTAACTCCTTCCTGCATACTAACCTTCTGGTCATACAAAATCTAGTCGATGCAGCTCGAGGTAGGGTGACTTCATCTCTTTTCCCGGTGAAGGATCTTCTCCACACCTTGTATATTGGGAAAAAGAATTTTAATTTAGCCCCCTTGTTTGACTCTCACAGTATTGAACATTACTATCCCTTACTGGAGTCTGTGCTGACATCCGATGCGGTGGTTATCCATGTTCCCTTCCAATCACGGGATGTTTTTAAAGTTTACCAAGTTGAACCCTTCCCTTTTGACATAAACGGAACTATAATGATATTAAATTTGCAGCCATCAGTGGTTCTTATCGCAAATGATTTTTCCCTGTATGCTTTTGGTCATTTGTCCGATTTACGAAAATGTCGGACCGAGTATCGTCATCTGTATCATTGTCCAGCCTATTTGTTCGCGTTCTTACCTGTTACTGGCGGGATTTGTGAAGTAGTGCTGACCCAGACCGATGCTTCTAGGGCTTTATCCTTGTGTCCTTATACTCAGTTGGCACCTAAGCCACTTTTTCATACATACTTCTTCGGTTTTCACTACTTTTACTCTACACAACATGTTTTTGTGTCAGTAGTTTGTCCTAATCATACCGAATATATGGAAGTGACAGGTCATTTTGCAATTCTTATAGCGTGCTACTTACGCTCTTCCCAACTGTCAACCTTTCCATCTCAACTTCATCATGGTTTCACCGCAAATATCTAAAATTATATCATACCCATGAAAATTTTCCATAACCTCAATTTCTCCAGCATTAAATATGTTACTAATACCTTATCTGAGTTCAAATTCTCTAATAACTCCGGTTTAGAAACAGCTGTTCGAGAAAACCTGCCTATGTACCTCAGTCCTCCAGTTCATTACCCTTCCATCATTGCTCCGGTGTTTCTGATCATTGTTGTATTAGTTCCTCTGATTTTCTGTGTCAGGAAAACCTTAACTTTGTATAATCATCTCAATGATATGGTGAGGGCTGACGCCGAGAACACACAACATGGTTAGGTACATTGTTACTCCATCGCGAGGGCGCGATGCGGTAGCTGACCGAGCGATGTTAGGCGCAGTGGTTAGGTAGAGATATATTTGTATATTCTAATTTATTTTGTATATTATGTGCATCGTCTGTACGTATCGTTCCGCCTCATACAAGCCTGATACCTGTCCTGTTGGACTAGAGACGCGTCGGATTAAGTTGCCATACAGTAAATCATAGAATGTACTCTTTACCTTGGACAAGTACTAAAACTACTAACAATAACCTTAAGTCACTTTAATGAAAGACACCTGAGTAACTAACACACCTTACTAACCACAATATTTAAGTGTGCAAGTAATTTATGTGTCACTACATGCAACACCCCCACCACGCCTTACGCGCCGCGCCGCTGGGGTGCGGCACGGCAGATCTAAGTCGGGTGGCGTGACGTGGACAAGTGTGTGCCGTGACTCTTCGTGTGTGACTCTTTCCGGTGATCTTGTGGTGACTTAACTAGTGAAAGACTCCCAGGCCGTGTCACAACATTTAGTGACCCGCCTATTTTCACTCGTGTGTATAAATTGTACAGACTAATAATTTAATACAATTAAGCCACAACCTCTGGAGTGTACTTATCCACCAAAACTAAAAACTAATATAAATTGTATACCGCTCGACCATAATCCCTACTACCGTTGAAGGTCTATCTCTGGCCCCCAAATACCTGCCAGATTACCTGCAGACCTTCCTCCTGTCTTCACCCTGTTCGCCTTCGTCACCAGATGAGACGACTTCACCAGCTCGGCATCGTTTCACGAGCGAGCGTCCATCCCAGCCCTCAATATCGGCCTCCACGAGATGGCTGCCAAGGTGTGGTAATGGATGGAGGACGAGGAATGGGACCCGTACCTGGTGCTGAAGACCATGCATGAAGAAGCTCCATAACGTCAACATGCATGGTTTCCGAGGAGCCTGCTGAGACTTGAAAACAACCCCCCTGAGCCCCGATACAGGTGAAAGTTACCATTCTCTTTTACTTGTCTACCAAGACCTGTATCGACTATTCCTTCCAATCCCCCACAAACGAAGTACTGCCCCTTCTTTCCATCCCGCAGCACTTCCAGTGTCCGCCGACCCATCTCACCGTAAGTTCGAGAACGTGTCTGTCCCTTCTGTCTATGAGTCAACGAGCCAGCACCCGATGGAGTATGTACTGATGGATCTGCCAGGACCAATGGCGTCTCCGGGTGACACCGACGGCAGCCCCTGTGACGTTCCCCTCAATCTGTTCTCCACCTCAGCCCTGCGCCCTGAGTTGTTGGGACGCTGGCCTGCGTCTCAGCAAGGGGTACACACGGCATCCGGGCAAGCCTGCAGAGCTCCCGTAAGCAGGACTGAGCTTCTGAGGCCCACAGCCAGGGGAACATACCAGAACCATTGGCAAGCCTCACGATCCGGTCCTACTCCATCCTCCCAACGAGACAACCTACCTACTGCGACCTACCAAACAAGACCTCCTACCTGCCGACTTCAAAGTATAGATATCATCGAACAAGAGCCCTCCACCAAGGAAGAGTGTCAATGACTCTACTCAAATTATTTGTGACCCCTTACCATGTCAGCAAAGGTGATTTTCCCCCGGGAGATCCGGTTTCCACCCAAGGAAGCATTCATGCTGCATGGCTCTTCAATCTCCTGTCCATGTATTCTAATTTCATATGTATATTAATATAACAATTAGTATATAAACGTAAGCTGTAAAATAATGTAACCCTCCAAAACTCCCTATCTCACAGCACTATGGGTGGTTTTCCTCCGGGAGCTCCGGTTTCCACCCCTTGACCCGAAATATAATGCCGTGTAACTTTCACCACTGAAAAGCAGCAGACCGGACCGCACGGCAACTTTTTACTCCTACTTTATTTCTGCATTTCCTCTCTATTTCTTCCAGTGTACCAGCCACGGTACACTCTCCCCCCCTCCTTTTGTAACCCACCTTTTCTAAATAAACTTTGTAAACTTTGTAAACCTGAAGTCATACCTGCCTGAAAATGGAGTTAGGAGACTCCGAAACGTCGCAGCAAAGTTTTGCAGAACTACTTCACCAACTACATGAAGACACTAGAAAAATAGTGCGGCAAATAGAAACTGTACACAAAAAGTTGAATAATGGAGAATGCTCTATAGCTTTCAACCTTGTTTGCCTTTAAGAAAGAAAAAGAAAAAAAAAGAAAAAAATATTTATTTATTTACTTATATATAACAGTAACTGTGAAATTGATGAGTCACTGTTTTCAGATGTAACCTTAGCTTGTGAAAACATTTTCCCTGCACCCAACTTTGATGATTCTGACACGAAAGATTCTTTTACAGATGATTTATCCTTAACAGAGGTGAATGGACTGGTCTACATAGTTGGTTGGACTTGCAGAAAATTTATAAAAAGTCATGCTTGTGAAATATGTAGGGAGGAATTACTAGACAGCAAAGGGGATTTAGATTGTACCAAAATTTTTTGTCATTACAAAGCTGAGGAGAGATTAGAGTCCCCATTTGGGAGACTAACAGTACCTTCAAATTCATGTTTGCAACATTTTAAAGAAGTAGAGTCAATAGTAAGATTTTCAATCGAAAATGCCCTGTTAAGTAATAGAATTTCACAAAATTTAATGACACGGGTGCAAAATCATACCTTTGCAACACCCCTACAGTTGTGTTCCACCCAGCTAGTCAGTACCATTCATCTCATATATATAAGATTTAAAAATTTTTATATTATTAAATGGAAAAATAGAGCAATTTACTAAATCTCATCGAAAAAATAGGAAATTGTTGAAACTAAAATGAGATCATGGAGTTTAATAATATTTTTTTTGTTCAAAGGTTATCATTGCAGCTGACAACAAATACAAAGGTTAGTAAAATATATATACATATAAATATATAAATATATAAATATATAAATATATAAATATATATATATATATATATATATATATATATATATATATATATATATATATATATATATAGATATATATATATATAGATATATATATATATATATATATATATATATATATATATATATATATATATATATATATATATATATATGTTCCATCCTTGCACTGATGCTGTATTTATTGGCTTTAGAAACCACCTTGTTTTGCCATTTTATGGCTATCCTTTCTTGTTTGGGTGATGGCTACCAAGCTTCCTTGGGCATGTGTTTGCATCCCTGTGTGATAAGCTTAATTTTTATTGCCTGTGTGATTGCCATGAACAAGCACATTTGATATTAATTTGCGGTGCATATACTAAGATATTTATGGGACGATGTTTATTTATCTATAGTTGGATATCATTCAATGTATATATGTGTATGTTGCCCTCTGGTTTTTATTTCTAATTTCATTTTTATTTATTTTTTCTTTATTCTTGATCTTACTTTTTACATCATGAAAATGTCTCTTTATCTACCCATCTATCTATCTACATATGAAGCCCGTTTTCCTTATAAAATGAGGATAGCTCAGACAAGGGACTTTAAGGAGTTTATATAGTCCTTTATCCTGCTCTGTTGTGCTTGATCTGGAATAGTTCTACAGAGGAAGAGATCCTCTGATTTAAAAAACCAGTGAAGGGGTTGGGGATCCCCTCCTCTGTATAACTACATTGGAAACACATTGGGCTCACTGTAGAGGGAAGGGAGTAAATAATTTCCCAAAAGGCCTGAAGTTATGCCTTGCCTGGGCTACCCACTTTTTACAGTTGGAAAAAACCCTTGGTATATAGATTAATAAGTAGATAGATATTTGAATAATTTGTTAGATATTTGAATTTTCTCTCTTAAAGTTCATCTTTGTATAATCTTATAATAATTATAATCTGTCCTTTGAAATATCATAAGAAATTTGTGCAGCATAGTCTGATGGTTTGAATTTTTGGGAGTTATGAACATTGTTATGTATCTACAGGATTTACATCAGAAGAATGTTGCATGTTTATGCCTTATGTTTGATGTTATGCTAATTGGATCCTTTGCACTGCTTGAATGTCATCTTTAATTGTGTGGGGAAATGTGCTCAATTGTTCATATTTTATATCCTGCATTGATGTATCATGCTTATTGCTGCACCCTTTGAGATTATGCCTGAATGTGATCTTAAAAAGATATGGGAATTGTGATGATTGGTTGCTGTAAAGGTGGGAATAACTTGTTTTCTTTTGCATGTGGGTATATTTCATATGTTTTTCCTTGTGGGGGGAGGGAAGAAGAATTTATTCTCTCTCTCTCTCT
>CM035220.1:35659461-35674984 GCA_020233015.1 Callinectes sapidus | reverse complement strand
GAGGGAGGAAGATTAAAGAAATTAAGATTGAGAAAGTGAAAGGATAAGTGAACCAGAAAATGGGTATTAGACTTGAATTATCAAGTACAATGTACTAGAAATGTCATTATCAAGCTAACAAGCAGCAGCATAAAAAAGGCAATCAGTGGCAGTTCCATTAAATCATTTTGGATATTAGTGCATTTCTTTCAAGCAAAATTCTCTTTGCAACTCCAGGCTGAACTAAATGGAATAAGTGGGTGGATGTGGGGCCGTGTCAACCCAATCAGCTTGATGTTTTCAAGATATGAACAATGAAACTTGATCACCTAAAAGTAATAAATGTATGTAACCATAAGGATGCACAAAAAGCTGTGTTAGACAAAAATCCTTAGAGAGAGAGAGAGAGAGAGAGAGAGAGAGAGAGAGAGAGAGAGAGAGAGAGAGAGAGAGAGAGAGAGAGAGAGAGAGAGAGAGAGAGAGAGAGAGAGAGAGAGAGAGAGAGAGAGCGAGAGAGAGCGAGCGAGAGAGGGAGAGAGAGAGGCGCGAGCGATGAGTAGGAGGAGAGGGTCGTCGAGGCAGGAGAGAGAGAGAGAGAGAGAGAGAGAGAGAGAGAGAGAGAGAGAGAGAGAGAGAATAAATTCTTCTTCCCTCCCCCCACAAGGAAAAACATATGAAATATACCCACATGAAAAAGAAAACAAGTTATTCCCACCTTTACAGCAACCAATCATCACAATTCCCATACCTTTTTAAGATCACATTCAGGCATAATCTCAAAGGGTGCAGCAATAAGCATGATACATCAATGCAGGATATAAAATATGAACAATTGAGCACATTTCCCCACACAATTAAAGATGACATTCAAGCAGTGCAAAGGATCCAATTAGCATAACATCAAACATAAGGCATAAACATGCAACATTCTTCTGATGTAAATCCTGTAGATACATAACAATGTTCATAGCTCCCAAAAATTCAAACCATCAGACTATGCTGCACAAATTTCTTATGATATTTCAAAGGACAGATTATAATTATTATAAGATTATACAAAGATGAACTTTAAGAGAGAAAATTCAAATATCTAACAAATTATTCAAATATCTATCTACTTATTAATCTATATACCAAAGGGTTTTTTCCAACTGTAAAAAGTGGGTAGCCCAGGCAAGGCATAACTTCAGGCCTTTTGGGAAATTATTTACTCCCTTCCCTCTACAGTGAGCCCAATGTGTTTCCAATGTAGTTATACAGAGGAGGGGATCCCCAACCCCTTCACTGGTTTTTTAAATCAGAGGATCTCTTCCTCTGTAGAACTATTCCAGATCAAGCACAACAGAGCAGGATAAAGGACTATATAAACTCCTTAAAGTCCCTTGTCTGAGCTATCCTCATTTTATAAGGAAAACGGGCTTCATATGTAGATAGATAGATGGATAGATAAAGAGACATTTTCATGATGTAAAAAGTAAGATCAAGAATAAAGAAAAAATAAATAAAAATGAAATTAGAAATAAAAACCAGAGGGCAACATACACATATATACATTGAATGATATCCAACTATAGATAAATAAACATCGTCCCATAAATATCTTAGTATATGCACCGCAAATTAATATCAAATGTGCTTGTTCATGGCAATCACACAGGCAATAAAAATTAAGCTTATCACACAGGGATGCAAACACATGCCCAAGGAAGCTTGGTAGCCATCACCCAAACAAGAAAGGATAGCCATAAAATGGCAAAACAAGGTGGTTTCTAAAGCCAATAAATACAGCATCAGTGCAAGGATGGAACATATATATATATATATATATATATATATATATATATATATATATATATATATATATATATATTACTAACCTTTGTATTTGTTGTCAGCTGCAATGATAACCTTTGAACAAAAAAAATATTATTAAACTCCATGATTTCATTTTAGTTTCAACAATTTCCTATTTTTCTATGAGATTTAGTAAATTGTCCTCTATTTTTCCATTTAAAAGTATAAACAAATTTAAGTCTTATATATATGAGATGAATGGTACTGACTAGCTGGGTGGAACACAATTGTAGGGGTGTTGCAAAGGTATGATTTTGCACCCGTGTCATTAAATTTTGTGAAATTCTATTACTTAACAGGGCATTTTCGATTGAAGATCTTACTATTGACTCTACTTCTTTAAAATGTTGCAAACATGAATTTGAAGGTACTGTTAGTCTCCCAAATGGGGACTCTAATCTCTCCTCAGCTTTGTAATGACAAAAAATTTTGATACAATCTAAATCCCCTTTGCTGTCTAGTAATTCCTCCCTACATATTTCACAAGCATGACTTTTTAGAAATTTTCTGCAAGTCCAACCAACTATGTAGACCAGTCCATTCACCTCTGTTAAGGATAAATCATCTGTAAAAGAATCTTCCGTGTCAGAATCATCAAAGTTGGGTGCAGGGAAATTGTTTTCACAAGCTAAGGTTACATCTGAAAACAGTGACTCATCAATTTCACAGTTACTGTTATTGAAAAGTGGGACCTGAAGAAAATTGTTGTTAACAATTGATTTTAAAGCTCTACTGAAAGAATATGCAGTTGGATGGTCACAGTTTCCACCTCTAAGCCTTAATTTGCCAAACAAGTTTTCCAGACAATCCTGATTCAGTCTGCGTGTGAGAAGATATTTCACTTCATAGCACTGAAGATCTTGCCAGAGTGCTTGAAGTGAAGCCAAGTTGATGAGCCACCATCAACACAATGAATTTGTACATGGGGTGGTGTGCAAATTTCTAATGACTTTATGTATTTTGTAATTTCCCTGATGAATCCCATATGACAAGAATCAGAATGAATACCCCCAAAAACATTTTTGAAATGATATTTACGAATACTATTAAAGCAATCGAACAACTTATCCACCTGCTGTACAAATTCTGCTGTATGGACAGCTTCCTGTGGCAACAAATGTGTTATGGAATGTGTGTAAATACCTGCTGCCACAGTGCCACTCATCACTTGGGCCGCAAGACTGACCCGCATTTTTGAAAAGCCATCTTCACACATGTGCCTTTTGGTTAATTTAGGAGCAAGCCTTATTTTTTGTCCATGATCAATTGTGAAAAATTTCTGAATATATTCCCATGAAATTACTTTCCCTCCAATTTTGATATCATTCTTTAAGAGGGTGTTCCTGAGGCTTTTCAAAAGATGTGGTGAATCATAGAAGAAGTGAACCCTCTCACCATTAATTTCAAAGGATGGATTTTCTGGCGTCATACCAAGAGTATTAAAAAGGGAACGGTGCACACCTTCTTGATCACAAACCTTGAAAATAACTTTCATTCCCATTTCTTGAACATTTTTTTATTGCTGCCTCATACAGCTCTTTCAATTTTGAAGTAATGATCCCTCCCGCATAAAAGAAATATCCTAAAACCATCTTCCAATTCTTAACTAGGACCTAAACCATGAATACAAGTGCGTGGTTTGACTTTCTGAGACTCTTGCCATGTTCTCCAAAATCCTCCCTTCCAATGATGGAGTCAGTGGCTTTGTCAAAGTGAAGAAACTCTTTGATACTCATTGCATCAAATACAATGCCACAAAGAGTATCCTCTTTTGACAAAGTCTCTGCATTCTTCTTCAGGGTTGTCAGAGTCAGTTTGTTCCAGCCAGAACTTAATGGAATTTTATGTAGCCAGGACTGCAAAGTTGCACCTGAAGGAAGCTGAAAAACTGAACTAAGGGATCTATATGCTTTTGGACTGAGATGATACATGGCTAAAGCAAACTTCCTCTCCTGCACCCCATACCTTATACCAGTCTTACTTTTTACACCTTAATAATCTGTCCTTTGATCAATTCTAAAAATGTGTTATCAAAATAGTGTGACATTTTTTTCATAAGTTATTGTGGGGTTTGTACCAGGTCCTTCCTCAAGTTCTTTATTTTTTTCTGAAGTCTGTACGTATATTTGGTTTTGCACCAGCTTAACTGAAAGGAAGATTAACCATTAAAGATATTCCAAGACCTATCATAACACAATATTAAAATGATCGATGAATTTGAAGATCTCTATGATCATTCTACAATAGTCACCACTACTGTCACCAGACAAACCTACCACCTCCCCACTACCAAGTATTACTACAGTGCTAAGATTAGTTAACCACCACCACCACCACCACCACCAAGTATTATTTAATGCTAAGATTAGTTTACCACCATCTCCCCTAACCTAACCAATTATTACCCAATGCTAAGATTAGTTAACCACCACCTCCCCTAACCTAACCAAATATTAACCAATTCTAAGATTAGCTCACTACCACTATTAAGGTCATCATAAGTTCATAATTGTTTAATTAATCTTCATTTCATCCACATGCCTTGGGATGCTAGGAAGGAATGTGAGTGGAAAGAGTTGATACGACTCTGTATAGAGAGGGAGCTAACAACAGCAAACATATATTTCAAGAAAAGTATACATGGCAGTGGCAAGACTATGAGAGTGGTAGATGAGGCACTGATGCATTATGAGGTGAAAGTAGATGCACTTACGTTTCTTGGCAGGCTTCATTTTTGAAAAGACCTGGTACTCCCCCACTGCAGGTGTCACACATTCTGAAATCATTGCAAACATTACATACTGCAACAAATGAGAGATATCATTATATTATCATCTATTTATATACCAAGGCTATTTCCCTGTGAGGGGGATAACCAAGACCAGACACTCATCTCCACATTCCTCCCCTCCCATGTGAAACAATCAATGTGTGGTGCCATTTTCATGTATTTACAAATTCTCTTCTATTGTTCATATCATGCACAATTACTCTACTTTGCTCCAATGGTAGTTCTCTTCCAACTATGGCCTCTTTCACACTACGTATCTATCAACCCTCCCTTACATTATATTTCTTTTAATCAACCCACTTAACTTAGGTAGCTGATTTGTTACATAACTCTGCTCCATCACATTTACCTTTCAAGTTTTTAATGAGAAATCATTTAGTCACCTTTGAACAAAGGGATACAATAGAAAATTCAAGTAAATTAATAAACAGTCTTGGTATATAGCATGCAATTAAGAGTTAATTCTGAAAATCATAGTTATTATTTACTGTATAATTCAATGTTATTAACTATACAAGTGTTTATTATCATACTTGAAATCATTCTTACCTTTATCAATAGGTTCAACAGTGTCTGACCTTCTTGAATATGAGTGGTCATCATTAAGGGGGTCCCTGATTGATTCATCTGTCAAAATACATAACATGAACATACAGTATGAAAAATTCACAATTTTTACAATCAATTAGGATTTGCAGTAGAAGTGTTACAATTGGATGTGCCATCCCTTCTCCTAAGTATCTAACAATACTACCAATTAATGCCTAGTAAGCTATGCCTCTTAAAGATAGAAGCATTCTGTGTTATTATTTGGCACTACTATCTCTTCATACAATATTTTCTGAATACTCATTACAAGTACCATATTCTCAAACAACCTGTTTATCTCCCATACAAACCCCCTTCTTTGAGGATATACCCTCAAAATAGACGATATCTCATACCTCCTCCAAAATTGGTCTGAAGCAAAGAGTCCTCTGCTGATGTATCCACCCCAGAGTCCTCAGCAGGTGGATGCAGCTGGTGATCATGGCTAGAATCCATGGCAGTGGCTCCAATATCTTTACAGTATTCCCTCGATTATCGCGGTTAATGGGGGGCAGAATCCCCCGCGAAAAGTGAAAATCCGCGAAGTAGCGGCGCTCCTTTATAAAAGTCCCCAAGGCTCAAACTTATCTCAAGATGACGTACTTACGAACAGAGAGATAATATGGAGATGAAAAGTACTATGCAGTACGATGAGATGGAAGACGATGATGCACAGGTTCACGAAGAGCTTTACTGCTCCTCGGATGACGCCGCAGATGACGCAGGGGAAGCTGCAGGTGGCGGCGTAGGGGTTGCAGAAGTCGGCGTAGTGGCTGCAGGAGGACGTTCTTCAGGTTTTCGGTGCACAAGGAACATCGTTATTGGGAGTTGTGAGCGTTGCTTTTTCTTCTGGACGAAGATGCTCTTATAAACAGCCATCACGTCATCAATACGATTGCTGAATTCGACAGCTCTGATCATGTTGTCGTTCTCTTCTTGGGCCCTTTTTTGGAGGCCTTTGGCAATATTGAAGAGGTCTTGCAAATTATGTAATGTAAGGCCACGTTCTTCAGCTTGATCACCTTCGTCACTAGCAGACTCCTCTTCCTCCTCGCCGATCTTGTCATTTCTTCTAGGTCCTCGTCTGTCAGAGGGTTTGAGTGGCACTCGATGAGATTGTTTACTTCGTCCGCTGTCATATCAGAGAAGCCTTCAGTGCCCACCAACCGAGCCAGCCTCACAGCCTTATCAACGGCAGAGTGATGATTCATACACGCTTGCTCTTGGGTGTCACGTGCTTTCCTCGGTGTTGCGGGTTGCCGGAATGGATTTTAATCTATTTTTTTTATTTTTAATACTTTTAATTAATTTTTAATTTTAAATTGAATTTTTTTTTACCCGCGAAGCACTGAACCCGCGATAACTGAAGCGCGAAGTAGCGAGGGAATACTGTAAATGAAATATAGTATGAAATGAAAAAATAATTTTGAACAAACATTAGAATAACATGAACACAGATACCTATAGTTATAAATGATTGCATTACATACAACTTGAAGTTCTTGTGGTAATTATTATATGAATTACAGTAAACATTATTTGTACATAATAAGTATAAAGAGCTGGAAGAAATTATATTGTATACTGAATATCCATTAATATGAACCAATACTTAGGCTTTTATATAACTGTACATTTGTGAGGTTTTACCATTGTATACTTGAGGACCTTCAACCAAGCCATCTGTTGGGGAGAAAAAAGTTACACGATAGATAACAGCAAACCAGAAAGCCATGTTAGGTTTAAAATTATATATATATATATATATATATATATATATATATATATATATATATATATATATATATATATATATATATTGTTGCGGCGGCGCTTATTGTGAAGATAGCGTTGGCAATGCTACCAGATTGGCAATGATGACATTGGTGCAGGAGTGGTATTAAGGGCCGGAGTTTGCGGCAGGTGGATATCTTGTGCCTGATTGGCCAGTAGAAGGGACGCGACTAGAACGCGGCTGGAGGGGCGACACAAGGGAAAGGGGGGCTGTTGTCAGCAATAGTTTCTGCCGCCGGCCCGCGGCCCGCGGGCGGCGACAGGAGTGCCAGTGAGGGGAGAGAAGAGAGAGGAAGAAGTTGGGGCCCAGTGAGATGAGAGGACACCAGCCTGCCCCGCTCTCTCTGAGGATGAGAGCGCCTGCCCTGCTCTCCCTGAGGACGTGTTCCTGCCCCGTTTGTGTTGTGGTATAAGTACTGTGTGCCATCCTGTATTAACTCTTGTGTGCCAGTAAAGTAAGGAAGTAGTGCCGTGTCTTTAACTGTATTCCTGCCTCTCTGAGTAAGTCTGGGGTCTGTGGGTCTGTACCTCGCTCCCCTTGCTAGCCACGAATCTTCGCTGAGAAGTGTCCCTGTGTGTGTGCTGCCGACCCCGTCCTGTATGCTGTCCTGAGGGTGACGCTGTTGGCACTTGGTAAGAGTGTACCTGTCGTCGCCTTGGAAGCTGTGTGTTGGTGTGTGTGGCCCGGGGGGGGGGGGGGGGGCAGCTTAACAAGGGGTGTCAGGAGTTTTTTGGATAGTTTGGCTAGCGAGGTTGCCGGGTACAAGGCAACATGGCGGACTCAGACTCGAGAGACAGTGAGAAGCCGGAAGGCAGTGAGTCACGCTTGGAAGGGCTGGAAGCCTTGTTGGACAAAATGACACAGAAAATGGCACAGGAAATAAAACAGGAATTAAAGCAGGAAATCGGGGCAGTGGCGGCAGGAATGGACCTGATGAGAGAGGAGCTGGTGGCAGTGAGACGACGTTGTGAGGGAAGCACTGAAGTCGTCCAGAGCGGAGTGGAGGAAGTTGTGGCAGCCCAATCCCCTGTGTCACACCAGCAGTTGTGTGGCGTGACTGGCCACTGTGAGCTGAGAGTCTCTGTTGCCGACATGGAGAAACCCTGTCTGTTGGGGCAGGACTCCCTGTTTGGGAATGCAGCGTGTGATGACCACGGAAGGATGCAGCGGAAGGTACATGGAGAAGTCGTACCACTGGTCCTTGAGGATGCTGTTAAACAGGTCAAGAGCCCCGTGACGAGTTCGGATGTCGAGGAGAGACCGGAGCTGAACTGCGGAGTCGTGAGGAAACGTGAGGCAGCAGACGCCACTGAGGAAGGCGGTGGAGGCCATGCAGCGGTGAACAGCTGCGGTGATGAGGTGGACGGCGGCGCGGGGAAGGTGAGCCCCGTGGAGAGCGGACAGGACGGGCAGAGCGAGGCTGGCACGCAGCGAGGCGGCGGGCAACATGTCCACCCGGTGTTTGGGCGGATGGAGGAAGGCGAGGTGCAGCCGTGCAAGGAGGAATTCTTGCTGGAAAGTCCTGCTACCGTGGACTCGGTGAAGCAGAGGGAGAAGCTGCACATACAAGACGGTGTGTGGCAGAGGCGCGTGGAGGAGGCAGCGACACAGCAGACTTGGCTGCGGGTAAACCCTTTCTCCCTGCAGGTTGAGTTGCTGGAGGAGGCGCATGCTGGCGTCTCTGGTGGGCACCAGGGGCGCAGGAGGGCTCTGCTGTGCCGACACCTGTGCTGGGTTGGCATGAGGCATGAGGTGGAGTGGTGTGAGCTGTACCACGTTTACGTCGCCGAGAAGGAATCTGAGCGACGTACCAGAGCAGCGCTGAGGTGGTACCAGTTTGGCGCTCCCTGGGAGGGGATGGCGGTGGATGTCGCCGGGGCATGGCCTAGTATGCCCCAAGGTAACCACCGCTACCTCCCTGAGGCTACTGGACAACCATCTGGGGAAGAGCTACCACAGACGTCGCCTGAGGCTGTGGCGACGTGGCAGCGGCAAGGTGGAGAAACGCCAGCGACGTGGAGCGTCGGCAGGTGGAGAGGCCCAGACAGCGCGGTGGAGGACGAGGCTGCGATGGGTGGATAGCAGAGCGCGCGTGAGGGGACAGCAGACGACGAGCGTGAGTGAGCCGCTTGTCTCACCCTCAGATCAAGGAAAAGACTTGTGGTGAAGGGACTACAGGTGAGGAGCGAGTATGAATAGTCGGGTTGACTATTTTGTGGGGGGGAGGGTAGTGTTGCGGTGGCACTTAGTGTGAAGATAGCATTGGCAATGCTACCAGATTGGCAATGATGACATTGGTGCAGGAGTGGTATTGAGGGCCGGAGTTTGCGGCCAGGTGGATATCTTGTGCCTGATTGGCCAGTAGAAGGGACGCGACTAGAACGCGGCTGGAGGGGCGACACAAGGGAAAGGGGGGGCTGTTGTCAGCAAATAGTTTCTGCCGCCGGCTCGCCGGGCCCGGCGGGCGGTGACAGGAGTGCCAGTGAGGGGAGAGAAGAGAGAGGAAGAAGTTGGGGCCCAGTGAGGTGAGAGGATGCCAGCCTGCCCCGCTCTCCCTGAGGATGAGAGTGCCTGCCCTGCTCTCCCTCAGGATGTGTTCCTGCCCCGTTTGTGTTGTGGTATAAGTACTGTGTGCCGTCCTGTATTAACTCTTGTGTGCCAGTAAAGTAAGGAAGTAGTGCCGTGCCTTTAACTGTATTCCTGCCTCTCTGAGTAAGTCTGGGGTCTGTGGGTCTGTACCTCACTCCCCTTGCTAGCCACGAATCTTCGCCGAGAAGTGTCCCTGTGTGTGTGCTGCCGACCCAGTCCTGTATGCTGTCCTGAGGGTGACGCTGTTTGTACTTGGTAAGAGTGTACCTGTCGTCGCCTTGGAAGCTGTGTGTTGGTGTGTGTGTGGACAGGGGGAGGGGCAGCATAACAACACACACACACACACACACACACAGAGCATATGGGAAGAATGAAGGGAAATATCTTAAGCTGGATGAGGGATTACTTAACAGAAAGATAATGAGAAAAGTTATCAGCAATTGGTTATCAGAGACATCACATCAAGATGGAGTACAATAGCTGGTGGCATACCACAGGGGTCAGTGCTGGCAACAATAGAGAGAGAGATCTAATAAGTGTACAAGTTAGTGAACAAAATGGAAAAGATAGATAGACAAAACCTGATATCACTGATTGCAGATGGAGGTAGATGGACAAGAGAACACTTGAAGAAAATCAAGAAAACTTAATGTCTGAGATACTGAAAGTTGTTTTCCACATAGGACTGTCGAAATCTTGAACAGTCTGGATGATGACATCGTAAAGCCAGAAAGTGTGCACAAATTCCAGGAAAAGTTACATGAAATTAGATATGGAGGTGAGTCTTGTACTATACAACTTGATAAATACACGCACACTTTGGTGAAACTTTGGTGAAACTTTTGCTGTAGCCCTAGACATATCAAAAGCTTTTGATAGAGTCTGGCACAAAGCTTTAATTTCCAAACTACCCTCCTTTGGCTTCTATCCTTCTCTCTGCAACTTCATCTCAAGTTTCCTTTCTGATCGTGCTATTGCTGCTGTGGTAGACGGTCACTGTTCTTCCCCTAAATCTATCAACAGTGGTGTTCCTCAAGGATCTGTCCTATCACCCACTCTCTTCCTATTATTCATCAATGATCTTCTAAACCAAACTTCGTGCCCTATCCACTCCTATGCTGATGATACCACCTTGCACTTTTCCACGTCTTTCCATAGACGTCCAACCCTTCAGGAAGTACACAGCTCACGCAGGGAAGCCTCAGAACGCCTAACTTCTGATCTTTCTAAAATTTCTGATTGGGGCAAAGCCAACCATGTGTTGTTCAATGCCTCAAAAACTCCATTCCTCCACCTATCAACTCGACACAACCTTCCAAATAACTATCCCCTCTTCTTCAATGACACTCAACTGTCCCCTTCTCCTACACTAAACATTCTTGGTCTCTCCTTTACTAGTAATCTAAACTGGAAACTTCACATCTCCTCTCTAGCTAAAACAGCTTCTATGAAGTTAGGTGTTCTGAGCCGTCTCCGCCAGTTTTACTCACCTCCCCAACTGCTGACTCTATACAGGGGACTCATCCGCCCATGTATGGAGTATGCTTCACATGTTTGGGGCGGCTCCACTCATACAGCTCTTTTGAACAAGGTGGAATCAAAAGCTTTTCGTCTTATCAACTCCTCTCCTCTGACTGACTGTCTTCAGCCTCTTTCTCATCGCCGCAATGTTGCCTCTCTTGCTCTCTTTTACCGCTATTTTCATGCTAATTGCTCTTCAGATCTCACTAACTGCGTGCCTCCCCTGCTCCCGCGGCCTCGCTGCAAAAGACTTGCTTCTTCCTCTCACCCCTATTCTGTCCACCTCTCTAATGCAAGAGTTAACCAGTATTCTCAGTCTTTCATCCCTTTCTCTGGTACACTCTGGAACTCTCTCCCTGCCTCTGTATTTCCACCTGCCTATGACTTGAACTGTTTCAAGAGAGAGGTATCAAGACACTTATCCCATTCTTCTTTTGGCTACTGATTATGGACTTTCCAGGGACCGGCACTAGAGTGGGCTATTTTGTCTTATTTTTGTTGCCCCTTGGAGCCATGGTAACAGTCATCAAATTGGTCTTCACAGATGGCTTGGGAGTCCTATACGTACGCAATATTAATGCGTTTGAGCCACTGCATTCGTCTACAAGTGAAAAGTGTGTCAGTGCCAATAAAACTCAACTCAACAATAAAGCCAGTCTCTGTCACAACATTTAGAGCAATCTGGAAGGTTAGGGTAGGTTTGCAAGTGTTTTAACGATATTTACCTAACGTTTCCTCACTGAGGCAGGGATACTCCGATATATAGAATGGCTTTTTATTTAAAGGTGTGTCATATTTAATGACTTATCTTATCATTATCTATCAAAACATACCTTCTAGCGTCTCTAGGGAACAGATGAAGGCGCACTCTCGGATGAGTGGTTTTCTTTTTGCCACAAAGGCAGCATGATGAGTTTGTTGCGCTTGGGGCCATTTTGAATGTGGAGCATTGCCGGCCGGGCCCAGGGGTCTCCCTCCCTGCCCGACTGTCCCTCTCGACTGCTGCTGCTCCCTAGTGTCCACTGAAGGCATGAACATTTTCCTCAATTTTGCCGATTCGATCACTTTATCCTTGACTATATTATCCTTGGAAGACACGGTACCCCCGTGTCTTGCCGCTTACCTTCGAGGAAAAATATATCTATATTCCAAATTTAATGTGGTAAATAGTTGTAATTCAGTTACTACGATCTCAGAATTTTTTTTTATATTTGGAAAGTCACCTAGTTCAGCTGCAGCGAATATGTTTGTCATTTTTACAACAACTGCATGAGCCTTCACTGCACAGAGGAACCAGCGGCCCAGCCAAGCGAGAACCTGCATCGCCGCCCCCCTCCTGGTTTTTTCTACTGCTGTAATTTCACTTCACGGGTAAGTAATACTGAACTTAACATTACATTAATTGTTTTCTTTACTGAGCACATTATGATAACATACAAATGGCGAGTTAGATGCCTTACCAAGTCGAGAACAAGGAGTGCCAAATAGCAGGTGGTCAGGACGTCAGTGTATATATAGTATGGCTGTAATAATACTGCTTGTGTGTGTGCATTACATGTGGTGGATGGAACTTAGGCAGCACTGTGTGTATGCAACACACCTGGTAGGTGGAAGTTAGGCTGCACTGTGTGTGTGTGTGTGTGTGTGTGTGTGTGTGCGCGCATAACACTTGGTAGGAGGGTGTTAGGCTGCACTGTGTGTGTGTGTGTGTGTGTGTGTGTGTGTGTGTGTGTGTGCGCATAACACTTGGTAGGAGGGTGTTAGGCTGCACTGTGTGTGCATTACTCCTGGTAGGTGGGTGTTAGGCTGCACTGTGTGTGCATTACTCCTGGTAGGTGGATGTTAGGCTGTACTGTGTGTGTGCATTACTCCTGGTAGGTGGGTGTTAGGCTGCACTGTGTGGGCATTACTCCTGGTAGGTGGGTGTTAGGCTGCACTGTGTGTGTGCATTACTCCTGGTAGGTGGGTGTTAGGCTGCACTGTGTGTGTGCATTACTCCTGGTAGGTGGGTGTTAGGCTGCACTGTGTGTGTGCATGACTCCTGGTAGGTGGGTGTTAGGCTGCACTGTGTGGGCATTACTCCTGGTAGGTGGGTGTTAGGCTGCACTGTGTGTGTGCATTACTCCTGGTAGGTGTGTGTTAGGCTGCACTGTGTGTGTGCATGACTCCTGGTAGGTGGATGTTAGGCTGTAATGTGTGTGTGTGTGTGTGTGTGTGCATTGTACCTGGTAGGTGGATGTTAGGCTGCACTGTGTGTGCATTATATAGCTGGTAGGTGGAAGTTAGGCTTCATTGTTTGTGTGCATTACACCTGGTAGGTGGGGGCAAGGTTGGGGTGTATGTGTGTGTTTAAGTGCACTATACCAGTTCATTCCCCGTAAGAAAATAGGGTAGACAAATACACCAATGAAATTAAACTACTTACAAAATAATTTTAAATTTTATTTTCACCTTGTTGTGCCAAAATTCATGTATGTGCAGTCATTAAAAGGGTATAGGTAGAGAAAGCAATGGCCAAGATTAAATGTGGTAAAGCTGCAGGTGTATATGTGATAACTCTAGAAATGGTGAAATATGGAGATAATGCAGTGGCTATGACGTGACCTGGCATAGAGACAAGAAGTAATAGATGCGCGGAGAAAGGTTATTATTGTGTCACTTCACAAAAGAAAAGGCATAACGGATGAATGAAGCAATCATGGGGGTATTAGCCAATTGGGTGTAATGCCCCATTGGGCATGCCAGGAAAAATATATGAGAGAATACTGATGGAGACTGTTGCACCAAAGTAAGTGATCAGCAAGGGGGTTTGGAAAATTGTGAGGTTGTGTGGATAAAATATTTGTAATTAAAATGCTGCTTTTATGGGCTTCAGAGGGAGCATATGAAAGGGTTGATAGGAAAGCACTCTGTCATATTCTGAAGATCTATGGTGTGGGAGGACAGCAAATGGAAGGAATAAAAGCATTGTATAAAGAGACAAATGCATATGTAAAGGTAGTTTTGTAACTGGAATGGGAGTAAGACAGAGATGTGTGATGTCACCATAATTACAGCAGACATGAAGTATATAAATTTAGTGATTGTGCAGAAAATCAACATTATTATCTTTAAAACAGATCCCACAGTATGGCATTCAGGCCTATCCTCCGTGGTGCAGCGCACTTAGGAGAGCTGGAGCTGATGGATGAACTGCCCCGGCATCGCCGTTTCCAGACTCGCACGGACCCATTTCTGGAGGACACAGAAGGTATAGACTCACTAATGAAAATAAACCAACATGAAACTCCACAAAGCTGCAGGCAATTACCAAGAGATGTATATAATAAAAGTTATGAATGGATGTAAATGGTATTTACCTTTATCCTTACATGATTTCAGGTACTGAATAGAAATATAAAAACTAAATTACATATTTAAATGACTCTGCAACTGGCATGATGTTTATTGTTTCATAATTTTACTTTGACTTTCTGTGGCTAGCCTCTCCATATGGGAACATGTGTCATAAATCCTATTTCCTTATTTATGGGCTCAAATTCGTGTGTGGGATTTTTTTTCTTACTGATATGATATCCAGAGTGAACATGAACATCATTCTTAATTATGAGGACAGAGAAAATGTCAGCAATAGTATTACATGTACTAATCGTCGCATATTCTAAAACCTTCGACTCCCCTGTGAAAAAGTCTCTCTACATATCTATCTGGATATAGGTTTGAGCTCGCATTTTTGTATTTCCAAGTAATTTGAGTGAGTCATATTTCTTTTAATGCTGCACACAAAGAATAGCTCGAGCTGCTCCACCTATAAATACAGTTAGAAATAATTACTATTAAACCAATTAGAAGCCAAATTTGTTATCTCAATCATATGGACCACAGCTGACAAGGAGGGACCCAGATTCCAAAACAGTGCCCTGCTCTGCAAGCCCTCCTTAACAAGAGTTTTACACTCACATAACACTGTCTATTCTTTTGTGGTATTATCTCGATACATTGATATAATAAACACATTGAAATGAAATAACATCAACAAGATGACTTGTTAGGAATTTAACTAGGCAAAAATAAAACAAGTATAATGCTTGTAAATAAAACAAGTATAATGCTTACAAATTAGAATATATATGAGTAAATATATTTAATAATGAATAAATAAATAGTAATGTTTCCTTAATATAATGAGACATGTAAAATGAAGTAGTTAATGAAGTAGTTAAAGTTTACGGGAAAATAAGACAGAGGGCGTTGGTGGCGCGGTATATAAATCACGACCGGCGTTCATCACATCAGTTTAAACTCAGTTACTAGTCAGTTACCTCTACTACACTAACTTTCTTCTCCGAACTACAAGATTCGGGCCGCTCAGGAGAACTTTGCCTTGAACCCCCCTACTTCTGCTA
>CM035220.1:35635134-35649313 GCA_020233015.1 Callinectes sapidus | reverse complement strand
TGAACTGGAGGACTGAGGTACATAGGCAGGTTTTCTCGAACAGCTGTCTCTAAACCGGAGTTATTAGAGAATTTGAACTCAGATAAGGTATTAGTAACATATTTAATGCTGGAGAAATTGAGGTTATGGAAAATTTTCATGGGTATGATATAATTTTAGATATTTGCGGTGAAACCATGATGAAGTTGAGATGGAAAGGTTGACAGTTGGGAAGAGCGTAAGTAGCACGCTATAAGAATTGCAAAATGACCTGTCACTTCCATATATTCGGTATGATTAGGACAAACTACTGACACAAAAACATGTTGTGTAGAGTAAAAGTAGTGAAAACCGAAGAAGTTTGTATGAAAAAGTGGCTTAGGTGCAAACTGAGTATAAGGACACAAGGATAAAGCCCTAGAAGCATCGGTCTGGGTCAGCACTACTTCACAAATCCCGCCAGTAACAGGTAAGAACGCGAACAAATAGGCTGGACAATGATACAGATGACGATACTCGGTCCGACATTTTCGTAAATCGGACAAATGACCAACAGCATACAGGGAAAAATCATTTGCGATAAGAACCACTGATGGCTGCAAATTTAATATCATTATAGTTCCGTTTATGTCAAAAGGGAAGGGTTCAACTTGGTAAACTTTAAAAACATCCCGTGATTGGAAGGGAACATGGATAACCACCGCATCGGATGTCAGCACAGACTCCAGTAAGGGATAGTAATGTTCAATACTGTGAGAGTCAAACAAGGGGGCTAAATTAAAATTCTTTTTCCCAATATACAAGGTGTGGAGAAGATCCTTCACCGGGAAAAGAGATGAAGTCACCCTACCTCGAGCTGCATCGACTAGATTTTGTATGACCAGAAGGTTAGTATACAGGAAGGAGTTAATAGTGTGCTCCAGAATAGACAAGGCTTGGTTCAATGTCAACATGCCCTGCAGGCTAGTAACCTGTTGCAAGACCCTGTTCAAGGAAGATCTCAAAGCATTTGTGTATATAATGAGATCCTGAACATGCAAATCAAGTCTGGCAATATTTTTATAGTTCAACTCAATAGCTTTGTTATTTAATGAAGCTATGGAACTTAACTGGTCATATCTTTCTCTTAATTCCTCTACATCTTCATTCATTGCAGTTCCAAATAACATGCGAGATAAATGTCCAATACCATCAATCAACCCTCGCTTCATGCGGTTAGAAACATCAAAGCCATAGTAGTTATCCTTGTTGGCTACTGATTATGGACTTTCCAGGGACCGGCACTAGAGTGGGCTATTTTGTCTTATTTTTGTTGCCCCTTGGAGCCATGGTAACAGTCATCAAATTGGTCTTCACAGATGGCTTGGGAGTCCTATACGTACGCAATATTAATGCGTTTGAGCCACTGCATTCGTCTACAAGTGAAAAGTGTGTCAGTGCCAATAAAACTCAACTCAACAATAAAGCCAGTCTCTGTCACAACATTTAGAGCAATCTGGAAGGTTAGGGTAGGTTTGCAAGTGTTTTAACGATATTTACCTAACGTTTCCTCACTGAGGCAGGGATACTCCGATATATAGAATGGCTTTTTATTTAAAGGTGTGTCATATTTAATGACTTATCTTATCATTATCTATTAAAACATACCTTCTAGCGTCTCTGGGGAACAGATGAAGGCGCACTCTCGGATGAGTGGTTTTCTTTTTGCCACAAAGGCAGCATGATGAGTTTGTTGCGCTTGGGGCCATTTTGAATGTGGAGCATTGCCGGCCGGGCCCAGGGGTCTCCCTCCCTGCCCGACTGTCCCTCTCGACTGCTGCTGCTCCCTAGTGTCCACTGAAGGCATGAACATTTTCCTCAATTTTGCCGATTCGATCACTTTATCCTTGACTATATTATCCTTGGAAGACACGGTACCCCCGTGTCTTGCCGCTTACCTTCGAGGAAAAATATATCTATATTCCAAATTTAATGTGGTAAATAGTTGTAATTCAGTTACTACGATCTCAGAATTTTTTTTTATATTTGGAAAGTCACCTAGTTCAGCTGCAGCGAATATGTTTGTCATTTTTACAACAACTGCATGAGCCTTCACTGCACAGAGGAACCAGCGGCCCAGCCAAGCGAGAACCTGCATCGCCGCCCCCCTCCTGGTTTTTTCTACTGCTGTAATTTCACTTCACGGGTAAGTAATACTGAACTTAACATTACATTAATTGTTTTCTTTACTGAGCACATTATGATAACATACAAATGGCGAGTTAGATGCCTTACCAAGTCGAGAACAAGGAGTGCCAAATAGCAGGTGGTCAGGACGTCAGTGTATATATAGTATGGCTGTAATAATACTGCTTGTGTGTGTGCATTACATGTGGTGGATGGAACTTAGGCAGCACTGTGTGTATGCAACACACCTGGTAGGTGGAAGTTAGGCTGCACTGTGTGTGTGTGTGTGTGTGTGTGTGTGTGTGTGCGCATAACACTTGGTAGGAGGGTGTTAGGCTGCACTGTGTGTGTGTGTGTGTGTGTGTGTGTGTGTGTGTGTGTGTGTGTGTGTGTGCGCATAACACTTGGTAGGAGGGTGTTAGGCTGCACTGTGTGTGCATTACTCCTGGTAGGTGGGTGTTAGGCTGCACTGTGTGTGCATTACTCCTGGTAGGTGGATGTTAGGCTGTACTGTGTGTGTGCATTACTCCTGGTAGGTGGGTGTTAGGCTGCACTGTGTGGGCATTACTCCTGGTAGGTGGGTGTTAGGCTGCACTGTGTGTGTGCATTACTCCTGGTAGGTGGGTGTTAGGCTGCACTGTGTGTGTGCATTACTCCTGGTAGGTGGGTGTTAGGCTGCACTGTGTGTGTGCATGACTCCTGGTAGGTGGGTGTTAGGCTGCACTGTGTGGGCATTACTCCTGGTAGGTGGGTGTTAGGCTGCACTGTGTGTGTGCATTACTCCTGGTAGGTGTGTGTTAGGCTGCACTGTGTGTGTGCATGACTCCTGGTAGGTGGATGTTAGGCTGTAATGTGTGTGTGTGTGTGTGCATTGTACCTGGTAGGTGGATGTTAGGCTGCACTGTGTGTGCATTATATAGCTGGTAGGTGGAAGTTAGGCTTCATTGTTTGTGTGCATTACACCTGGTAGGTGGGGGCAAGGTTGGGGTGTGTGTGTGTGTTTAAGTGCACTATACCAGTTCATTCCCCGTAAGAAAATAGGGTAGACAAATACACCAATGAAATTAAACTACTTACAAAATAATTTTAAATTTTATTTTCACCTTGTTGTGCCAAAATTCATGTATGTGCAGTCATTAAAAGGGTATAGGTAGAGAAAGCAATGGCCAAGATTAAATGTGGTAAAGCTGCAGGTGTATGTGTGATAACTCTAGTAATGGAGAAATATGGCGGAAATGCAGTGGCTATGACGTGACCTGGCATGGAGACAAGAAGTAACAGATGCGCGGAGAAAGGTTATTATTGTGTCACTTCACAAAAGAAAAGGCATAACGGATGAATGAAGCAATCATAGGGTATTAGCCAATTGGGTGTAATGCCCCATTGGGCATGCCAGGAAAAATATATGAGAGAATACTGATGGAGACTGTTGCACCAAAGTTAGTGATGAGCAAGGGGGTTTGGAAAATTGTGAGGTTGTGTGGATAAAATATTTGTAATTAAAATGCTGCTTTTATGGGCTTCAGAGGGAGCATATGAAAGGGTTGATAGGAAAGCACTCTGTCATATTCTGAAGATCTATGGTGTGGGAGGACAGCAAATGGAAGGAATAAAAGCATTGTATAAAGAGACAAATGCATATGTAAAGGTAGTTTTGTAACTGGAATGGGAGTAAGACAGAGATGTGTGATGTCACCATAATTACAGCAGACATGTAGTATATAAATTTAGTGATTGTGCAGAAAATCAACATTATTATCTTTAAAACAGATCCCACAGTATGGCATTCAGGCCTATCCTCCGTGGTGCAGCGCACTTAGGAGAGCTGGAGCTGATGGATGAACTGCCCCGGCATCGCCGTTTCCAGACTCGCGCGGATCCATTTCTGGAGGACACAGAAGGAGAGTTTGTAGACCGGTATAGACTCACTAATGAAAATAGACCAACATGAAACTCCACAAAGCTGCAGGCAATTACCAAGAGATGTATATAATAAAAGTTATGAATGGATGTAAATGGTATTTACCTTTATCCTTACATGATTTCAGGTACTGAATAGAAATATAAAAACTAAATTACATATTTAAATGACTCTGCAACTGGCATGATGTTTATTGTTTCATAATTTTACTTTGACTTTCTGTGGCTAGCCTCTCCATATGGGAACATGTGTCATAAATCCTATTTCCTTATTTATGGGCTCAAATTCGTGTGTGGGATTTTTTTTCTTACTGATATGATATCCAGAGTGAACATGAACATCATTCTTAATTATGAGGACAGAGAAAATGTCAGCAATAGTATTACATGTACTAATCGTCGCATATTCTAAAACCTTCGACTCCCCTGTGAAAAAGTCTCTCTACATATCTATCTGGATATAGGTTTGAGCTCGCATTTTTGTATTTCCAAGTAATTTGAGTGAGTCATATTTCTTTTAATGCTGCACACAAAGAATAGCTCGAGCTGCTCCACCTATAAATACAGTTAGAAATAATTACTATTAAACCAATTAGAAGCCAAATTTGTTATCTCAATCATATGGACCACAGCTGACAAGGAGGGACCCAGATTCCAAAACAGTGCCCTGCTCTGCAAGCCCTCCTTAACAAGAGTTTTACACTCACATAACACTGTCTATTCTTTTGTGGTATTATCTCGATACATTGATATAATAAACACATTGAAATGAAATAACATCAACAAGATGACTTGTTAGGAATTTAACTAGGCAAAAATAAAACAAGTATAATGCTTGTAAATAAAACAAGTATAATGCTTACAAATTAGAATATATATGAGTAAATATATTTAATAATGAATAAATAAATAGTAATGTTTCCTTAATATAATGAGACATGTAAAATCAAGTAGTTAATGAAGTAGTTAAAGTTTACGGGAAAATAAGACAGAAGGCGTTGGTGGCGCGGTATATAAATCACGACCGGCGTTCATCACATCATTTTAAACTCAGTTACTAGTCAGTTACCTCTACTACACTAACTTTCTTCTCCGAACTACAAGATTCGGGCCGCTCAGGAGAACTTTGCCTTGAAACCCCCTACTTCTGCTACCTCAGGCTGAGTAGTAGTATTTTTTAGAACGTAGATGTGCTAGGCAATTTTGTTGCAACAACTTTGAGCCGTACGCATTTCTGTGTAATTGAAATTAGTGCTGCTTGGCTGGTTAGGGCAGCCATGTAACGACTGTCAAGTGCAGGTGAGGGTGGTTTCCTCTTTTTATGATTCTCTTGGGTGCTAATTTTTATGTGAAGGGTCACTGCCTTTTTACCTTTTCACAACAAATTTTCAAGGCAAAAATTCATAATTATTCTATATTCTTGTTTTATTTACAAGCACCATCGGGAATAAGCCTCCCAACAATAATCCCAAACATAATCATGTCAGTAAATAGTAGTCAACCCTTTGTGGCAGTGGCCTTATTCAACTGAATAGCCAGTGACAACAATGGGGCTGACTAATTGAACTAATCCTAAATTGAGAAAAAAAATTTAATTGCCTTTAGTTTTTTAAATTAATTATTTTATTTAGACCTTTAATTACACTCTAAAGCAACATGCCTCCTAAGGAAGATAAACAAGCTATGGAAACTATAAAAAATCTTAGAACAGGTAGGGGTGTATTCAGGAGAAAAATTACACTCATACTGAAACAATTGAAAGAAATGAAGGATAAAATTCTTTGTCAGACTCTTTAGCAAATAATTTGAGGAGTAAAATAGATAAAGAGATGAATCAGGTTCAGCAATTTAATGAAAGAATAAATGATGTAATGGTCCAGAATGAATTGGAGAGTGTGGATGAAAATTTCTGTTTCAGAAGTTGAAGACCAAATCAAATATGATGTGGATATAGAAATTGAACTAGATCAATATGCAGTAACTAACCAGAATCAAGCTTCAGGAATGTCAGGAGTTGCACAAAGTAATGTAACCTCTCAAGATTTAATAAACCTAATGTCACAAATGTCTGTTGGTGAAGGAAGACCACCTCCTTTAAATTGTGGCACATTTACAGGCAAGGAAAAAGACAAATTTGCATTCAATACTTTTTAAAATCAATTTAACAATGTCATTGGATCTAGAAAGCAGCTAACTGATGCAACTAAACTAGCCTATTTAGTTGGTTATCTCAGGGATTATGCCCTCTCTGTAGTTAAACATCTGTCTATCACTGACACAAACTATGATATTGCTATTCAGATGCTCAAGAATGAGTTTCTGGACAAAGAATTTATTGTAGATGAAACTTATAAGAATATCCTTAAGGCTTACCCTAATACCACCTTTGATCCAGAATATTCTTCTGTTAAAATCTATTTAAATGAAATGAGATCTTATTTGTCAGATTTGAAAACCCATGGATTTGACTTTCTGGAATCAGGAACTGCTGGTCATTCCCTCATTAGCCATATCATTTTTAATAAACTTCCTGTGGTAGTGAAAAAGGAATTCATTCATGTATTAGACAAGAATTACCCTAGCATAACTGAAATACTAGATAATTACCATAGAGTCATCACTACCTTAAGTAAAACTTCTTCTGTAAGACCAAAGACTTTTGTTAAAGCCAGCTATAAGCCACATCATACTGATTTCAAACCTTCCAAAACTTTTCGAGAAATTGAAGGTTTTAAAGGAACACTTCAAAACTTTAAGAATACCTCCTCTAAATTCACTTGCAAATTATGTGGAGGGCATGGACATTCCTTAGGGCAATGCAATAACTTCACTAATTATGAAGCTAAGATAGCCAGGTTAAATGAGCTTTCCTTGTGCACCAGATGTGCTGGCTCTGGGCACAATGAGCATAATTGTTTCGGAAAGCAAGGTAAACTCAGATATGAGTGCAGAAACTGCCATGTTAAAGAACACATAACTCCTCTATGCCCATCTGCTCTTAAAGAAGACAAATTTAAATATCAAATGCAGACAAATGTTAGCCTATGTTTGGCTCAGAGAAGTTTTGATTCATGCCATATCCTTCCTACCATGACCTTAACCCTAAAGAATGGCAAAACGATGAGATAAGTTAGGTGCCTAGTAGATACTGGTAGCCAAAGATCATATATCTCTGAGTCTGTAGCACAAGACCTGTGTCCTAATGTAAGTGAACTGTTTTCTTTGGAATGTGATGTGAGTACATACATCGGAGAAGAAACTAAGGTTTTCAAGCAAATGAGTACAGGGATCAAGTTACATGATCGCATTGCCTTCGTTCCTCTATTGGTAGACAAGACCTTAGATATTAAATTTTATGTCCCTGGAATGAATGCAGTCATAAATAAATTCAAACTGAATAACATGAAATTGCTAGATGACTATTTCTATGAACCTGTAAATCATGAACACATCCAGGTGGATATGCTGTTGGGAATAGATGTTTTACAAAACATGACATCTGTATCATGGCAGGAAAAATTAGGTGGCAGTTGTTTAGTAATGCACAATAAAGCAGCACCTATAGGTAATGTCTTCAACTTTTTAGAACCTGCAGAGAGACAGTTTGTAATGCGACTTCTAGCTAAAAAAGATGAAGCTAAATTATGCAGTAAAACTAAGACCATGGTTAATGCAGTGATGGATCCTTTAAAGTCATACTATAACCCATTGGAACATTTATTAGAGGATACAGATGTAGAAAACGGACTAGAACACCTTTTTCAGCTTCGAATCAATGGGAATAAAAGCCACGGAAGCAGATTTAGGCCCGTACCAAGAGTCACGAAGGTTGAGCGACGAAGGTACAAGGGAAGGATGATCGGTACCAAGAGTCGGTAGCATTTTTGGAACGAAGGTTCGGTCGAGCGACGGAGGGAAGACACGGTACCCCCCGTGTCTTGCCGCTTACCTTCGAGGAAAAATATATCTATATTCCAAATTTAATGTGATAAATAGTTGTAATTCAGTTACTACGATCTCAGAACATTTTTTTTATTTGGAAAGTCATCTAGTTCAGCTGCAGCGAATATGTTTTTGTCATTTTTACAACAACTGCACGAGCCTTCACCGCACAGAGGAACCAGCTGCCCGCCAAGCGAGAACCTGCGTCGCCGCCCCCCTCCTGGTTTTTTCTACTGCTGTAATTTCACTTCACGGGTAAGTAACACTGAGCTTAACATTACATTAATTGTTATCTTTACTGAGCACGTTATGATAACATACAAATGGCGAGTTAGATGCCTTACCAAGTCGAGAACAAGGAGTGCCAAATAGCAGGGTCAGGACGTCAGTGTATGTATAGTATGGCTGTAATAATACTGCTTGTGTATGTGCATTACATGTGGTGGATGGAACTTAGGCAGCACTGTGTGTATGCAACACACCTGGTAGGTGGAAGTTAGGCTGCACTGTGTCCTGGTAGGTGGAAGTTAGGCTGCACTGTGTGTGTGTGTGTGTGTGTGTGTGCATTGTACCTGGTAGGTGGATGTTAGGGTGCACTGTGTGTGTCCATTACTCCTGGTAGGTGCATGTTAGGCTGTAATGTGTGTGTGTGTGTGTGTGTGTGTGTGTGTGTGTGTGTGTGCATTGTACCTGGTAGGTGGATGTTAGGCTGCACTGTGTGTGCATTATATAGCTGGTAGGTGGAAGTTAGGCTTCATTGTTTGTGTGCATTACACCTGGTAGGTGGGGGCAAGGTTGGGGTGTGTGTGTGTGTTTAAGTGCACTATACCAGTTCATTCCCCGTAAGAAAATAGGGTAGACAAATACACCGATGAAATTAAACTACTTACAAAATAATGTTCAATTTTATTTTCACCTTGTTGTGCCAGAATCCATGTATGTGCAGAGTCATTAAAAGGGTATAGGTAGAGAAAGCAATGGCCAAGATTAAATGTGGTAAAGCTGCAGGTGTATATGTGATAACTCTAGAAATGGTGAAATATGGAGGAAATGCAGTGGCTATGATATGACCTGGCATGGAGACAAGAAGTAACAGATGCGCGGAGAAAGGTTGTTATTGTGTCACTTCACAAAAGAAAAGGCATAACGGATGAATGAAGCAATCATAGGGGTATTAGCCAATTGGGTGTAATGCCCCATTGGGCATGCCAGGAAAAATATATGAGAGAATACTGATGGAGACTGTTGCACCAAAGTTAGTGATGAGCAAGGGGGTTTGGAAAATTGTGAGGTTGTGTGGATAAAATATTTGTAATTAAAATGCTGCTTTTATGGGCTTCAGAGGGAGCATATGAAAGGGTTGATAGGAAAGCACTCTGGAATATTCTGAAGATCTATGGTGTGGGAGGACAGCAAATGGAAGGAATAAAAGCATTGTATAAAGAGGCAAATGCATATGTAAAGGTAGTTTTGTAACTGGAATGGGAGTAAGACAGAGATGTGTGATGTCACCATAATTACAGCAGACATGAAGTATATAAATTTAGTGATTGTGCAGACAATCAACATTATTATCTTTAAAACAGATCCCACAGTATGGCATTCAGGCCTATCCTCCGTGGTGCAGCGCACTTAGGAGAGCTGGAGCTGATGGATGAACTGCCCCGGCATCGCCGTTTCCAGACTCGCACGGACCCATTTCTGGAGGACACAGAAGGTATAGACTCACTAATGAAAATAAACCAACATGAAACTCCACAAAGCTGCAGGCAATTACTAAGAGATGTATATAATAAAAGTTATGAATGGATGTAAATGGTATTTACCTTTATCCTTACATGATTTCAGGTACTGAATAGAAATATAAAAACTAAATTACATATCTAAATGACTCTGCAACTGGCATAATGTTTATTGTTTCATAATTTTACTTTGACTTTCTGTGGCTAGCCTCTCCATATGGGAACATGTGTCATAAATCCTATTTCCTTATTTATGGGCTCAAATTCGTGTGTGGGATTTTTTTTCTGACTGATATGATATCTAGAGTGAGCATGAACATCATTCTTTATTATGAGGACAGAGAAAATGTCAGCAATAGTATTACATGTACCAATCATCGCATATTCTAAAACCTTTGACTCCCCTGTGTAAAAGTCTCTCTACATATCTGGATATACGTAGTTTGAGCTCACACTTTTGTATTTCCAAGTGGTTTAATTGCAGTTTCAACCAACACCCCCCACGTCATAATATACCATCTGAACGTCTATATTGCACTGTTAGGAGCATTTCTAAACCCACGTTATCCTGGGGTCGATGAGTAAAAACGCCGTTATAGGTCCATCAATATGCTGCGGTCGAAAATTTTCTAAATCCGGAGAGAGCTTCCCTCTCCTTGGATAAACATAACACTGCGTGTGTTCGTGTGTGTGTTATCAATGCTGCGCATGCGTTTCGTGACGGAAGCACACACGTGAGGTTATCCACTGCCAATCAACAAAATTCACCTGGTTAGAGTGGGGGGGGGGCGCAGCCCCCCCGGTTAGGTTAGGTTTTGGTTAGATTAGGTTGTTAGGTTAGGTTAGGTTGTTTTTTTGGCCTTTCACTGGGGGAGTTGGTTAGGTTTGCGTAAGGATATTTCCTGAAATCCAGGGAAATTTCCCTACATTTAGGGAAATTTCCCCTAAATTTAGGGAATTTCCCTAAATTTTCAAAGTCCATATAACACTCAAATATGCTTCCCCCCCAAAAAAAAACCCGATTCCCCACAGGCCCCCAACCTTGCTTGAGGGGTTAGGGGGGTGTTGGTAGAGATTGAAACTACAATTTTACCTTCCAAGTAATTTGAGTGAGTCATGTTTCTTTTAATGCTGCACACAAAGGAATAGCTCGAGCTGCTCCACCTATTAATACAGTTAGAAATAATTACTATTAAATCAATTAGAAGCCAAATTTGTTATCTCAACCATATGGATCACTAAGAGAAAATGCATATTTACCTTAGTTTTATGCGGTGATAACATCTTTTGAGCTGTTCTGCTGTCCTTGGTTGACTATCTGGGTTCATTGCAGTAAATTCTTTTCTTATATCCTCCCAGGCCATTTGTTTTTTGTATATTAGGGAGGGATTGGTGGAGCGGTCTTGTAAGACCCTCCGCTCCCCCAACAAGCCTGAGAAGCATAATTCTCAGGTCATGAGAGGGTGGAACAGCTCTGTCGCTCATCTTCTCCATCGCGAAATTACTTCTTCTTCCTTGGTGTGTTGCGAAATTACCGCCGCAGCTGTGTTTGTTGTCGGTCTTCACGAGTTGGCTCTCGGATCCGGATTCAAGACATGCAGCATTGTTACCAACACCCACGCGTGTCGCACCTTCCCCTACTCTACCTTCCCGAGCGACTTGTGGTAAGGAATGAAGGCACGGTCCGAGACCGTGCCTTCACGGTCGAAGGGAAGGTACGCGGTTCGACCTTCGTGACTCTTGGTACGAGCCTTAGTCTCCCTTGAGAGTGAGCAAATAAAGAAGTTTGAGGAAGGAATTTCTTTCAAAGATGGTCATTATAATGTGGAACTGCCATGGTATCAAGATAAAATAGAATCTGTGCCATCTAATCATTTTGTTGCTTTAAAGGTGCTGGATAGGACTTTGGATTACTTAAAAAGAAAAAATTTACTGGAAAATTATCAGGCTGTATTTGATCAACAGTTGGATGATGGCATAATAGAAGAAATTGAAGTAAAACCTGCACAGTATGATGAAAAGATCTGGATCCCTCATAGACCAGTCATCAAAATGGAAGAACAGGTTACCACTAAGATCAGGCCTGTCTTCAATTGCTCTTTGAAAACGAACAAAGATTTACCATCCTTGAATGAGGCTGCTTACCCAGGTGTTGATCTTATGAACAGCATTCTTCAATTACTTTTTTATTTTCGAACCAATAAGTTGGTCATGTTAAGTGATGTCAAACAAGCCTTTCTAATGATCAAATTAAAGGATGAAGTAGACCAAAATAGATTTTGTTTCTTTTGGAAGAGAGGAAATAAGTTAGTAACTTACAGGTTCAAGACTATAGTTTTTGGATTTACATCTTCTCCTTTCATGTTACATTATGTAATGAGACACCATGCTAATACCTTTCCTGATGACAAATTGAGTAAAATTTTGGCTAATAATTTTTATGTGGACAATTTGCTTGTGACAGGAAATGAAACTAATGAAATGCAAGAGTTGTATCATCTGGCATATGAGAGAATGAAAGCAGGTGGATTTACCTTGAGATCTTGGAATTCTAATTCAACTGAATTGAGAACCCAAATGGCTAATGATGGAAGATTAGTAGAACATACTAGTGAGGAAGAGAAGGTTCTAGGATATAGATATAATGTCCAGCAAGATTCAATGAACATTGCTCTTTGTAAAATAGATCCTGAAGCAAATACTAAAAGAAAAATCCTATCTCAAACATCCAAATTATTTGATCCCTTAAATTTCACTCTTCCTGTGACCATAAGAGGTAAACTTTTGATGAGAAAAATATGGAAGTTAGAAAAAGGTTGGGATGACACCCTGCCTGATGAAATTTGCAGTGAAATGAAAAAATTAAGTAGAGATTTAGAAATGCTGTCTGAAGTGACTTTCCCAAGACAAGCCTTAAATGAACAGAATTCATATGGGCTACATATATTTTGTGATAGTTCTGCTGAAGCATATGGGTTTGTGGCCTATGCTTTAGATGGAGAGGGTAAAAGCACATACCTACATTCTAAGTCAAAAGTAGCTCCACTAAATAAAGGAAAGGAACATAGTATTCCTACACTAGAACTTATGGCAGTAATATTAGCCTTAAAATGTTTACCTACTATTTTAGAGGCTTATAATAACATTCAAATTCAGTTCGTTAATATTTGTGTGGATGCTCAGGTGGTGTTAAACTGGCTTTTGACCAAGGACACTAAAGTAAAATCTAAATTCCTAAAAAACAGAGTGTCGGAAGCTGAAGGACTGAAGTCTGAAATAAATAAGAAATTCAAAATGCCTGTAGCATACCACTATGTAAACACTGAACATAACCCTGCAGACTTAATTACCAAGGGTTTGACCTATAGCAAATATTTAGAAAAAATAAAGTTCTGGCTGGAAGGACCTCAGTGGTTGACTAATGATTACCAACTGTGGCCTCAATATCCTCTGTTGAGCATAGCACCTTCCCTAAAGAGTAAAATATGCACTGCTTGTACCTCTCAAACTCCTAAAATAAATACAGGAATACTTAATATAAATAAATATTCATCTTATGAGGACTTGTTGAAGTGCACCACCTACCTATTTAAATTTCTAAGTAAAATAAAGGATTGTAACCCAAAAAAGAAGGCCTTAGAATACTGGGTTAAGGTTGCTCAGACAGAATGCTATCAAGATGAATTAAAATTTTTGCAGAACCCAAGTCATGAAAATGAAAGAAATATCCCACTTCTGGTATCTAACCTTAACTTATTCCTTGATGACAGAGGCATTATAAGATCCAGAGGTAGAATTAGCAAATACCAATATTTTAAATATGAAATACACCATCCTGTGTTACTCCCTAAGGATCACAGGTTAACTAAACTCTATTGTGAAAAAGTAAAAATAGCAGTGACCCTTCACAATAATCAAGCACCCAAGAGAATCAGAAAAAAAGAAACCACCCTCACCTGCACTTCACAGTGGTTACAGGGCTGCCATAACCAGCCAAGCAGCACTTATTTCAACCACAGAAATACTTACGGCTCAAAGTTGTTGCAACAAAAATTGCCTAGCACATCTATGTTCTAAAATATAATACTACTTAGCTGCGGTAGCAGAAGTTGGCGGTTTCAAGGCAAAAAGTTCTCTTGAATGGCCCTAATGCAGTAATTCGTAGCAGTAAGGTAGTGTAGTGGAGGTAAACTAACTTGTCACGGACGTGAAACTGACGAGTGACTAACGTGAGGAACGCCGGTCGTGATTTATATACCGCGCCACCAACGCCCTCTGTCTTATATTCCCGTAAACTTCAACTACTTAATTAGCTATTTGATTTTACATGTCTCATTTATTAAGGAAACATTACTATTTATTTATTTATTATTGAATATATTTATTCGTATATATTCTTATTTGTAAGCATTATACTTGTTTTATTTACA
>CM035220.1:35619826-35635114 GCA_020233015.1 Callinectes sapidus | reverse complement strand
AGTAATTCAGCTGTGAGTATTTTGTGATAAATCACACACTGAGGCCTCACTACACCTTTATCAGTGATGCTTGTAAATCCAAAATCGAGTTAGTTGTCATCTTAGCGGGCGCCGTGTCACACGTGGGAGATTGTCTTTTGTGACTCTATTGTGAAAAAGTAAAAATAGCAGTGACCCTTCACAATAATCAAGCACCCAAGAGAATCAGAAAAAAAGAAACCACCCTCACCTGCACTTCACAGTGGTTACAGGGCTGCCATAACCAGCCAAGCAGCACTTATTTCAACCACAGAAATACTTACGGCTCAAAGTTGTTGCAACAAAAATTGCCTAGCACATCTATGTTCTAAAATATAATACTACTTAGCTGCGGTAGCAGAAGTTGGCGGTTTCAAGGCAAAAAGTTCTCTTGAATGGCCCTAATGCAGTAATTCGTAGCAGTAAGGTAGTGTAGTGGAGGTAAACTAACTTGTCACGGACGTGAAACTGACGAGTGACTAACGTGAGGAACGCCGGTCGTGATTTATATACCGCGCCACCAACGCCCTCTGTCTTATATTCCCGTAGACTTCAACTACTTAATTAGCTATTTGATTTTACATGTCTCATTTATTAAGGAAACATTTATTTATTTATTATTACATATATTTATTCGTATATTTTTATTTGTAAGCATTATTCTTGTTTTATTTACAAGCATTATACTGGTTTTATTTTTTCCTAGTTAAATTCCTAACATATTCCCCAGAGGAGATTGCGATTCCCCACATCGCAATTAGGTAACTACTCTGGAGGTCAGTTTATCTGTTTATTTATTTTAAATGAAGAGATGAAATGGGGATTTACTGTAGTAAGAGAGAGAGAGAGAAAGATGGAAATGCAACTCGGGGAGGTTGAGATCGCTGCTCATCTCATCCAAATAGTCATGCCCCTACCAAAATCCTCACCTTTATGAAAGGTGTAGCATTTTATCCTAACCTACTTTATCTCACCTTAACCTAGTCTTAAATTTAAACCTTATCCCCACCTTAAGCTAATACCTTAATACTATTAATTGCATCACCTTTAGTGAAGGTGTTGCATTTTCCTCATATCCTCACCTTCAGTGAAGGTGTAGCATTTTTTGCTAACATCCTCACCTTCAGTGAAGGTGTAGCATTTTTTACTAACACTTGAACTTAAATCCTAGAAGTCCTCACCTTCATGGGTGTAGCAGAAATTTATATTTACAAGTACTCTAAATCATCCCTAAGCATCTTATTAAATCTATCAGTAGCCTTCCTTTTTGGCCTGGCCCCCCTGAGATTGTCACCGCCGTTCCGGACTGGGGTTACATCATTAGGGGTGTCTTCTTTGGCCCTATTTGAATCTCTACCAGCATGAGTTATGGTAAGTTCAAGGGGATAGAGATTACATATTGAGTGAAATTCTACTGCACCATTACTTTGTTTAAGTTGAACTGTTCTTATTTTCAGCTAATCTGGAAACCGATGTGCAGAAACAAATACGACATAAATTGCTGCACAAGTGTATTTAAAGTTAAAAACATAACTCTTTATGTTATTATTTATACTTATTAGTGTATGATAAGGCTTTGTTAATTCAATTATATGATAAAACTGAAAATCGGTAATGGTTTTTATTTAAAGTAAGTACGTGCGGTAAAAATAAAGTAATGCTGATTTTGGTTTATGCATGTTATCTGGGATTATTGAAAAATAGCAGATAACACTGTCACCTCCTATATATGAAGCTAATCAGTGAAATAAAACAGAACAGCATCGCTGGCGGACGTACGACGAACTGAAATAAGCTCGCCCTCGTGCCTCACCGCTCTGTCTAAACTCCGCCCTTTTCTTCTTCTTCTTCCTCTTGTGACTTTTGATGGTTGTCTCTGTTGATCGTCACCTCTACTTTCTGTCTTGTTTTACTTAAAGTTTTATCAGTTCCCTTCAGTTTTAGTCATTGTAGAAGCAGAAGGCATACACAAGGACATTATTATTAGGAAGGTAATGTGTCTGAATAAATTAGTGATGTTCTATATGATTTTGTGTCGGCAAATTTCCGCGGGCCAAACCACACATCCCTCTTCTTCCACAAATTTGTAGGACCCGTGACGCGCCTTGGCAGACTGCACGTCTGATTCCAGAAAAGGAAGCGAAAGACAGACCAAGTAACTGATAAGGTCAAAGGATTTGCGAGATTTCCGAGCGGAAAAACGGAGAGAAGAAATGTTGTTTATAGGCTTGTTTGTTGCCGCCAGCCGAGGATAGTTGTCGTACCGGAAACGTTACGTATTTGTTAGAACATAATATTTCCTATACATTACATGCGTTTGCCTATTGTTCAATACATTCAAATTAAATTGAATATTATTGTACGTCCATTGAAGTCAGTAGAAAATGACAGATTACTTGCCTTGATACAATCATAGGTGGTTTTATGAATATCATCTGAAATTATGAATAAAGGCTCAAACAATGTCACATACCATCAATTATCATGAAATAGATTTATTTAAATTTCAGAAGCATTAATGTGTAACGACACACACACCTTTGTAAGTTTTTTAAAGCTTGCCCCAAAGAGTACTTATTTTTTCAACAAGAATTACGAAATCTGGTGGTGTCTGACAAGAAAACCCTCACTGCAACGCGGCTAATTACCGCCGCAGCTGTGTTTATGTTGTCGTTCTTCACAAGTTGGCTCTCGGATCCGGATTCAAGCCATGCAGCATTGTTACCAACACCCACGCGTGTCGCACCTTCCCCTACTCTACCTTCCCGAGCGACTTGTGGTAAGGAATGAAGGCACGGTCCGAGACCGTGCCTTCACGGTCGGAGGGAAGGTACGCGGTTCGACCTTCATGACTCTTGGTACGAGCCTAAGATTATTTGAGCTCCCCTTCACTTTTCCTTCATACCTCCCTCCATAATTTTTTCTCCACCTACACAAAGTTTCCTCCATCTTTCCTCCACCTTTTCTTCAATTCTGACCATCCTAACTATCTTCCTTGATAGTTAGAATAGTCGGTTTGTAATATAGTCTGATAGCAAAACCTGATCTTTTTCCTCCACACCTCTTTACTTTTACCTCCATATCTCCCTCCACGTTTTTCCTTCACTTTCCTCCATCCACACAAAGTTTCCTCCTTCTTTCCTCCTCCTCCTCTCAATTTCTGACTATCCTAACTATCTTCCTTGATAGTTAGAATAGTCGGTTTGTAAAATAGTCTGATGGCAAAACCTGAATTTTTTCCTCTACACCTCTTTACTTTTTCCTCCATATCTCCCTCCACCTTTTTTCCTCCACTTTCCTCCATCCACACCAAGTTTCCTCCTCCTCCTCTCAATTTCTGACTATCCTAACTATCTTCCTTGATAGTTAGAATAGTCGGTTTGTAAAATAGTCTGATGGCAAAACCTCAATTTTTTCCTCCACATCTCTTTACTTTTTCCTCCATATCTCCCTCCACCTTTTTTTCCTCCACTTTCTTCCATCCACACAAAGATTCATCCATTTTTCCTCCTCCTTCTCTAAATTTCTGACTATCCTAACTATCCTCCTTGATAGTCAAAATAGTCACTTTGTAAACCACTAGTAAAAAATCCAGAACTGACAAATATGACTATTTCTCTTACACTTCTTCCATAAATCAACTATTTTGAATATGAAAGAGGATAGTTAGGATAGTCAATAGTGGAGAGAAGGTGAAGGAAAGATGGAGGAAACTTTATCCAGTGGAGGAAAGTGGAGGGAGATATGGAGGAAAAAGTGGAGGGGTGTGGAGAGAAAAATCATAAAAAGTCAGATTTTGGTGTCAGACTATCTTAAGAAAACAACTATTTTGACCAGGAAGGGAGATGGTCAGGATAGTCAGAAGTAGAGAGAAGGTGGAGGAAAGATGGAGGAAACTTTATGTAGGTGGAGGAAAGTGGAGGAAACATGTAGAGGGAGATATGGAGGAAAAAGTGGGTGTGGAGGGAGAAAAGAAAATGAAATATCTTGTTAACATTACTGCTTTAACTACACAAAGACCCGAATTAGACCTAAAAATAACAAAAATAAGGAAAACGGCCTAAAAATAGACAAAAATAGGCCGAAATAAGAAAAATCCAAAGTAGACTCAAAAACTCAGTTTCCTTAAGCCGGTAAAGAGAAAATTCCAAAAAATTCCTTATTTAACGCCTAAAATAATGGAAAAATGTCTTAGAGAGGGTCAATTAGGCCTAAAATGGAGGAAAAAGCCAAGCGGAGAGAAAAACCGTTAACCTGGAGGCAAAACCGTGAAATTTCAATAGAAGAAAAAAAAAACGTTAATTTTGGAGGGAAAAACGGTTAGAAAGTTTGAAAATTTGAATATTTTGAGAGGAATCAATGGGGAAGAGGACTGACACCCATAACAATCTTCTCTCTCCTCCTCTTCCACCTCCTCCTCCTCCTCCTCCTCCTCTTCCTCTTCCTCTTCCTCTTCTTCCTCCTCCTCCTCCTCCTCTTCCTCCTCCTTCTCCTCTTCCTCTTCCTCCTCCTCCTCTCTTACCTCCATCCACGTGCCCCCACCAGCGCTGCCGCCGCCGCAGGGGAGGAAATTGGAGGGAAAAAGGCTTGATTTGGGGAGGAAACCCAGAAGTCTTCCTCCTCCTCCTTTTGTTTTTCTTTTTTTTTGTGTGTATTTTTATTTATTTATTATTATTTCTTTTTTTACCAAGCTCTCTCTCTCATTTATTTATTTTTTTTAAGTCTGCCTTAAAATGGGTAAGTTTTCTATGGTGGTTTACCTCTCTATAAACACCACAAGTAGTAAGAGATATCTCACATTAACTCTACCTTTCTTTCTCTTTTTACTTTCTCTCTCTCATTTTTTTTAAAGTCTGCTTTAAAATGGGTAAGTTTTCTATGGTGGTTTACCTCTCACACACTCTTTCTCTCCACTCCACTCACCACAACAGAATGCAATACCTCTATAAACACCACAAGTAGTTAGAGATATTTCACATTAACTCTACCTTTCTTTCTATCTCTTTACTTTCCCTCCCTCTCTCTCTCTCTCTCTCTCTCTCTCTCTCTCTCTCTCTCTCTCTCTCTCTCTCTCCTACTGAATAAATGCACACACACACACAAGCACACTAGGAACATAATAATAATAATAATAATAATAATAATAATAATAATAATAAAATTATCCTTGTATTTCTAACACATCTCTATTGGTCTTGATTGATAGCACATTAATAATAATAATAATAATAATAATAATAATAATAATAATAATAATAATAATAATAATAATAATAACAACAACAATAAAAACAGAATAAGCATTTTAAATGTAATATTATTGTTCCTTATTAATATTTCTCCTTTATTTACATTCTTGCCTTATGACTAGCTGTGTGTGTGTGTGTGTGTGTGTGTGTGTGTGTGTGTGTGTGTGTGTGTGTGTGTGTGTCGAGTTACAATTGCTAATGATGACAATGATTGTAACAAAAAGTAAATAAATGAAAAAATAATATAAAGTTAAAGTTAATAATAATAATAATGATAATGATAATAATAATAAAAATAATAATAATAATAATAATAATAATAATAATAATAATAATTGTTATTATTATTATTATAATAATAATAATATAATAATAACAATAATAACAATAATAATAATAATAACAATAATAATAATAATAATAATAATAACAATAATAATAATAATAATAAAAAATGAAAACAATAAAAATAAAAATAATAATAATAGTAAACTGGAACACGCTTTACTTTATTTCATTGTCAAAATTATTAATATAATTAATTTAATTATCATTATTACCATTCTCATTATCAATATCATTATCGCTACCACCACCATTATGTGTCTGTTACTTTCATATCATTATAACAACAATAATAATAATAATAATAATAATAATAATACCAATACTACTACAGATAATTATTATTATCATTATAATTATCATTACTATTATCACTATTATTATCATTATTATAACAATAGCAAGTACAAAAAAGTAATTATTATCATTCTTTAATATTATCATCATCATCATCATCATCATTGTCATTATCATAATTGTATTATTATTATTACTATAAAAATCATTATTATTATTGTTTTAATTATCACTTTTATATTTTTATTATTAACAATATTATTGTTATTTTATTGTAGTTATCAAAATTCATTATTATTATCACTAATACTATTATTATTATTACTTATTAATAATACTTTTATTATTATCATTATTATTGTATTTTCATTATAGTAATAATAATAATAATAATAATAATAATAATAATAATAATAATAATAGTAGTAATAATAATAATAATAATAATAATTATTATTATTATTATTATTATTATGATTACTATTATTATTATCATTATTATTGCTATTATTACTATTCTTCTTCTTCTTCTTCTTCTATTACTATCATTGTGTGTTGTTTATTTCCTTTGAAATAAAAAAATCAGCATGCAAATAATAATAATAATAATAATAATAATAATAATAATAATAATAATAATAATAATAATGAATAAAAAAATTCATAATAATATAAATAACAACAATAATAATAGTTTTTATGATAACAGAATTATAATTTAACAAAAATAATAATAATAATAATTGTATTATCAAAAAAACTGTTATTATTGTTGTTATTTCTATTATTATGAATTTAATAATGATAATAATTTAACTAAAATAATAATAATAATAACAATAATAATAATAAAAATAATAATAATAATAATAATAATAATAATGAATAAAAAAAGTGATAATATTAGTAATAACAATAACAATAATGTTTTTATAAAATAATAATAATTATTATAATTTTTTTAAATAATAACAATAATAATAATAATAAGATGAAGAAGAAGAAGAAGAAGAAGAATTATAATAATAACTAATAATAATAACAATAAAACTAATAATAATAATTATTATTATAAACAATAACAATAATTATAAACAATAACAATAATAATAAACAATAACAATAATAATAATTATTATTATTATTAATACTATTATTATTATCATTATTATTGTACTTTCATTACAATTATTGTTATAATTATTATTATTATTATTATTACTATTACTATCAAAATAATTGCTATTGTTATTACTATCATTGTGTGTTGTTTATTTCCTTTAAAATAAAAAAATAAGCATGCAAATAATAATAATAATAATAATAATAATAATAATAATAATAATAATAATAATAATAATAATGAATGAAAAATTCATAATAATAGAAATAACAACAATAATAATAGTTTTTTGATAAAAGAATAATAATTTAACAAAAAAAAAATAATAATTGTATTATCAAAAACACTGTTATTATTATTGTTATTTCTATTATTATGAATTTAATAATGATAATAATTTAACTAAAATAATAATAACAATAATAACAAAAGTAATAATAATAATAATAATAATAATAATAATAATAATAATAATAATAATAAAAATGAATAAAAAAGATTGATAATATTAGTAATAATAACAATAATGTTTTGATAGAATAATAATAATTATTATAATAATATTTTAAAATAATAACAATAATAATAATAATAAGATAAGATATAACAACAAGATAAGATATAACAATAATAATAATAATAATAGTAATAATAATAATAATAATAAGAAGAAGAAGAAGAAGAAGAAGATGAAGATGAAGAGGAAGAATAACAATAATAATTCTAATAATAACAACAACAACAATAATAATAATAATAATAATAATAATAATAATAATAATAATAATAATAACAATAATAAAAAATAAATAAAGTGAAATAATAATAATAATAATAATAATAATAATAATAATAATAATAATAATAATAATGATACATTTGATCATAACACAATCACGATAACAAAAAAGCTACAATAAATACAAAATAATCAATCAACCTGAACTGTACAACAACATGTCACTGTGGTGTGGTGCATCAGTGTGGTGACAGCAGCACGCCACACTGCACCACAGTCACCTCAGTAATGGGGCGGTGCTGGGCTGCCTCCTTCACCACCTGCAAGCCAACCACCACCTCACCAAAGACACCATCATAACCACCACCACCAGGCCTACACTCCCGGGTGGTGATGGCAAAATGAGTACCACAGTCAGGGCTATACCCCCACCCGAAAGCCGGCCACCACACAGCCCCTGCCTTTTCTGACACCCAGTACTCATCATCCCGGCCAAGGAGAGGCAGCAGGGCGGCTGCTCCCTTCCCACCACCAGTCTCATACTCTCCTCCACACACACACTCCCCCGGCTGTCCCTCACCCCCCACCCTATCCAGCGTGGTGTTGGCGTAGCAGGCACCCCGCTGGCCCGAGCACAGCAGCACGAACTGCCGGCCGTGGGGTGTGTCCCGGGGCAGACTCACCACCACCCGCCGCGCCGCACTGCCGGGCCACGCCAGGTCCAGGAACACCTCGCAGGGCGGAGCGGCCGGCAACACCTCCCCCACCTGGAACACACCAGTTCTATTAGTGTTAGTATTAACATTATTATTATTATTATTGACATTAGTTATTATTATTATTAACATTATCATTATTTTTGTTATTATTATTATTATTATTATTATTATTATTATTGTTGCGGCTGCGCCTAGTGTGAAGATAGCGTTGGCAATGCTACCAGATTGGCAATGATGACATTGGTGCAGAGGTGGTAGTGAGGGCTGGAGTTTGCGGCCAGGTGGATATTTTGTGCCTGATTGGCTAGTAGAAGGGACGTGTCTAGGACGAGGCCGGAGAAGCGACACAAAGGAAAGGGGACTTTTGACGACTCAGCAATTGGTGGCTGGGCGACTGGAGGGTGAGCCGAGCGGAGGAAGTTGCAGCCCAGTGAGGAGTGTGAGAGGACGCCAGCCTGCCCCGCTCTCCCTGAGGACGCGTTCCTGCCCTGTTTGTGTAGTGGTGTTAAGTACTGTGTGCCATCCTGTATTTACTCTTGTGTGCCAGTAAAGTAAGGAAGTTGTGCCTTGCCTTTAACTGTATTCCTGCCTGTCTGAGTAAGTCTGGGGTCTGTGGGTCTGTACCTCGCTCGCCTTGCTGGCCACGAATCTTCCCCGAGAAGTGTCCCTGTCTGCTGCCGACCCCGTCCTGTATGCTGTCCTGAGGGTGACGCTGTTGGTACTTGGTAAGAGTGTACCTGTCGTCGCCGTGGAAGCTGTGTGTGTGTGTGTGGACGGGGTCAGCATAACAAGTGGTGTCAGGAGTGGGATAGTTGGGCTAGCGAGATTGCCGAGTACAAGGCACCATGGCGGACTCAGACTCGAGAGGCAGTGAGAAGCCGGAAGACAGTGAGTCAGATTTAAGAAGGCTGGAAAACTTGGTCGCTGAGTTGGCACAGAAAATGGCACAGGGATTCAGTGAAATAAGACAGGAAAGGAAACAGGATTTAAGTTAATTAAAGCAGGAAATCGGTGCAGTGGCGGCAGAAATGAACCTGATGAGAGAGGGCTTGGAAGCAGCAGTGGGGGAAGCCAGACAGTTTACTGTGGAACACGGCGAGAAGCTGCGGCAGGACCTGTCGGAGGAATTCAGGGAGGAGCTGGTGGTAGTAAGACAGCAGTGTGAGGGACGCACTGAAGTCGTCCAGAGCAGAGTGGAGGAAGAAGTTGTGGCAGCCCAACCCCCTGTGTCAGACCAGCAGTTGTGTGGCGTGACTGGCCACTGTGAGCTGAGAGTCTCTGTTGCCGACATGGAAGAACCCTGTCTGTTGGGGCTAGACTCCCTGTTTGGGAATGCAGCGTGTGATGACCTCGGAAGGATGCAGCGGCAGGTACGTGGAGAAATCATACCACTGGTCCTTGAGGGTGCTGTTAAACAGGTAGAGAGCCCCGTGACGAGTTCAGATGTCGAGGAGAGACTGGAGCTGAACTGCGGAGTCGTGAGGGAACGTGAGGCAGCAGACGCCACTGAGGAAGGCGGTGGAGCCCATGCAGCGGTGAGCAGCTGTGGTGATGAGGTGGACGGCGGCGCGGGGAAGGTGAGCCCCATGGAGAGCGGGCAGAGTGAGGAGCAGCGGGAAGGCGGCCAGCATGTCCACCCGGTGTTTGGGTGGACGGAAGAAGGCGAGGAGTCATGCAGGAAGGAGCAGCCATGCAAGGAGGAATTCATGCCGGAAATTCCTGTTATCGGAAACTTGATGGAGCAGGGGGAGACGCGGCACGTACAAGACGGCGTGTTGCAGAAGGACATGGAGGATGCAGCACGGGAGCACACGTGGCTGCTGGTAAACCCTTTCTCCCTGCAGGTTGAGTTGCTGGAGGAGGCACATGCTGGTGTCTCTGATGGGCAACTGGGGCGCAGGAAGACTCTGCGTAGCCTGTGCCGACGCCTGTGCTGGGTTGGCATGAGGCATGAGGTGGAGTGGTGCGAGCTGTACGACGTTTACGTCGCCGAGAAGGAATCTGAGCGACGTACCAGAGCAGCGCTGAGGTGGTACCAGTTCGGCGCTCCCTGGGAGGGGATAGCGGTGGATGTCGCCGGGGCACGGCCTAGTATGCCTTGAGGTAACCGCCACTACCTCCCCAAGGCTACTGGACGACCACCTGGGGAGGAGCTACCACAGACGTCGCCTGAGGCTGTGGCGGCGTTGCAGCGGCAAGGTGGAGAAACGCCAGGAACGTGGAGAAGCGTCGGCAGGTGGAGAGGCCCAGAGAGCGAGGTGGAGGATGAGGCTGCAATGGGTGGATAGCAGAGCCCGTGTGAGGGGACAGCAGAGGACGAGCGTGAGTGAGCCGCCTGTGTCTCGCCCCCTCAGATCGAGGAAAAGACCTCAGTGGTGGACAGACTATCACCCACATTATCAGATGAACACCGAGCGCTACCTTCGTGAGCCCTTTGGAGATGTCACTTCCTTTCCAGGTAGTATCAAACGCTCTCGGTGTGATTCTCTTGGGAGTGACCTCTCGTTTTGCGGTTGGTAATGGTGGAAATCACATAGACATTTAAAATTAGAGAACTAAAACGTTTTCATCATATTTTCGTATTAAGTATTCATTGCTTAAAATAAAGATCAATGATGTGTGAAATAATGATATACAGCAGGTTTAACAGAAAATGCTATGGTATCCATTCAGTTGGTAGCCTGTGGCCTGTACCCACGCGAAAATCAAGCCCGCCGCCCGGACCCCGGTATAGTGGTTCAATTTTGTTTCAGGCTCCCTAGAAGATGGACATTCAAAACTGCTCACGTTCATATTCTCCCATAAATAGGGTCGTTCACGACCTATTAGTAGAATTGGTTGCTACCCAACCAATTCATATTTTGGTGTGGTTTACATAGAAAGAAGAAAAATTTATTCCTATCCCTCATTTCGGAAGAACTACGCATATTATTTCATATCTGGATGCATTTCATAGAACTATATCTAACATATTACTAAAAAAGTATTGTACAAAAGAATATCAATGCTTAGCTGGGTAGTATTTAACGTGATAAGAAGTGAGGAGCACGTGAGGCGAAGTGAGGAGTATTGTCGAGACGGGCGGTGAATCATACAGGAACAGTGCAGTCTTTTAAAAGAAGGGAAACACATAAGAAAAGTGATTTATAGAAAGGTCTGGAGTCTTGTATGATATCCATATACTTATTTCTGTCCTTCTGTACACCTTCCAATATACTGAGATGGTAAAACGTGTAAAATAAAGGAAAGGAGTTGACGAAGAGGCGGGGGTAGACGCCTCTTTCATCAAGCCTCTGTAGTATTGCCACCAAGCTTCTCTCGCGCTCATCAAAGGGGCCAAATTTGACATAAAATACACGAAGAGAGAGATTTCGGGATGAAGAGAGAAGAGAGCGTTTAATAATGCGGGAGTATATGTGTGGAAGCGATTGTGAATAGTCGGGTCGACTATTTTGTGGGGGGAGGGTAGTGTTGCAGCGGTGCCAAGTGTGAAGGTAGCGTTGGCAATGCTACCAGATTGGCAATGATGACATTGGTGCAGAGGTGGTAGTGAGGGCTGGAGTTTGCGGCCAGGTGGATATTTTGTGCCTGATTGGCCAGTAGAAGGGACGCGTCTAGGACGAGGCCGGAGAAGCGACACAAAGGAAAGGGGACTTTTGACGACTCAGCAATTGGTGGCTGGGCGACTGGAGGGTGAGCCGAGCGGAGGAAGTTGCAGCCCAGTGAGGAGTGTGAGAGGACGCCAGCCTGCCCCGCTCTCCCTGAGGACGCGTTCCTGCCCTGTTTGTGTAGTGGTGTTAAGTACTGTGTGCCATCCTGTATTTACTCTTGTGTGCCAGTAAAGTAAGGAAGTTGTGCCTTGCCTTTAACTGTATTCCTGCCTCTCTGAGTAAGTCTGGGGTCTGTGGGTCTGTACCTCGCTCGCCTTGCTGGCCACGAATCTTCCCCGAGAAGTGTCCCTGTCTGCTGCCGACCCCGTCCTGTATGCTGTCCTGAGGGTGACGCTGTTGGTAAGAAGAGTGTACCTGTCGTCGCCGTGGAAGCTGTGTGTGTGTGTGTGGACGGGGGCCAGCGTAACATTATTATCATTATTATTATTGTTATTATTATCATTGTTAGTAGTAGTAGTAGTAGTAGTAGTAGTAGTAGTAGTAGTAGTAGTAACATTATTATTATCATTATTATTATTACTAGGAGTGGTAGTAGTAGTAGTAGAAGTAGTAGTAGAAGTAGTAGTAGTAGCAGTAGCAGTAGTAGTAGTAGTAGTAGTAGTAGTAGTAGTAGTAGTAGTGGAGATGGTGGCACAAGCCAGTGCAACTCAGTGCCGGTCCCAAGCCCGGATAAATGGGGAGGGTTGTGTCATGGAAGGGCATCCGGCGTAAAAATATCTGCCAACTCAATATGCGGAGCTCGTCAAAGACGAGTGATCCACTGTGGCGACCCCAAATGGGAATAGCCGAAAGATGAAGATTATTATTATTATTATTATTAGTAGTAGTAGTAGTAGTAGTAATAGTAGTAGTTGTGGTAGTAGTAGTAGTAGTGGTAGTAGTAGTAGTAGTAGTAGTAGTAGAAATAGTGTTGGTGTTGATGGTATTATTATTATTATTATTATTATTATTATTATTATTATTACCATTTAGTGGCAATGTCAGTGGTGTTAATATTACCATAACTAGGTATCACCCTGACCTGTCCTGACCTGACCCACCTGCAGGGTGATGGCGCGGGGGGGCGGGGGCGTGGCCAGGGCCTGCAGGGAGTAGAGGTGCAGGCGGCCGTGTTCCAGGCTGATTCTGGCGTGCCGACTCTGTCCCTCCACGTCCTGGACAGCCAAGACAAGGCCGGCCTCCACCAGGACCCTGGCAGACTGCGTCAGGCTCAGCAGGTCCTCGGCCTGCAGGAAGTAGTAGTAGTAGTAGTAGTAGTAGTAGTAGTAGTAGCAGTAGTAGTAGTAGTAGTAGTAGTAGTAGTAGTAGTAGTAGTAGTAGTACATACTAGTAGTGGTGGTGGTGGTGGTAGAGAGAGAAGCATTTATACCACAGGATAATCATTAATTATGATAGAATTTAGACAATGTTACTGTACGTAAGGGTTTATATTTATGTATGTACATCATTATTCCTCTATAATCAGAAAAGAAATGTTCCATAGTTTCCTATGAACATGAAAAATATATGTAATGTACTCTACGATCAATATTAGATTCTATATTATAGAACCTCATGTCGATGCGTGCTTGTTGGTGGGTGCAGTTTGCCTACACTCACTGCCTCAAGGCATCACTCACGCCCTAGACGCCGCCCCGCTAACACACGCAGGAAGGTGACTGAGGTAAATTTGGAATTTTCATAGCATAAACTAAATGTCATAGTGCCAAGTTGATTACATGTGTTGCTTATAACCAGTGTAATATCTTAAGAGTGTTTTGTACTAGCATGTAATGTTAATTTACAAGGAAATTGAGACCGAAAATCTGTTTGCAGTTTTTACGGTCACTGCTTGTCGTCGAATAAACGTCAGAGAAAGAACTGACTTTCCTCGACACTACGTTGATGGTGGTGATCAGTACAACAAATCACCCGTGAGTCATTAGATACCTGCTGGATGCGGCTACAGTAAAAATTCAAATCCAGCAGTAAAAACTCAGATTCAAGAGTAAAAACTCAGATCCAAGAGTAAAAACTCATACCTAGGAGTAAGAACTCAAGAAATTGTCGGCTCACATCATCACATGAAGGCAAGAGTGAGAGAAACGTGGCCGATTGGAATTCCATAAGTCAGCAATTCTTCACTTGACGACAGCCACTCCCCACACCAAGCATCTCACCCACCATTTTGTGGACCCCATGGTCACAGGCAAGAAAGTAGATAAGTATATGTACTGATGTGAGTAATCAAGTGGATGAAAATTACCCTAATTAGTAGTATTAGAGTGGTAATTTTAATTTCTTATTCAGTGTATATTTAACTCAGTATTGACAGAATTAAGTCTTAAATATGTAAGTTACTGAGGAAATAAATGCCTTAGGTGGCCTTAGGGAAAGTGAGGAGGAGCAAGTGGGCAAGAATCAAGCCAGAGAAGCTAGTGTCAGGCAAAAAGTGCTAACTGATAAAGGAAAGGAATATGAAGTTACTAAGGTAAAAAAAAAAGAGCAGAATCCTTCAAAAGTAAATGGAACTGTGTTAGCCACAAAATTATAAAAACACTTAAGTCTGTAGTTAACCCCTTTGAATTACAGTCTTTGTCAGGAGAAGAAGAGTTACTTAATTAGTATGTTGCAGCATACTTAAAACTAGCTAAACTAGAACCAGAAAGATCTGAGGAACTAAATCAAGAGTTGGAATTCAATCAAGAAGTCCACCATGAACAGTTAAAAAGTATAGAATGCAAGAGGAATGAATTTAGAAGTGAAAATGGTTCAATTTGTTCTAGTAAACAATCCAGACATTCTAGGGTGTCATCTGCTTCACGTTTATCTGAGTAAAGAAAGAAAGAAATAGTAGCAAAGGTAGCCAGACTTAGGAAGGAAATGGAATATCATGATTGTTTAGTAGAAGAAGAAGCCAAGTTAGCTATAGAAAGGGCAGAGGCAGAAGTTGCATTGTCAAGAAAACAGGCAATGATAGCACAGAAGAAGAGAGAAATAGATCTAGCCATAGCCAATGCTGAACTCAATGCATTTGAATTAGTTGAAAGAGAGGAACAAGGGCTTCCAAATGATGATGAAAGTATAGGGAAACAAAGTTATATTCAACAATACATTGAGTCACAAAATGAGTTAAAGGCACAGGCAA
>CM035220.1:35604433-35619326 GCA_020233015.1 Callinectes sapidus | reverse complement strand
TTAGGCTACTCAAAGTCATGTTTAGACATTGACTATACTATCTTGAGACATACTACCAAGCTACGTGAACATCAATCAAGTGGTCGCAGTCTTACGTGATTAACATCTCACCGTCGCGTGTTTGGTCTACTGCTTTCTGGGCCAGGTGAACATCAACTACACGGCTGCGATCAGCCGTGGCTGCACGCCATAGGGTGTTCGACCTACTGCAGTCCTTGTCATGGGCCGATCTTCCTCCGCTCCGTTTTCCCCCCTTAGGTTTTGTGGTTTAGCCCTCCAAAAGGGCGAATCGCTAGAGAAGAGTGCGGGCCTTCCTACCAACACCCAGAAAGAGACCGTTTGAAATACATAATGAGAGAGCTAAATAAATTGAAGGCATAATACAAGTATTAAGTGACACAAAAGTTTGATTTCTATTTATATTTTACTTCTAGTTTTTGGTTGTTTTAGTGTGTTGATAGATACCTTTTTTTAGTTTGTATTTTGAGATTATGAAAGATTATACCTAAATTAGGTTTTCCTTTGGTTATTTTGTTTTAGCTAGGACCAGCACGGCTTTATATGTTTTTTTTTCCCACCAAAGCCAAAGTCTGGTAACCTTGACGTGGTGTGGTGGCTTAAGCCTAGCTTGCCTGCTGCTCGGATTGTGGAAAGAGAGCCTGTTACCTTTGGGGAGCTATAGCAGCAAAGACGGCAACTAATACCAGACTAGAAAAAAAAAAAAAAAAAAAAGAGGGAAATTTAATGATCAGATGATTTGCAAGTTCATGCATGGATAAAAAAGAAGTAAACTGGCTGGATTTTTTAAGTTTAAAGAGGGCACCCTCTCCTTTAGCCACTTGCGCAAAATGCTAAAGGCTTGCCAGAGGGCAGTGATTTTGATTCAGGAAAGTAAGGAGTTCGCAGTAAGTGAGGACACACGTGAAAGAACAATGAAGAGTCTCAAGTCACTGTCTAGTGAGTATTTTTCATTTATTTATTTATTTATTGACTGATATTTGTTACTAGAATTCTACGAAACGACAGAAAAAAAAAAAAACGCTACTCTTTTTATTCATTTCAGTAAAATATCAGATGGAAGAAAAGCAAGAACGATACCAATCACGGACGTGGTACTCGAACGTTATTTTATGTGGACATATTTTTCTCCCCTTTGTGCTTTGTTCAGTTCAACCTCGTAGTCGTTGGCGCCAGGAGTGACCGCAGGTCAGAAATGGCGGTGGATGGGTAAGTGGGTGGGAGGAAAGGTCACCCGCCCCTCTTCGTCTTCGTCACCTCTTCACACCTTAATTTTTTACCATTTGAAGGTCACGTTATTTTTATTTATTAAGTACATATTTGATATTTAGTTTAAATTAGGTTGTTTTTTAAGTCACTATATGAAGGGCAGAAGTTGGGAGCGCTTGTTCTCCGTTCATAAATTGTATACGTCTCCGGAGTCGCCCTAGAGAGGAGAAAAAAACTTATGATTTCCATTGTTATGTAAGTTATATAAGAAATTGCTTTTATTGTGCACAATAGAGAATTTCTATATTTTTTTTTTCATGTTAGTATAACGTAGCGTTAGGGCATTTTTACCTTTTATGCCTCTAACCCTCTATTTCTCAGTTTTCCATAATGAAATTTGGAGAGCATATCATGTGTTATACTGCGTCCATGTGAAAACCACTACGGAACCAATATTTGATTAGTTAGGTAGCGTTTCCTTTGTATAGTAGTGTAACCACTTGGGCAGACGACCTGTTGGAATCGCTCCCTGCAAGCAGACCGGGTACCCAAAATAACAGAGGAAGATATGGAGAACACGGAGAACGATACAGAGAACAACAAGGGAGACGAGAGTGGTATCTGTCACGCCCCCATAGTATCCGGCGATATGGACGAACTGGAGCAGTAGAAAAAACGGATAATTGGTGCGGCAGTTGGTACTACTATAAGACTAGGTAGGGTACTTCACGAACGTAAATTGTTTCAGGTTTGATCTGATACTTGAGGCGAGCGGTCAACTGGTTAGTTTATATATGTTATACTTCTCAGACTCAGGTTTGGAAGGAAACTTAGATTATAAAAGTTAATATATTAGGGATAATATTTACAATGATTTCAAGACACACGGTTAGAACGTAATGTCACTGTCTTTCTCGGATAAGTGTTAAGTCTGTCTCTTAGGAGACAACTTAGAGAACACTTCTGAGTCTCGAGAACACACATTCACGGCACAACACACACAAGTCCTCACACCCCAAACACCACGCAAAACCGGGGGAAGACCGGCCAGCGGCGACCCGGTTGGGTCTCCACCCAACCCGCTTCACACCGTAACTCGATTTCTTCTCTCACGCTTAACCGGGGGAAGACCGGCCAGCGGCGGCCCGGTTGGGTCTCCACCCAACTCGCCTCACACCACAGCTCGATTTCTTCTCTCCTGGTGCGGCCCGCCGCGCCTCACGCCGCAGGAAACTGCTGACTCCGAGGCGTGGTCATGTGATGCAGGGATGGGTGTGTGTGTGTGTGATGCCTCAGTGTTCAAGTACATTATTTTATCTTATATAGTGATGTCTTATAAACTACATCCTACTTAGAGAGTTTATATTATTATATTTTAGTAAATGTAAAATCCTATGGATACAATAACAATTGAAATGCCAAGTTATATATATAAACACATGCAACTCCTTGTAGAGGACAAAGCTGTGTCAGCATTTCTGAAGTATTGCACCATCTTATAGAGATGTTGCATCAGATAATATCTACATGTATAAATAAAATGAATTTCTACCTATCATGTCCCGAACGCTACAATGAAAACAAGAATAGCCAAGCAACGCCCCCATACACTTCCGTATGAGGATACGTGAAAGAGAGACAGCAGAAATGACGTCAGTCTACATTCAGACAGCGCCGTGGTGAACTCATAGAATAAGGGCTTGTAGCACCACCCGCTTGTCTTGCCCTCAGGCAACAGAAGTCCCATCCCGTTCTCTCTTCATCAAAACTCTTCTACTTCAAGAGAGTAAGAAGAAGCAATAAGACGTCAAGTTACAAAGCAGTAAGAAGAAGCTATAAGACTTGAAGTTACCAAGAAGTAAGAAGAAAGAAGAAAGAAGTAAGAAGATACTATAAAACTTCAAGTTACAATGAAGTCAGAAGAAAGAAGCAAGAAAGAAGAAGAAAGAAGGAAGAAGAAAGAAGAGAGAGGGAAGAAGAAAGAAGAAAGAAGACTAAGAAATAAAACGAGGAGAAGAAACCAAGATGGAGATACTGTACTACACTCTGTTTGTCGTGAGTAGAGCTTAGAGCAAGGCAAGGGGGTTGGTCTCACTTAGTAACTGAAATTCACTTTGTGTTTTATACAAGTTAGGTTATATAGGAATTCCTTTAGTTTAATAGGAAGAGTAATATTTCGTCAGTAGACAAGGGTATGGTTGGTGAACTGTAACGTGAAACGAACTTGCCGCGAAGTCGAGGACGTAAAGACTTACTCAAAATATAATATAGAATAACTTTATTTTTGTAATAAATTTAAAAAGGAAATAGGAGTTTCATATACCAAATATATATGTATATATATATATATATATATGTATATATATATATATATATATATATATATATATATATATATATATATATATATATATATATATATATATATATATATATATATATATATATATCCAACTACAATCACTCCTTAAGAGAAGAGATTGGAACTATTCCAGTTTGAGTCTGATTGTGTCCAAGGACTGATCACAAGACCGCGTGGTCAGTGCAGGGTTCGGGGCAGATATAATCCGCCGAGCTGGGGAGGTCAGGACTCAGTCGGTCACTCACTCATTCACGGGTCCAGGTCACGGAGGTGATGATCGCGTTCCCCGCGCTTCTACCATGTTAAGGTATTGTTGTTTTTCCTGGGGTTTAGGAGTAGGTGAACATGTATATAGGTATATTTTAAGGTGATCCTTTGGGATGAGGTTAGGAGCGCCGCCCAGATATAGTACGTTTTAGTTGAGTGATTTTTGAAGAGGCTTGCTGTCTCTTTGATCACTATATTTTGTCCTTTCCTTTTTTTTTTTTTTTTTTTTGTTTGCTTTCACAGTACGTTTGTGGGTGGAATTACTCCACCTTAATTTTGCTTCGCGCATTTCTTTTACCCTGGATGTGTTTTCTTAACACTGCTGGAGTGTGTAGTGTTTAATTTTAACGTAACTGTGAAAGAGGGTCGGAATACTTTCACTTTCTTTTATTTTTGTGTCTGGGTGGCGACTCTTTTCCTCTATCTCTTTTGTAGTGTTTTTTTTTTTTTTCTGTTTACATGTTATGTTTTTGTGTATATTTGATTTTCGGTGTTCACTTGTGTGGTATTTCTCGTGAACCACTCTTTGAGTTTCCTCGATCCCTGTGGTAACAGGGACAAGGTTTATTTCTGCTAGCTAGCTTAGCATTATTATTATTATTTTGAGATCTGTTGTGTCCGGATATTTTTGTGTTTGGTGTGATGTTTATGGAGTGGTGTTTGCTCATAATCTTGTGTTTTGTTTTTGTTGTCTTTGTTTTTATCTTTTATATTAATCAATTCAGTGGCCCTTCGGGGAGTCAGATCCGTTACAAATATTTTGTAAATAAATTTAAAATAAGTTTACTTACATCTGTTTATTTTAACAAGCCTAGAACCTGGTTATTGAAATTATAATAGTTCACCCCTCTGATACGAGCTGTAAGGACGTATTAAGGAAGGAACGGTGAGTTTGAGGGCATGTGACAGTGGCGACCTAGCCAAGATTACAAGTATAACACTACACCATATTTTTTTTTTTGTGTGTGTGTGTGAGTTTTCCGTGATCTTACGCCACCATGCCTATCGTGAGTGACGAAGACGCGGTTGCCTTCCATAGGGACCAGCCTGAGGCCGACCCAGAGTTCAGGCGGGTCGAGCTACAGATTAAGCTGGAGGATGCCAGGAACCAATCCCTCGAAACTCAGCTGCGTTTAGCTGAGCTACAGAGTTGTGACAGTTGCGACCTCGCCAAGATTACAAGTACAACACTACACCATATTTGTGTGTGTGTGTGTGTGTGTGTTTTCCGTGATCTTACGCCACCATGCCTATCGTGAGTGACGAAGACGCGGTTGCCTTCCATAGGGACCAGCCTGAGGCCGACCCAGAGTTCAGGCGGGTCGAGCTACAGATTAAGCTGGAGGAAGCCAGGAACCGCTCCCTCGAAACTCAGCTGCGTTTAGCTGAACTAGGGGCGAGCAGGGATACTAATATTTTTATTTAGGGGGGAAGCGGTGAGGCTTATTCCCACTTTTAACGAAGGGTGTGTAGATGTCTTCTTTAGTAGTTTTAAGAGGCTTGTAACTCGTCTCTCTTGGTCCAGAGACCAGTGGACCTTGGTTTTACAATAGAGCTTTAAGGGCAAGGCACTGAAAGCGTATATGGCGCTTAGTGATGTAGAGGCCTGCTCTTATGAAAATGTCAAAAAACAGGTCCTTAAGGCCTATTCTCTGGTGCCAAAAGTTTAGGAGTTTGAGGAAGTCTGCTGAGCAAAGCCACCTCGAGCTAGCTAGGGGGAAGAGGGAAGCTCTCATATCGTGGTGTAAGTCAAAGGAGATGGCAATCTATGAGCAGCTGGTAGAGCTCATTTTAGTGGAAGCTTTTACTCTGGGCGTATATAGGGATGTGGCATCCTGTCTGGCTCAGAAGCGTGTGAAAACTGTGGAGAAAGCGGCCACAGTGGCTGATAATTACGTGTTGGCGAGGAAGAAGAGCCACACATTTATTTCCCGGTCTAATCTACCTCCACCTCGTGGGCAGGTGGAGCGTCCCTTGGCCCCTCTCCCTCAGGGCAAGAACAGTTGGAAGCCCGCGCCGGCAGCACGCCAGATGGAGGTGTTTTAGTGCACATTTTGTGGTAGAACTGGGCATAAGGCCGAGTATTGTTAGCGCAGGCTCCAGCCTAAGGAGTCAGCGAAAACAGTTATGGCAACACAAAGGATCTCAGGTCTAGAGACGGTGACGGTGGGTTGTGTCCCCCTCCCTGGGAGGTGGGAACCACCATCCAATTGATAAGGAGAGCCAGCCGGACGCCGGGTATCATGCGTTCCTCTTAAAGGGAGCAATAACAGGGTCCGGTTTAACACGCCCTGTAAACATTTTAAGGGACTCTGGAGCCATCCAGACTTTGCTAAGAGCAGATGTGGTCACGTGAGAAAAGACCGGAGAGTGGGTAGTTTTATCTTCGGTGGGGAGTCGGAGTACAGCGCCTTTAGTTAGAGTCCACCTAAACTCGGGACTGTTTTGTGGGTGATGCCCAGTTGCTGTTGCTGAGCTACCTGTCCCAGGCGTTGATCTAATTTTGGGGAATGATTTGGCCGGGGAGAGAATGGGAGGAGCCCCTCCCCCGATATTGCAGGAAGTGTCGAGTACCCCTTCATATTTAAAGCAACTGGAGGCAGATATGCCCCAAATTTTCCCGTTTTGCGCTGTAACTCGGAGCATGACCCGTAGAGTTTCCACTCCAGAGGATCCCGAACCCCAAACCTCTACCCAAGGGAATGAGGTGAATGACCTGGACATTTCACCTTTGTTTGCTGAGCCCCCTTCGGCCGGTGCTTGTTTGTCCACATGTGAGTTGCGTCAGGTGGCGTGGTGCCAGAGGCACCCTCCTTTCCTACACCACCACAAACCACCATGCGCTCACATGGTCGGGGACAAAGAACTTATGTACACGCGCCCTACTCTGCGTGCTTCACGTGTGAATATACGTAGTCGTTCTCAGAGAATGAGGACGACTGGTGTAAATCAACTTTATTCAAAGAGGTGGCAGTTGCATGATGGAGACACTTACTCGTACCAGCCACAGTACTTTAATTTGGATGAGTCAGGATCAGAGATAAGGGTAGCTGCTGATTTCAGTGTAAACAATACAGGGAACTTCATTTATTTTTGGAATGATAAAATAATAAACATAATTGTGGAAGAATCAAACCGTTACTTTCATTTCATTCAAGGTGGTAAAGATTTGACTCCACATTCCCGTAATCCTCAGCGGTATGATGTTGATGTGAATGAGATGAAAGTGTTTCTTTCCCTGGTTATGCTCATGGGGGTTATCAAGAAGAAAAACTACTAAGACTATTGGAGCACAGATCCCCTTATTCAGACCCCAATCTTCAACAAACCTATGTCTGTGTATCGTTTTGTAAACATTCTACATTTCTTTGATAACCTCCAAGGATATATTACCAACTTTATAGGAAAAATTCAAGCTGTGTATGACTATCTGAGGGGAAAGTTCAAGAAAGTGTTTTATCCATACAAGAGTGTGGTAATTGATGAGAGCCTGATTTTGCAACGAGGGAATATTTCTTTTTGTCAATATATTCCCTCAAAAAGCCACAGGTTTGCACTGAAGCTGGTTTGTATCTGTGACTGTAAGTCAGGCTTTGTTTAAAATATTTTCATCTACACGGAAAAGATACATAGGTGACACATGACACAAGCCTTGGGCTGTCTGGGGCCGTAGTGCAGACCCTCATGGAACCATATCTGGACAAAAATCATGTATTGTTCATGGATAACTGATATTCATCACATAAACTATTTGAGTTTCTCCTCTCAAGGCAGACAGAGTCTGTGGGACTGTAAGGAGGCGAAGGAAGAACATGCCAGTAATTACTCCTCTAGCAGCCAGAGGTAACGTAGTCCACAAACAAGCAAAGAACATTCTTGCTGTTGTTTGGAAAGACAAACGTGAAGTGTCACTCCTCTCTACCATTCACAATCTCTCAGTGGTTGAGAGCGTGAACAGGGACCCAGTTACAAGTCAACCAATCATGAAGCCTGAGTGTGTTACTGATTACAACATAAACATGCGACTTATGGACAACTCAGATGCAATGATTTTCTCCACCGATTGTGCTCGCAAAACACTGAAATGGTATAAGAAGTTCTTTTTTCCATCTTTTTAACCTTGCCATGTTGACTCCACATATAATCCACATTATAAATTCAAGAAAGAAGTGTAAACTAGAAAAAAATGTTGTAGAAGGAATTCGTCAGCCCCTAAGCGAACATACTGTTGAGCGGCCTTCACCGGGTCGTCATTCGGCTTCTGGCGACCCTACACGCCACTTCAAAATGACCCTGGAGGCACCACTTCAATCAAAGTAAAAAACGTTTGCAAAGAGCTTGCTACGCGTGTAAAAAACATGCCGGCAGCATCGGCGGCGAGACACGCCCTACCACTGCAGAGAATGTGACATTGCTCTCTGCGTGGAGCCCTGTTTTGAAGAATATCACATGCTGATACGGTTCCAAAAACCATCAATACTAAACAACGTGAAATCTGTAAATAGAAATAGCGTAAGAGAAAAGGGTGTGTGGAAATAATGTAAACAAGGGCAGGCATGTTCACGGTGCGGCTCATATGATTGCCATAGGATGTATTTGTTAAATGTATGATTTTGGTTTGAAAATGTGTTTATTCAGTTGGTGTATATAATATTACAGAATAAGCTAATGGGTGCATGTGAAATATGGTGGAAGACAGTGTATGAAGCTCATCAGAAGCGAAGGGAGATGATGTGACAACAGCGGAGGCGGGGAATTATCGGTTTAGTAGCCTAGCGCGGGGATTTAAAAATGGCGCGCTGATCGCTATAAATGTTTTCATTATGTTACTTGGCTCATTTAGGGTTGTTTGGGCTAAGAAAAAAATTCCGATTTTTTCCAACCTCTGGGGGTACCCTACATGTAAACTAATGTAACACTTAAAAGGTTAATATCCCAGTACTTGGCATGCCCTCACAAGGGAGGGGAGAGAAAAAAAAAAAAAAAAAAAAGCTTTACCCTCTGGAGGAGGGAATAAAGTAATAGGCGCATGTGAAATATAGTGGAATACAGTGTATGAAGGTCATCAGAAGCTCATTTGGGGTTGTTTAGGCTAAGAAAAAAAAATCGATTTTTTCCAACCTCTGGGGGTACCCTACATGTAAACTAATGTAACACTTAAAGAGTTAATATCCCAGTACCCGCCATGCCCTCACAGGGGAGGAAAAAAAGCTTCACCCTCTGGAGAAGGAGGGAAATCCATCTGCGTATGTAAAATGTACTTGTCCTACAATTTTGAATTGTTACATTGCAGGACTTAATATTGCTAATTTTGAATGTATTACCTTTTATTTCATTCATTGATAGCCACATCTTTTGCCATTATTACGAAAGTTTATAAATATGTTAAAGTAATCGTTCATTTAACATTTGGAATCATTTATGTAAGATTATTTCTATATTGATAGCAAGATTGTAAGTTAATACATCTTAAATGTTACATTTATGTTATTTCCTTTGTAAGCCAAGTACGAAGTCGTTTATCAGTAACTTGTTTTATTTACATTGGGAAATTCTCATTGTAAATTTCATAAACTTTTATATGAGATCGAAATTATCTTTGGCATGTTCTACATTAAGTAGTTTTTCCCAGTTCATCATATGAAACTAATTGGTAAATAAATTGTGATTATTAGTATTGAAGACTCCAAAATTAATGTTTAATATAATGTCTAGGCTGCTGATTGATATTAAAGCATACAGGGATGTAAAGATACATACACATACAGATATAAAGATACCCGATAGAGTGGGAGGTGTAATAATTGATCCAGATTTGATCAAGCAGAGAAGGTTAATTAATTAACAAAGCTCAGGAGTACCGTAAAAAAAAAGGGTGTGGATATGTAGGGTAAATAATCTAAAGATGACACAGAATTAAAAAAAGATTAGTATAAACATAAGTAAAGAATTCTAACAAAATACTTAAGTTCTTATAAGTAAAAATGTATCAAGTTTTAAATTGTCGTTATTCAACAACTCATTTATGATGAACATAAATTCATTGACACCTACATGCTTAAAATTAGGCCTTTAAATAACAAATTAAATTTGAAGTGCCCAATGTTGATTTAAAAAAGCAAATTTCAATATATTCATTAATGTAACAAAACTATTTCAATAACTGTCTTTGGCATATTATTAATTAAGATGGTCATCCCCGTGTTATCTTCCAGTTCTTACTAAGTGATATGAATTATAACCTTCCAATGAATAAAGATGTTTGTTGTGTTCTTGAAGCCAAGTCTCAGCAAAAGCAATTATATCTGGTGATTTTAGCAGACAAAAAAATATTTCAATATGTGATCAAATATCAATGTGTATAATATTAAGGTAGTTGTTACAACAAATTCACTCTATAGCTGTTATGAAGTCCTAGAAATTAAAAATTCAAGAAAATGAATTAATATATCGCTGACCTGAAATTTTTCGAACATATTTTAAGCTTTATGAGAAAATTGACGATCATATAGAGAATTATATAGATTTTCCATGTCCAGTATAAAGGCTAAGAAGAACTTAATACAGTACATACACTAGAATTATTAAATACAGTAAATAATACAAATTAGACGTAAATAAGGATAACTATGCCCCTCCAGATATGCAGAGAAAAAAAGTAACTGGAATAGGAGTAGTAGTAGTAGTAGTAGTAGTAGTAGTAGGAGGAGGAGGAGGAGGAGGAGGAGGAGGAGGAGGAGGAGGAGGAGGAGGAGGAGGAGTAGCAGCAATGTAGCCAAATCAAAATACATAAGCAATTTTGAGCAGATATTCATTACAATTATTGTAATGGCATCATTAGTCCAGAAAAGTAATATCTTTGGAGTAGCTGGTAATAATAACAGTGGTAATGGTGGAATAGTACTAATATGGAAACTGGATTGTAAAAATCCTTATTGTAATAGTTTTACATTATATATGAGTATTTACAGCACCCTTGAATACTGGCCAATAATCTAAGAAATAAGCGAGTTGTATCAGTGATGTGTTTCCGATTTCAGTGTTTTAACTTTACAACAATTTCACCATTATTTGTATAGCTTGCTGGAACTTTTCTCTTTTGTTGATTTCTTATGTCCCATATTATCTTAAAATTAACTTGAAACCTACATTATATGGAAGTCGAGACGAATGTTCCATGACCCACCGCCTACCCAATCCCAGAGTGGAGGAGCTTTTAGATGCAGTATATAAAATAATTCAAATACACATACACCAGCAAAAACATTCCCCAAAACATAGCACCCTTGAGGTAGATAATAGTGTTGTGCTTATATCCCCGGTCAGCCTCCACATCCTGTCGTGAGTGAGGGAGTAAGTCAGGGGACATGAGGCCATTTCTAACGGCCTAGCATATATTCAAAACTGAGCTTGGCTTTCATCTAATACGGCAGGGGCTTCCTGGCAAACCATTAAAATATTCCTCTTTACGTTAATTAGCTCGTTCAATAGCCCTACACCCCATTCTATAGCCAAGCCACAGAACAGGCACAAAACGGGTCTGATCGGGGAGCAAGAGTGACAGACACCCTTCCCGACCGCCTTCTCTTTCCTAATTGAACGCTCAGTATTGCCACCAAATATTTGGATAAATCTGTGGATGGGTATCCAAAAAATCTGTAGAAATCTGTAGATGTCCCCAACATATTTTCATGTCATGTCTACTAGCCTACACAACTTAAAAGAATGATATGATGGATTATTTGATATTAGCTCCCCAAAGATCATTTTTCCCATCACCAAAGACAAGCAGAAAAACGCAGTACAGTGAAAATTACATAACATGTTGCATGAACAAGACAATGGAAGAATAGTAAGATTATGTAAAACAAAATTATTATTCTACATCATCCACATACACATCATAAGCTTCCCAAAGATCATTCACAACACCCCCAAAGACAAGCAGCAAAATACAGTACATTGAAAAATGTCAAAACAAGTTGCATGAACAAGACAATGCAAGAATTGTAAGATTATATAAAATAAATTTAATTCCTCATATATACTCATATTCCTCATATAAACTACATACTGGACACTAAAGTTTCGTAGGCCTGCATATGAAAAAATTCATTTAGTATCACACTTCCTCACTTTTTGAACATTTATTTCCAGTTACTGTGCCTTCCATTTAAAGACTTTGTAATCTGGAAGTCACAGCTAGATACCTCTCTGAACAGCTGCCTAGTTTGGAGCAAACCCATCAAAGACTGTGTTGATAGTCTGCTTCGTGATTTTGTTTTCATTCTGTTGATAGCAGAAAATATCCTCTCTACTGAAGCACTAGAATGTGGTAAACAGGGAAGGGTAATCATGAAGTGTGAAAGGTTTGGGAACATTGGCGTGTTGTCCATTAGTTCTGCTTTGCCTACTTTGCTCCAAAACTCCACAGGTTTCATGGTGGAATTAATGTTAACCAAAGTCCCAAGAGAATTACTGAGCAGTCTCCATTCAGTGTCTATTGCTTGTATGTCAGTAGCAATGTGGCTATGTACTTGCAACAAGCTAACCAGTGATGGGATTTCCTTTGCAAATACCTCCTTTGGATTTAAAGCTTTCAAAGACTCTAGATGTTCAGATTCAAATGAAAATCTTTTGTAAATCTGTGAAGCAGCTTCAATTCAGAAATCCAAACAACTTCTACGAAAGTTATTTTCCTCTTGCTTGTCATACCGGTGTGACCTTAGCTCAATGCCTACTTTGACACCCAGATACATCTCTTCAAGGGGCTTGAAATTACTTGGATCCCTATATTGTATTTGCTTAAGTGGGGTTTTTGAAAGATAGATTTCTCTCATGTAACAGTTCAATACTGTCAATAAAGCACATGACACTGAATCATAGAGGACATGAACTTGGGTACACTCTGACTGCATCAGTTTATTTACATTGTTGAATATTGGCAAAACAAAATCAAGAAACAGGTAGTAGAGTCTTGTGAAGGGGTTAGACAGACTTTGTAAGATTGTGGCAATAAGTTTATCAGCCGTTACTGCATCTATGAAATACAGCTTAAGTGCCTCATATTGTTCTAGCAAGCGACTGACTACTGAGTGTAGTGAAAGCCATCTGGTTTGACAAGGATGTAGTATTTTTTAGGGCATAACATTAGTGAACACTTAAAATTCTTCCAATTCACCCATCCTCTTGGGACTGCAGTTAAAATTATTATAAATGTCTCTAGCTAGATCTTCAACGGATCTAGGGAGCTTGAGACAGGCATTAGAAGCACAGATAGCGAATGAATGGCAGATGCACTTCATTATGAATAAATGTGGGGCATCAGCCTTTAGTAGGGCTGATAAAGATTTATGTGCCCCTAGCATGGAGTTGGCCCCATCCGCAGCGAAACCAATTAGGTTTTCTTTATAAGGTATATCATTTTCAGTGAAAAAAATTTACTACATTATTATAAAGTGTTTGAGCCGTGGCATCTTTCAAGGGTATGAGAGTAAGAAAAAAGTCTCTAACTGAATCAACATCAATGACTCTTGTAACCAAACAAAGGTGTTTAATACAACCTTTATCAGTCGATTCATCCACTATTAATGAAAATTTTTGTTTTCTCAAAAGTTTAAGTAGCTGTTCATGTGATTCCTGGCCAGTTACATTAGTTAACATTCCAGTAACTTTCGTTCGCCCACACTTAATTTGTTCTGCAGTTTTGGAATCTTTGCATACACTTTTCATTAACTTGGGGAGATGGTCTGCAATTCAATCAATCATGGGGGGCATACGCCAGGGGGCGCGTTGCCTCGCCTACCCTACGGCGCCACTCCTGGCGGTCACGCCTCGCGAGTCTCCATGCAGGCTCCCTTCCTATACCGAGTAACTCCCGGCAGGAGGCATCGACTTGTCGCAGCCAAGAGTTCTGTGGGCGTCCCCTAGGCCTCCTCCAGGTTGGGTTGTCCCTTACGGATACAACCCGACAAGCAGGGTCGGCTTCCGGGTATCGCGCCACATGCCCATATAGCCGCAGTTGGCGCTGACGGACTATGCTAGTAATAGGCCTCGAATCGGTCTCGTGGAACAATCGCTGATTTGACACAAAGTCATACCAGCGGTATCCCATGATCCTGCGAAGGCATCTAGTACCAAAGACATCAATTCGCCTCTTCATGTCGGTGTTCAGTGTCCATGTCTCGCAACCATAGAGTAAGACAGGGATCACCAGCGACTTGAAGATCCGAATCTTTGTCCATCTGCACAGGTATCGACAACGCCAAATACTCGTGTTGAGCGAATCCATAACGCCGTGGGCCAGGCCAATCCGCCGTGTGACTTCTTGGCTCGACCCACCATCGTTATGCACTACACTACCAAGGTATGTGAAACTTTTCAAGATCTCAATGTCCTCGCCACACACATGGACAGACTGTATAGGTACTGTTTCATCCAGCACACCTCCAAACACCTGGACCTTGGTCTTGGCCCAGGAAACCTTAAGTCCCAAGGGCTTCACCTCCTCGTGCAGTGCCTCTAGAGCCATTACCAGAACCTCCAGTGACTCATCGAAGATTGCTGCATCATCAGCAAAAACAAGATCTGTAATCTTGGTGTTGCCGACAGATGTTCCACAATGACTTTGTTCCACAACTCTGCCTAGTACCCAATACATGCATGTGCTGAAAAATGATGGAGGAAGCACACAGCCCTGCCTCACACCTGTATTCATAGGGAAGAAGCTGGATACGCCTCCTCCACTCTTCACAGCACTTACAGTCCCGGAGTACAGGCCAGTTAATAGACCAATAATCCTTGCAGGAATCCCACGGAGACGCAGAAGATCCCAGAGTGTCTCTCGATGCACTGAGTCAAACGCCTTCTTGAGATCGACATAGGCTGCAAGCATTCCCTGTGGAAACTCACGACGGCGCTCCACCAGTACGCGAAGCGCTAGGATACGGTCAGTTGTTGACTTACCGGGCATGAACCCTGACTGTTCAGGTCTCTGATGCTTCAGCAGGTGAGTGCGGATCCGCGTCAGCAGCAAAT
>CM035220.1:35567673-35592589 GCA_020233015.1 Callinectes sapidus | reverse complement strand
TCGCCTCATTGTGCGCATCCACGTCTCCTTCGGCCTTCCTCTCCCTCTTCTACCCTGCACTTGCCAACCGGGTGTTCCCGTACAATCACTCCCTCCCTTCTGAAGACGTGTCCTAGCCATTTCCATCGAGACAATCTAACATATTCATCTACTGGTTGCACACCCGTAATTTCTCTCACTCTATCATTTGAAACCCTATGCCACCACTTAACTCCTAAAATCCTTCGTAAAGCCTTATTTTCGAAAACCACGAATTCCTTATCCGATGTTACTGTACTATACCACGATTCATGCCCATAAATCAAAAAAGTTCTAACCATAGTTTTCTAAATTCTTATTTTAGTGTGTACTGAAAAGTTATTATTATTCCACACAGTTTTTAACATGCCCATCGCTTGATTCGCCTTCCTTAACCTTTCCTCAAACTCCACTTTTAACGATCCATCCATAGACAAAAGCGTACCAAGATATTAAACTTTTCTACTTGTTTCACAACTCTTCCCCCAATCACGCAAGCTCTTGGGTTAGCAATATTCATATTAATCATTTCCGTTTTTGCACAATTAATAATCAAGCCAACTTTTCCCCCCTCTCTCACTATACAATCTAAGACCCTTTGCATCTCATCTGTTCCTTCGCTAATAAGCACAATGTCATCTGCATAATCCAAATCTGCTAATTTACGTCCATCTCCCCACACAATTCCAGCATTAGTTTCCTCTGCAACCCTCCTCATCACATAATCAATAACAAGGACAAACAACAAAGGGGAAAGAATCCCTCCCTGAATCACACCCGACTTAACTTCAAAAGCCTCACTCAAGGACCCATCACTCATAACCTTACAAAACGTACCCTCATGCAAATCTTTAACCAACTTCACCAACCACTCTGGAACACCATAATACCTCAACACTTTCCCCATCGCCTCTCTAGAAACACTGTCAAAAGCCTTCTCAAAATCAACAAAACACAAGCTTAAACTAGCCTTCATTTCATTTGCATGTTGCATCAAATGCCTAACAACAAAGATCTGATCACTACATCCCCGACCTTTTCTCCCTCAAAACACTATCTAACACCAGCTCAATACTATTCAACAGAACTTTACAAAATATTTTCAAAGCTGTAGGAGACAAAGTAATACCCCTCCAATTCCCACAATCACTTAAATCTCCTTTCTTTGGAATCTTGACAATCACACCATTTTTGCATTCCGACGGTATCATCCCACTTTCTTTAATTTTATTAAGTAACTTAACCAAAATTAGCGGCAACCTATTTTCATCCGCTTTAAACATCTCCGGAAAAACTCTATCTTCCCCTGGTGCCTTATTGTTCTTCAACTGCCCTATTGCTTATATATATATATATATATATATATATATATATATATATATATATATATATATATATATATATATATATATATATATATATATATATATATTGTATTGTGATCCACGATCTCAATATTATATTTATGCAAATTGTGATTATGATTATTATTATATTGTTATTATTTTTGAATGTAAATATGAGCATTTAATATTTGTTTAAGTTGTCAGTTGTGAGCTACGCATGCCGTTAGTCGTTTGTTATGCGCGTTGTCTCTTCGCATCACCTGGGCTTCCCGCCAGTCTTGAGGTTACCCGGGCCTACAGGGCTAGCATTGTTGTTCCCTTTGGCGTGTGGCAGCAGCCGAGTTAACACCTGCCACTTGGCTGGTGGCTCTATTGGTGAGCCTTGGTGTTGGGGACGGATATCAGTGCTGGGTGGATTAACAGTAGATCACAATAAAACTTACTACATGCTATTCACAAACAAACCTATAAAAAAACTTCCCCGTTATTTCTCCACTACGATATAATTAAAAAAAGTAACAACACATACACTTCTAGGGATAATATTTGATGACTAATTATCATTCAAACCACACAATTCTCATTTATGCCTTAAACTATCTAGAGTAAAATCTCTTCTCTACGATGTGAAGGATCTTGTGCCGCTAAATATCCTTAAAATGATGTACAATGCCCATGTCCTTCCCATCCTAAACTATTGCATGCTTATTTGATGTAACACCTACCCAACCCACCTATTACCCTTATTCAGATTACAAAAGAAAATAATAAGAAGTATTACTAATAGCGATTATTATGAACATACAAAGCCACTATTCAAAAACACAAATATTCCAACACTCTTTAATCTAAATAAACTGCATATTGGTATTCATATGTTTAAATAACTAAATGGACACATACAGGTATTACAGCCGACCATAACTACCCAACACGATCCTATCAAAACCTAAATGTACCTCTCCACACCATATACCTGTATCAACACTCTCTATCGTACACTGGACCTAAATTGTGGAACACAATACCCCAACACATTAAAACACAGCCAATATTAACATCCTTTGAAAATTGTTTCAAAAAGTATATACTATTTCTGCAATAGAAATTGTAAATTAGTCAATTCTACCTTTAGTGTTTGTAACCTGTACTACCTCCAATAACATTATAAATGTAATATTACCAGTCATGTATTTATGAATTATATATTATTATTATTATTATTATTATTATTATTATTATTATTATTATTATTATTATTGTTGTTGTTGTTGTTATTATTGTATCATTATTATTATTACTATATTAACATCATTATCATCATTATTATTATCATTATTTAAATCATTACTATTGTTATTATTATTATATTAGTATTAATATTAGTATTATCATCACTTTTTATCATTATCACTACTACTACTACTATTGCTATTACTGTTACTATTATTACCCTTATCATTATTTCTACTACTACTTACTACTACTATTGTTATTATTATTACTATTATTATTATTATTATTACTATTATTATTATTATTATTATTATTATTATTATTATTATTATTATTATTATGATTATTATATTGATTATTTTTATTATTATTATGATTATTATAATTATCTTTATTTTATCTTATTATTATTATGATTGTTATCATATAAATTCTACTTTCATCACTCTATGTACATAGTTGTCCCTCTCTTGTTTCTGTTTATTGAGTATTCCTTTTCTTGTTTTGTGACCCTTAAGATACATAAATAACCACCTTTCTCTTGGCTTAAAAGCTTAAAGCTTAAATATGGCCTTCTTGCTCTTTTACATTATAAATTAATTGTAAATGATGTATGGTTAATAGCAAGAATATTAGAGTGTTTCAAAGTGTTTTCCACTGTTCCCATTAGTCAGTGTTTGGTCCATGTTCTCTCAAAATATGGTCTGCGAATTTGAACTGTCTTACCAGTGTTCTCTTCTCGCAATCCTGCGAATTCGTTGTAGGAATCGTTGTAGGAATCACATTTTCACTGTTTCAAGAGTTTTCATCATATTCTTTATCGTCCGGACCTCAAAACCATACATTACGTAATGTTGACCATACGTATCATGTGTGGATTCGTCCTCTTAATTATATGTTCATGTTAATATTCGTCCATATATTCGTTAATCTTTTTTTTTTTCCGAATGCTGGATTTATTTTCTTTTTTTATATATCTTTTTGTAAGAATCTGCATTTTCTGTAACAATCCTTCCCAAATATCTAAAGCCCTCCTTTTACTTTTGTCCTTGAATGACTATACATTGATATAAGTAATGTGGAAACGTCTAATTATTAACAAGTAAAAAATGGAAATCATAAACGTTACAATTATATTAAGTGACATCTTAGAAGGACATATTCATTACAAATTTATTGAAAGACAATATTATCGATTTCCATTTCAATATAATAAGGTAGAGAGACGACTAAAAGTGTGTGTGTATGTGTGTGTGTGTGTGTGTGTGTGTGTGTGTGTGTGTGTGTGTGTGTATGCGTGTGCGTGTGCCTGTGCGTGTGTGCATGCGTGTGTGTGTGTGTGTGTGTGTGTGTGTGTGTGTGTGTGTGTGTGTGTGTGTATGTGTGTGTGTGTGTGTTTGATCAGTAACAGATATTATAAAGAAATAGAGGAATGGGAATTGGAGAACGATAAGTGAGGAAAATATACGAGAAAGAGTGTGTGTGTATCTGTGTGTAATAATAATAATAATAATAATAATAATAATAATAATAATAATAATGATAATAATAATAATAATAATAATAATAATAATAATAATAAAAATAATAATGATAATAATAATAATAAAAAAAAAAAATAATAATAATAATAATAATAATAATAATAATAATAATAATAATAATAACAATAATAATAATAATAAAATAAAGAAGAAGAAGAAGAAGAAGAAGAAGAAGAAGAAGAAGAAGAGTGTGTGTGTATGTGTGTGTACTACTACTACTACTACTACTACTAATAATAATAATAATAATAATAATAATAATAATAATAATAATAATAATATTAGTAATAATAATAAGCAGTTTATTGTTGAAGCAGTCCAACAACCGAAAATTTGTACAGAGATTGGTGGAAAAGTTACCTTATACTAGAAGTAAAAACTACCTAAATCTATGACTTATGTAACTATGTTCTACTGTGCATTGTTTATGCCCCGGATGTGTTTGATGGTGTGGTTGATGGTGACGCTGTTGTCCTGCGTCCAACCTGTAGTCTGTCCAGCAGCTTGTGTTGCAGGGCCGTGTAGTCTGGCACCCTGTTGTTGACGGTGATGCCGACGGTGCAGTCGTTCACGTACATCCATCGATGTGGGGTGTCAGTTAAGGAGTCGTTTATCATCATCTGGAAACACAGTGAACCCATCTTGGTCACCTGGGGCACCCCGAAGGTCAGCTGGGGAAGCGAGGATACAGAGCCCCTGATAACGTCCAAAAAGGTTAAAAATGCGAACTTTGTACAGTTTCAGAGAAAGAAAATGTATATAGTGTTTATGTTCTTGTTTTTAATAAAAAAAAAAAAAATTGAAATTAATAGAAAATTATTAAAAAATGACTTGGTGTAAAATCTTTTTTTTTTTTTTTTTCGTAAAAGAGATGGTTTTCCTGGAAAGGTTGTAAATCTCCGAAAAACATTGAAAAACGGGTCATTTATGGAGTTTTAAAGAAAAAAAATATATTATATTAAAATAAGGATAAAAACATAAAAATAAATATTTTGTGCAATTTCAGAGAAAAAAAATATTGTCGAGAAAAAGAATGTATATTTTTGGTTTTCTTCCACCAACAAATGAAAATAAGAAAAAAAAACATTGAAAAAGTCTCTTTTTAGGCAGAATTTCTTCTTTATTCAAACTTCATATATTATACATGTAAAAGGGGGTTTTGTTTAAAATGGCGTTAATACTCCTAAAAACGTAGAAAAACACGTCATTTATGATTTTTTTTTTCAGAAAAAGTATATTGTCGCAGTATTTAGTGTTTTTTGTTTATTTTTTTGAGGAAAACAATGAAATAAGCAGACAATCATAAAAAAAAATTCACTTTTTCGGTAAAAGGGAACTTTTTTCGTGAAATGGCATATATTCCTTTTTTTCTTAACAATTAAAAGATGGTCTTTCGAAGATATTAATCCTCGTAAAAACGCTGGAAAGGGGATAATTTATGCAAATTTGAGAGAAAAAATTAATTGCAATAAAAAGTTAATATATTTCTTGCTTTTTCCTTCACTTTCAATCAAAACATGGAAATGAAAAGAAAAAACACTGAAAAATCGTTTTTCTCAAAGAAATATATATTTTTGCCCTTGAAATGGCTTGTATTACATTTAATGTAACATTAAAAATAATATTTTTTTAACAATGACACCAAAGCAAACACTGGGTCCCTTTAAATCACATGACTCGTCCCTTTAAAAATGACACCAAAAACACTGGGGCCCTTTAAATCACTTGAGTTGTCTCTTTAACAATGACACCAAAGCAAACACTGGGTCCCTTTAAATCACATGACTCGTCCCTTTAAAAATTACATCAAAAATGCTGGGGCTCTTTAAATCACTTGAGTTGTCCATTTAACATTAGTTTCATTGCTTACCAGAGGCTGTGGGAATGAGGTCGTCGGGGAGGTTGAGAAAGAACTCGGGGTCAAGGGCCTCGTCATCAAGATCATCGTCATCTTCCAGCTCAATATCACTGTCACAACAGTTAGGGGGAACCATATAATAGTTGTGGTCCCCTTCCGTAGTGTGAGGCTGCTGCCTGGTCCTCCTGGCCCCAGAGTAGAATTTCGAAGACTGAAAGTAGGAAGGATTACATTCATTAGGGTTATATTTATCCAAAAACACAATTATAATGCCCCACAACCTTCACTAAAAGTAAATATAATGCAGGGAATCACAGGAAACACCAGTATTATCAGCCCATATGCCTCATGGGTCTCACACACAAACCAGATAAATGTATCACATCACAATAAGTTTGTTTCCCAATAAATAAATAACCATACATTTAAGTAAATATGATACCTATAGCGGGCAGAAACACCCGTCCGGGACTAATATGGTTCCCCGTAAGCCGGGCAGAATTCCCGCACGGGACAACCACTTATTTCAACATCATTTTTCAACATTTTCTCTTCACATTTCACATTTCACACTAATATCACATTGGAACACATTTATCTGGCTCTTTGCTATTGCATCTCTATAAACGTACCTCCATTAGATTACCATATATAACACAAATACATATTAAAGAAATAATTAATAATGAAAATAAAAATGTATACTAATCATGCCTAATATGTAGTAACTAAATATTATAAGTATATTACTATAATACTGCATCCTAATCACAAAATGCTAAATAACTAATCTTGAGATTGTGGTTACCATTACAATATTATTCCACAAAAATAAGATATAATTATAAAATAAAATATTTTGGGTAATGGTATCAATATTATTCCTATGTAAAAATCTTTAACTTGATTTTTCTTTGCTAACAAAACCATAACACAGCTTATGCTAGGCTACACAGTACCTAACAGTATAGTAATATGTGAATAGATAATGAAAATTTCCACACCCATTTTATCTAACTATTGAGTGTAGAATCATTATCATTAATACTTTACTGATTAAAGCTTACTGATTTTGGTTAATCTGTTCACAGTATATAAACACGAACCTGTTTGGGTGTATAGCCTTCTTCTGGCCGATATATTCTTTTGACCTTTGCAAAGAAGGTTTTGCCACTTTTTCTCCACTTGTTCCCTGTGGCGTTCACATGCAGGGAAAGCGGCATTAAGGGCCTCGGTGATTTGCCGCCAAGCTTCTCTTTTGTGCTTGATGGTAAGCATGGGACTGAATTTCCCTTTTATTATGTCCTTCCTCTCCTTGACAAGCCGCAACAGTAGAAGGACTTCGTCCTTGCTCCAGTTTTGGGTCCTCGGGGTACTCCTAGGGGTGTCCATAATCAATGCTGTCAAGTTGCGGAGTGAAAGACGTAAACAAACACAGCGATAACGTGACGCCAAAAATAATTGAAACGCTGGCAAATTAATACTTTTTCGAATTCGTATTTAATGAGACAAATTAGCGATATAAAATTAATAATAGTAGTTCTGGATATGTATAACAATTCTCTTTCATTTTTATGTTGTTTTTGTTGAAATAATAATATTTTTACGATTTCAAGTTTTGCCATGATTGCTTTTTCATACACGGCAGATGACTTACACTTCAGTACTGCTCGAAGTACAATACTTAAGTGTAACTCGAAGTCGACTTCAGCAAACTTAAGGGCAACATTTAAGTATTTTCGTATGTACAGGCCCAAATGGTTCGAAGTGTAGCTCGGGACCACTGCTCCTCCCCTGCCGGGTCTTCCCCCTCGGGCCGGAGGAAGGAGGAAGCAACACTCTGGCAAAACCGGCTTTTGTCGTGCCTCGATGGAAAGAGGCTTGAGGGCTGCTTGCAGGCCCCAGTCTCATCCTTGTGGGGTAGGGAATGGCTCAGCCCTCATGCGTGGAGGGGCCTTCGTGGAAGCAATCAAGTTGCATGGGAACTTTTTGCCGACGCAGGTCCGCAGCGTACGGGGGCGCCACAGGACCGCAAATCAACAGCACTTGCAGCTGCAGAAGGAACAGCAAGACACTGAGAAGAAGTAGGGCATATAGGTTTAGAAGAACTGACAGAGTGGCCTGCAGAAGCGGATGAGACTCTATCAATAGTCTATACAAGAGAAGCAGGAATGAGAGACCTTTGTTGGAGGCACACTCAGTAAATCAACCGAGTCTGTAGAGCAGTGCTGGCGTTTGTTTGTAGGCCGGATGGGTGGTCTGCGCTTTGGACTTCGTGGCTTCCTAGCCTCTGGGAAAAGAGGAGACAAAATAGCAGCGGAAGGATGCCCATCAGAAACTTCACTAGCACCGGCATCAGCCAAATCCAAATAAGAAAATTTGTTACTGACAGGAATTTGAGAAGAGAGAACGTCAGATGAGTGGCCTACAGAAAGAGGGGACTTTAACACAGGATCACGAGTCGTGGGCTGAGATGAATTACGAAAAACTAATTTGGTAGCATATGAAGAAGCCTCAGCACCCTTTCCCTGTCTGAATGAGAGTTCTCGACGGGCAGCACTCAGGCTTATAAAGTGGGAGTTCGCATGTTGGAGAACATCTTGCTCTAAGCGATATCGGGGACACTCCCGGGAACTTAACTTGTGGCCGTCTTGGCAGTGAAAGCAGTATGGGGTAGAGGTACTTTCCGATGTAGCATGGCAATCCTTGTATGAGAAGCGGCCGCATCGGGGGTTGTAGTGCTGTGTTTTCGACTATGGCCGAGCTCATAACAACCGAAACACTGAAGGGGATTATCGATGAAAGTCTTTACTCGCAGCCGAAGTGGCTGCGTTGATGTAATTGGGTGGGAAGAACCATAGAAGGTCACAACGATCACATTGTCTTTCCCTCTCACCTTCCACATCTTCTGGACCGTGGGCGGGCACATGGCATAGATGTCATCTTCACTAAACTCACCCAGGTCATAATTGAACACTATTTCCGGCAGTACTTGAAGGTCCGGTGGGGCCGTACAGAATAAAATATAGAATTTATCTGAGCACTGTAAGTGAAGCAGCATCTTTGTTTGAGTCAAATCCCTGGCCTTAATTATTAGCCCATTACCGTACTTTTTAATGTTTTCCCTGGGAATATTGCCCACTTCTGCATGAAGATACCGGGTGGCATGGATGAAATTCCCGTGGTCGTTGCGATAATAGGCAGCGAAACACCGGGCGATAGGGGCTTGTGGAACCTCGGAAGAGGCCTTCTCAGCTGTACGCTCCAGGGCCCGTACATACGAAAATACTTAGTTCTCCTAAGTGCACTTAGCAGAAGATATTTTCAAGAGTTGCACTTAAGTCGGGACCAAATACTCAAATCTACACTAAGTATTCTCGAAGTGCACTTAGCAGACGACAAAAGTTAAGATATCCCCATGAGGACACTTAAGTGCTGTAGATCAGAGCGGCGCTGATGGAAAAGCATTACCAGACAACGTTTGTGTTTACTGTTTACTAACAAGAAGAAGGTGGCAGAACAGATTCGAGGGAGAATTAGGAGGCGAAGAGTCTACAGTGAGCGGAAGGACATTTTAAACATGTATAACGATGCAGAATTAGTAAAAAGATACATATTGGACCGTGCAGGAATATTATTAATGACTGACTTTGTGCGAGATGCCATTACACCACCAACAGGAAGAAGTTAGATGTAGTATCTAAGTGGCCTGGGTCAGTTCACGACTCTAGAATATGGAACGAATGTGGCCTCAAACGGGGATTTGCAAATGGAGGTGTTCCCGGTAGCTGCCACCTAATAGGAGACAGTGGCTACCCATGCCAACCTTGGCTGCTGACCCCCTACCTCCAACCTAGGACTGAGGCACAGGAAGTGTACAACAGGTACAGTGTAGCCTACTGTTTTACCTTATGTTGACTAGTTTGTTAGGTGCCGGTAGTCTAACTTGGTCCAGATTAGGTTAGGTCTGGTTAATTCCAAATTTTATCTCAAGCTCATGTTTTTCCATTGCATTTCATATTTTTTAATTTCACATTTAGTAATTACTGTTCATATCACCCCAAATGCTATCACCACAAAAAAAAAAAAAAAAAAAAAAAAAAAAAAATTCAGTCTTTCCCTCAAGATTGTTAACATTATGTTGTATGCCTTTAATGGGAGACTGAGACAACAAATGGATGTTAGCATGAGTCACATGAAAAACAGTAGGAAATATATTTTGGAGATCTCACACATGAGGTACTCATTATTTTCGAGACCTCATACATGAGTTACTCTGAAATTTAACTAGAATACACAGTGTATTATATAGCCCTCTGTTCCCTCCTTTACTTTATTTTCATACTTTATGTATGCATGGCAAGGTTTTTTTATCATTCTTTAGAAGAGCTCAGCAATTATGGAGAAAAAAAAAAATAGATTATGTTCCTTTCATTAACTGTTCACTAATGCAGTTATGAGTGCTTGTTTTTGGCCTCCCTGTACAGTTTGGTTATTTGTACAGTTTATAAAATGTCCTATCAGCCACAGAAGACGAAACCCATAGTGTCAGCACGGATTCTAGTATAATGCAAAACTCTTCTGTAGAATTTTCTTTTTTTATAATAACAATCATATAAATTTATATTACCATTGCAGATCACATAAACGCACAAGATGTGTAGTAGAGAGAGGAATTGAACAACTGAAAGGGTGCCATGTTCTACATGGCGAGATTCGTGTAAGCCCTGATAAGACGAGTCAAATCGTGATGGTCTGTGCTGCTCTACACAACCTATGCAAGGAGAGGAATTTGGAACTGCCAGACGAACAAGGCATAGGCCTTGAGGATCAGCCAGATGAACAAAATCACATCCAGCCTATTCAGCCGGCTCAAGTCCGAAATGGCTTGTTATACAGGGATAATTTTGCCAACCTTCACTTCCGGTAAGTGATTTGTTTCACATATTACTTGTAAATAGCATATACAAAACTTGGAAAAAATAATTTGCAGTAACATCTATATGCAAAGATATAAACACTTGGAACTAGATGAAAAGACATTCAAATCTCCACAATGTCAAGTTTTAATAGTTACAATAAAATAGTTGAAATTGTTAAAACACAAAGTTAAAATACCATGCAGCAACATCTATATACCATACAAAAATATGGACAGCACATGCAACAAATCAGTGTTTTCTGTTAAGTGCTTTCCATATCTTTGTATCCATGTACAATTGTACACCTTCTATCAACTTTTCAACACTTTATTATTGTGCTGTTGACTGAAGGAATGGTAGTATGTGTCAAGATAGTATAGTCAATGTCTAAACATGACTTTGAGTAGCCTAACCCCCTAATCAGAGATTAGTAACATGATTGTGTAGCTTATAGATGCACAGCTTAGGTGTTTGTACACCCTTGCATTAATTGAATGCAAGTACTGACTACATTTTTTTGTAATTCAACAGTCCTGAACAGTGAATGGATGCCAAGGAGCGTCTTCTCTCCCATTTCACCTTTCTGTAGGGGTGATGCACCATGGATTCAGTACCATCTATAGCCTCAACCAGTCTTGGAAAATCTGCAATTTCCCTCAAATACTCAGTTTGTGTTTGGTATACTTCATCTTAGTCTTGACTTTAGTGTCCTTGGTCAAAAGCCAGTTTAACACCACCTGAGCATCCACACAAATATTAACGAACTGAATTTGAATGTTATTATAAGCCTCTAAAATAGTAGGTAAACATTTTAAGGCTAATATTACTGCCATAAGTTCTAGTGTAGGAATACTATGTTCCTTTCCTTTATTTAGTGGAGCTACTTTTGACTTAGAATGTAGGTATGTGCTTTTACCCTCTCCATCTAAAGCATAGGCCACAAACCCATATGCTTCAGCAGAACTATCACAAAATATATGTAGCCCATATGAATTCTGTTCATTTAAGGCTTGTCTTGGGAAAGTCACTTCAGACAGCATTTCTAAATCTCTACTTAATTTTTTCATTTCACTGCAAATTTCATCAGGCAGGGTGTCATCCCAACCTTTTTCTAACTTCCATATTTTTCTCATCAAAAGTTTACCTCTTATGGTCACAGGAAGAGTGAAATTTAAGGGATCAAATAATTTGGATGTTTGAGATAGGATTTTTCTTTTAGTATTTGCTTCAGGATCTATTTTACAAAGAGCAATGTTCATTGTATCTTGCTGGACATTATATCTATATCCTAGAACCTTCTCTTCCTCACTAGTATGTTCTACTAACCTTCCATCATTAGCCATTTGGGTTCTCAATTCAGTTGAATTAGAATTCCAAGATCTCAAGGTAAATCCACCTGCTTTCATTCTCTCATATGCCAGATGATACAACTCTTGCATTTCATTAGTTTCATTTCCTGTCACAATCAAATTGTCCACATAAAAATGATTTTACTCAATTTGTCATCAGGAAAGGTATTAGCATGGTGTCTCCTTACATAATGTAACATGAAAGGAGATGTAAATCCAAAAACCTGTCTTGAACCTGTAAGTTACTAACTTATTTCCTCTCTTCCAAAAGAAACAAAATCTATTTTGGTCTACTTCATCCTTTAATTTGATCATTAGAAAGGCTTGTTTGACATCACTTAACATGACCAACTTATTGGTTCGAAAATAAAAAAGTAATTGAAGAATGCTGTTCATAAGATCAACACCTGGGTAAGCAGCCTCATTCAAGGATGGTAAATCTTTGTTTGTTTTCAAAGAGCAATTGAAGACAGGCCTGATCTTAGTGGTAACCTGTTCTTCCATTTTGATGACTGGTCTATGAGGGATCCAGATCTTTTCATCATACTGTGCAGGTTTTACTTCAATTTCTTCTATTATGCCATCATCCAACTGTTGATCAAATACAGCCTGATAATTTTCCAGTAATTTTTTTTCTTTTTAAGTAATCCAAAGTCCTATCCAGCACCTTTAAAGCAACAAAATGATTAGATGGCACAGATTCTATTTTATCTTGATACCATGGCAGTTCCACATTATAATGACCATCTTTGAAAGAAATTCCTTCCTCAAACTTCTTTATTTGCTCACTCTCAAGGGAGACTAAATCTGCTTCAGTGGTTTTTATTCCCATTGATTCGAAGCTGAAAAGGTGTTCTAGTCCGTTTTCTACATCTGTATCCTCTAACAAATGTTCCAATGGGTTATAGTATGACTTTAAAGGATCCATCACTGCATTAACCATGGTCTTAGTTTTACTGCATAATTTAGCTTCATCTTTTTTAGCTAGAAGTCGCATTACAAACTGTCTCTCTGCAGGTGCTAGAAAGTTGAAGACATTACCTATAGGTGCTGCTTTATTGTGCATTACTAAACAACTGCCACCTAATTTTTCCTGCCATGATACAGATGTCATGTTTTGTAAAACATCTATTCCCAACAGCATATCCACCTGGATGTGTTCATGATTTACAGGTTCATAGAAATAGTCATCTAGCAATTTCATGTTATTCAGTTTGAATTTATTTATGACTGCATTCATTCCAGGGACATAAAATTTAATATCTAAGGTCTTGTCTACCAATAGAGGAACGAAGGCAATGCGATCATGTAACTTGATCCCTGTACTCATTTGCTTGAAAACCTTAGTTTCTTCTCCGATGTATGTACTCACATCACATTCCAAAGAAAACAGTTCACTTACATTAGGACACAGGTCTTGTGCTACAGACTCAGAGATATATGATCTTTGGCTACCAGTATCTACTAGGCACCTAACTTGTCTCATCATTTTGCCATTCTTTAGGGTTAAGGTCATGGTTGGAAGCATATGGCATGAATCAAAACTTCTCTGAGCCAAACATAGGCTAACATTTGTCTGCATTTGATATTTAAATTTGTCTTCTTTAAGAGCAGATGGGCATAGAGGAGTTATGTGTTCTTTAACATGGCAGTTTCTGCACTCATATCTGAGTTTACCTTGCTTTCCGAAACAATTATGCCCAGAGTCAGCACATCTGGTACACAAGGAAAGCTCATTTAACCTGGCTATCTTAGCTTCATAATCAGTGAAGTTATTGCATTGCCCTAAGGAATGTCCATGCCCTCCACATAATTTACAAGTGAATTTAGAGGAGGTATTCTTAAAGTTTTGAAGTGTTCCTTTAAAACCTTCAATTTCTCGAAAAGTTTTGGAAGGTTTGAAATCAGTATGATGTGGCTTATAGCTGGCTTTACCAAAAGTCTTTGGTCTTACAGAAGAAGTTTTACTTAAGGTAGTGATGACTCTATGGTAATTATCTAGTATTTCAGTTATGCTAGGGTAATTCTTGTCTAATACATGAATGAATTCCTTTTTCACTACCACAGGAAGTTTATTAAAAATGATATGGCTAATGAGGGAATGACCAGCAGTTCCTGATTCCAGAAAGTCAAATCCATGGGTTTTCAAATCTGACAAATAAGATCTCATTTCATTTAAATAGATTTTAACAGAAGAATATTCTGGATCAAAGGTGGTATTAGGGTAAGCCTTAAGGATATTCTTATAAGTTTCATCTACAATAAATTCATTGTCCAGAAACTCATTCTTGAGCATCTGAATAGCAATATCATAGTTTGTGTCAGTGATAGACAGATGTTTAACTACAGAGAGGGCATAATCCCTCAGATAACCAACTAAATAGGCTAGTTTAGTTGCATCAGTTAACTGCTTTCTAGATCCAATGACATTGTTAAATTGATTTAAAAAAAGTATTGAATGCAAATTTGGCTTTTTCCTTCCCTGTAAATGTGCCACAATTTAAAGGAGGTGGTCTTCCTTCACCAACAGACATTTGTGACATTAGGTTTATTAAATCTTGAGAGGTTACATTACTTTATGCAACTCCTGACATTCCTGAAGCTTGATTCTGGTTAGTTACTGCATATTGATCTAGTTCAATTTCTATATCTACATCATATTTGATTTGGTCTTCAACTTCTGAAACATAGAAATTTTCATCCACACTCTCCAATTCATTCTGGACCATTACATAATTTATTCTTTCATTAAATTGCTGAACCTGATTCATCTCTTTATCTATTTTACTCCTCAAATTATTAGCTAAAGAGTCTGACAAAGAATTTTTATCCTTCATTTCTTTCAATTGTTTCAGTATGAGTGTAATTCTTCTCCGGTATACACCCCTACCTGTTCTAAGATTTTTTATAGTTTCCATAGCTTGTTTATCTTCCTTAGGAGGCATGGTTCTTTAGAGTGTAAGTAAAAGTCTAACTAAAATAATTAATTTAAAAAACTAAGGGCAATTAAAATTTTTTTCTCAATTTAGAATTATTTCAATTAGTCAGCCCAATTGTTGTCACTGGCTATTCAATTGAATAAGGCCACTGCCGCAAAGGGTTGACTACTAATTTCTGGCATGATTATGATTGGGATTATTGTTGGGAGGCTTATTCCCGATGGTGGAGGGCATATTCAAGCCCTCCCAACAATGCCTCCTTGTACCGGGCCAACCCTAAATTATTGAGGTGGACACCGTCCCTAAAGTACTGAGGATGGTTTAAGTAGTTGGCTGACCCCAGCTGGATAACCCGATCAATGAGACCCTGCTTTTTCAAAGTTTTATTGAAAAAGTTATTAATGACCTGCTGCCTCCTGTTGAATTCCTCAGCCTCAGGCACGCCGTGCCTGTTCCCACGTGCCACAAAGCGTGGCTCTACTTGCATTGCAAGTTTCAGGCAGCTGGGACGCACGGCTGCCTTCAACAGAAGATAGAAGGCGGCAGCCTTCTGCTTGATCTGACTATTTGTCAGGGACCCAATGATCGAGTTACCCCCCAGGACCACAATGACAACCTCAGGGTCTATTTCCCTGACCCTGTCCTGCCAGGCAGGGTGATCCAGAAAAAAATAAAAATCTTTGCCAGGGTAGTCCAAAAAAGAATAAACCGGATTCACCCTCCCATCGGTGGACAACGTCAGTTCCTGTTGCCACGGGCCATGAGTGGCCAGGTCACGCACATAACTATGTCCAACTACTAATACTCGCATTGCCAATAGCTTGTAAATAAAACAAGAATATGGAATAATTATGGATAAACTAAAAGCTTTTGCCTTGAAAATATATTGTGAAAAGGTAAAAAAGGCAGTGACCCTTCACAATGATTTAGCACCCAAGAGAATCAAAACAAAGGAAACCACCCCTCACCTGCACTGGACAGTGGTGACATGGATGCCCTAACTAGCCAAGCAGCACTTATTTCAATCACACAGAAATGCGTACGGCTCAAAGTTGTTGCAACAAAAATTGCCTAGCACATCTATGTTTTAAAATATAATTCTACTCAGCTGAGGTAGCAGAAGTTGGTGGTTTCAAGGCAAAAGTTCTCTTGAGCGGCCCGAATATAGTAGTTCGGAGCAGAAAGTTAGTGTTGTAGAGGTAGACTGGTAACTGACGTGAAACTGACGAGAGACTAACGTGAGGAACGCCGGTCGTGATTTATATACCGCGCCACCAACGCCCCCTGTCTTATATTCCCGTAAACTTCAACTACTTAATTAGCTATTTGATTTTACATGTCTCATTTATTAAGGAAACATTATTATTTATTTATTTATTATTAAATATTTTTAGTCGTATATATTCTTATTTGTAAGCATTATACTTGTTTTATTTACAAGCATTATACTGGTTTTATTTTTGCCTAGTTAAATTCCCAACACAACTGACCAATTTCAGGACCCCACAGATCAACCAACATACACTGCACTGTTAAATTCTAGGAAGTGGCAACCATTAAAATTTATTATTTTCAACTCAATGAAATACAATCATATAGTAAAATGAGGCCTCATTCAAATTTGTTTGAAGTTATTTATTTCCTGTCTACTCACCTCAAAGTTACCACGAGACGCTCCTCCGTACTTATTGGCCTGCGGTAATTTGTAGTCCTGTAATGTAATACGAAACACATGACAAAACTTAAATTATGATTGAATATTTTTTCCTTCATTTTTAAAAAATTGTTACTTTTCTTAGTATTATTTTTTACATCCATTAAATTCATTTAATCTACTACCATTGTATGATAATTATCATATGTTTCATATCCATACTTTATCTTATTTAGCCCACTTTTATACCACAATATATATATATATATATATATATATATATATTGAAAATAATATTTCAATACAAAGCATAAGCGCTATACTTTGGACAAAATTATGTCATCAATCGACGCTATGATACCTCACGTATTTGAATCATTAATCTCAATTGTAAATGAAGTTTGTAATAAAAATATCTAAGGTAATACTAATAGTAATAAAACTATTAATATTACACTACTGAATATTTCCCAACCCGGCATAATAGGAAATTAGTCTTACCTTTTAGCAATTCTTTCTTTTACAAGGCAGTGCAATTTGTCAAAAGTTGCTGGCTTCTTCCGTACATAGCCGTTAAATCTGAATTCATCTTTTCTAAGGTCCTCGAAGAGGTGGTGGTATTCCCCATGTTTCTCTCTTTTCTCGTTGATGGGATGGACCCAGTGTTGCCTTTCCCGTTTTGGAGCATCCAGCAACAGGAACGCACTCACAAAGTCTTCCATTTTGACTGGCGCAGGTCGTGTGTGAAAACATGAATCGCTCAGGGAATGTGTATAATGTCTGATTCACTCAGGGAATATGTACATTCCCTGAGATTTTCAGGGTATATACATATTCCCTGAATTTTAGGCCTTATTATTATACAGATTCCCTGAATCATATTTGTTATGATAGAACAAGGAGTAAATCACAGGACTCCCGCAAATTATCCGTCCCAAACCTCCTGCTATAACCCCACGCTTTAAACGACTGAAATACCGAACCATCACGAGACTCCATCATTTTCCCCTTAGAACCCCCGTGTGTGTGTGTGTGTGTGTGTGTGTGTGTGTGTGTGTGTGTGATATAGGAGTCAGCTGGACCGACCCGCAAGAGAACCATCGCGCCAGTTCGGAGCGGGGGAAACGCTTTGGCCTAACAAACACCTATACTCATCTTTCCTACTGTTAACATCATGGCAAATCCAACTGAGTGTGATTTAGAAGCACATTTTCGGGAAGAGTTATTGAAAAGAAGTGAAGGAAAGAAGTCTGTCTTACTTCCGAAGGAGGAGTATAAGATTATTGCAGATCTGACGTCAATTGACAAGTCAGGCAAAAAAACGCCTCATGAATACTACCCTCTAAAGAAGTATGAGGTTCTCAAGTGTGGTGATGTTTTTAAATTGATCAGAAGACGGAATGCCAATGAGGATCCTATTTATTTTGCTACATTGGAGGATACGTTTGATATCATTAAGCGTGCTCACATTGCAACTGGCCACGGAGGGCGCGATAAGATGGTGAAGGAGTTAAGTAAAAAATATGCCAACATTACCCATGATGCCATATCCATTTACAAATCACTATGCATCGAATGCCAACGTAAACGTAAGCGACTGACAACTAAAGGCATTGTTATTCGACCTATTCTGACAAAGAACTTTGGATCCCGATCACAAGTTGACCTTGTAGATATGCAGGCAATGAAGCAAGGAAACTATAAGTGGATAATGGTTTATCAAGATCATCTTACAAAGTTCTGTGTATTGAAACCGCTCACATCAAAACGTGCTGCAGAAGTTGCTTATCAGCTGTTAGATATTTTTCTTTTACTTGGCGCACCAGAAATTTTACAAAGTGACAACGGATCGGAGTTTACTGCTGGTGTTATTACCGAACTTAAATTGCTTTGGCCTAATCTCGTAATGGTTCATGGAAAACCTAGACACCCTCAGAGCCAAGGGTCAGTTGAACGAGCAAACTGTGATATCAAAGATATGTTGGTAGCCTGGTTGAGTGACAATAATACAACAGACTGGACAGTTGGATTAAAATTTGTGCAATTTCAAAAAAACTCTAGCTTCCATTCTGGCATTCAAAGGTCACCATTTACTGCATTGTTTGGATCCGATGCAAAAGTAGGACTCACAACTTCAGCTCTTCCACATGATGTAATTCACCGTCTCCAAAGTGAGGACGATGTGACAACCGATAAGATTATTTCTCTTCGATCTGCTGTACAACAAGAGTCGAGGTCAGGTGGCCAAGGTTTTACCAAATGTAACTGTGCTGGTTCAAAACGTTGTCAAACAAACTGATGTAAATGTTTCAAACTGAAAGTTAAATGCAACTCACGATGCCATTCAAGTTTGCATTGTGAACAAGGCTTCGTTGTAAGTCAGGCCAAATGATTTTGACAGACAAGTTTTACTTTTTAATGAGATGAAGAATTAATAAGTATTACCATTCATAATTAATTTTATTACCTTTTTATATTTTTTTTACTAGTTTTATTCCTGGGAGTGAGAGGACACTGCCATACGTTTCTGTGGCAGATGACGCTTTTCCTTTAAAGCGTCATATTTTGAAACCATTCCCACATAGTAATCAGGACCGTTATGAACACATTTTCTCATACCGCCTATGTCGGGCTCGACGTACGGTAGAAAATGCGTTTGGCATCCTGGCCAACAGATTTCGCGTGTTTTTCACACCAATTCATCTACCTCCGGGGAAGGTTTAGAAGATTGTCCTAGCATGCACGACTCTCCACAATTACCTACGCAGAGACCATGTTAGTTCATACACGCAGCATGATGGCCCTTTGGAGTGCGAGGACATTTCGCTACGCACAGTTGCTCCCGGTGGGTGGAAACATAATCAACAGTTAACAGGACTGCAGAGGGAGGAAGGAAACAGCACCGTGGAAGGCAGGAACGTGAGGAATGACTACATGGAATATTTCAATCAAGAAGGTGCCGTGGCCTGGCAGGACATATGGACATTGTAACATTTAACACATGATAATGCTTGGAGGATACACTGCATGAATGAAAGGGATCCGTGTGGTGCATGACAATAATTTGAGATATATTTCGGTGAAGGGTCTCTCTCTCTCTCTCTCTCTCTCTCTCTCTCTCTCTCTCTCTCTCTCTCTCTCTCTCTCTCTCTCTCTCTCTCTCTCTCTCTCTCTCTTTTCTCTCTCTCTCTCTCGTTGGATGGGTGGATAAAGACTCGTAGGGATTGTACAGTGCTACTGCCATTAACGCCACACTGACAGTGTGTGTGTGTGTGTGTGTGTGTGTGTGTGTGTGTGTGTGTGTGTGTGTGGGCTGTTCTCAGTCCCTGTACATTATGTAGATTTAGTATTTGTAATAATTGGGACACGGTCTATGAAATATATTGCTATCTGGTAAATATTGTTTGCAGCACCTTCTGAGAGAGAGAGAGAGAGAGAGAGAGAGAGAGAGAGAGAGAGAGAGAGAGAGAGAGAGAGAGAGAGAGAGAGAGAGAGAGAGAGAGAGAAACTTATACCAATACGTATATACGTACCTCACTGTCAGAATGATCATCTGTCGTTACGTCGTCAGGAGTGTGTGTGGGTTTGTCTATGTTGGTCACAGATGGCCGGGGGTCGTCACCATCATTCAGAAATGACAGGGCATCATAACACCATAGGCGTGGTATGTATACGTCGTCTGCCCCTGTCCCAGACTTCACTGATTTTTGCAACTGCCTCCGCTCTCGTCGATGTTGGTTTCGCAGTGTATCGATCTTCTTTTTCACATCTTCAGCTGAGAATGACCAACCACCGTTGTTCATGTGTTCTGCTATTCTCTGCAGTGATGTGGCCTTTCTGTCTCTATCTCTATATTCCACAGTCTTGACATTCCACAGACACGGTTCCTCTCTGTACAAATCTATTAAATGCCGGGTTGCTTCCTTTGTCCACGTCTCCATGGCCGTCTGGACAGACCTGACATCACTCTCTCTAGTCTACAATTGATACAGATACCCACGGAGGGCACGGTGTTGACTTGTAACATCGTGTGTCTGGCAACGTGGTTCCGAGTTAGGCGCACATCCAGTGCCTCAACAACGGGCACGGGCACTTCGGTGGTTTGCTCGTGGTTTCCTCGTCTATGACGTCACCCACACTCGTGAACGCCACCCATACCACAAAATTGGTAACAGTGTCTGCCCGCCGTGCATTTGCCCGTCGTGTGGAAGGGCCTTAAGTCATCTGCCGTGTATGAAAAAGCAATCATGGCAGAACTTGAAATCGTAAAATATTATTATTTCAACAAAAACAACATAAAAATGAAAGAGAATTGTTATACATATCCAGAACTACTATTATTAATTTTATATCGCTAATTTGTCTCATTAAATACGAATTCGAAAAAGTATTAATTTGCCAGCGTTTCAATTATTTTTGGCGTCACGTTAACGCTGTGTTTGTTTACGTCTTTCACTCCGCAACTTGCCAGCCTTCAGTATGGAGACCCCTAGCAGTACCCAGAGGACCCAAAACTGGAGCAAGGACGAAGTCCTACTGTTGCGGCTCGTGAAGGAGAGGAAGAACATAATAAAAGGGAAATTCAGTCCCATTCTTACCATCAAGCACAAGAGAGAAGCTTGGCGGCAAATCACCGAAGCCCTTAATGCAGCTTTCCCTGCATGTGAACGCCACAGGGACCAAGTAGAGAAAAAGTGGCAAAACCTTCTTTGTAAAGGGAAGAAGGATATATACGTAAGCCAGAAGAAGGCTATACAACCAAACAGGTTCGTGTTTATGTACTGTGCACAGATTAACCAAAATCAGGAAGCTTTCATCAGTAAAGTATTAATGATAATGATCTAGTATGGGGGAAAGAGATATTCCTACACTAAATAGTTACATAAAATGGGTGTGGAAATTTTCATTACCTATTCGCATATTACTATACTGTTAGGTACTGTGTAGCCTAGCATAAGCTGTGTTATGGTTTTGTTAGCAAAGAAAAATGAAGTTAAAGATTTTTACATAGGAATAATATTGAAACCATTACCCAAAATATTTTCAGTTATTTTGTAGTTATATCTTATTTTTGTGGAATAATATTGTAATGGTAACCACAATCTCAAGATTAGTTAATTAGTTATTTAATTTGAATTCAGAGAGTAGCTGTGATATGCCATTTTATTGTTATAACATGACTTACCGTGGTTTTTTAATACGAAAGCCACTTTTCCAAATAATGTATCTTTACTTTATAATGAAAACATAAACTTACTTATTTAAATTGTTATAGAGCTATATATATATATTTGTATATTTATAAATGATGGTGGTGGGTGGATTCTTTTCAAGTGAGGAGTGAGTGCCCTCTACATGCCATACCTCCCCCCCCTCTGTCTCTCCTCATCTGTGCCTTCTCTTCCTCCTTTGTGGGCAGCCAGGGATACCAGTGTCCCTGGCAATGCCACCACCAACAAGATTAGAAGCAGAGGTCGGGGTAGGGGCTATAGGCGCGGGCGAGCCTCTGGCCACGGCCCCGATCCAAGTATGCTGGGGGGTCCGACCGTTTGGAATAATATTGTAATGGTAACCACAATCTCAAGATTAGTTATTTAGTTATTTAATTTGAATTCTGAGAGTAGCTGTGATATGACATTTTATTGTTATAACATGACTTACCGTGGTTTGTTAATACGAGAGCCACTTTTCCAAATAATGTATCTTTACTTTATAATGAAAACATAAACTTACTTATTTAAATTGTTATAGTCATATATATATATATATATATATATATATATATATATATATATATATATATATATATATATATATATATATATATATATATATATATATTATTAAAAGCAGCAGCAGCAGCAGCAGTACCAGCAGCAGTAGTAGTGGTAATAGCAGTAGTAATCGCAGTAGTAATATCAGTAGCAATAGTAGCAGAAGTACTTGCTGAAATACTACTACTACTACTCGTAATAGTAGTAGTAGTAGTAGTAGTAGTAGTAGTAGTAGTAGTAGTAGTAGTAGTAGTAGTAGTAGTAGTAGTAGTAGTAGTAGTAGTAGTAGTAGTAGTAGTAGTAGTAGTAGTAGTAGTAGTAGTTATAGTAGTAGTAGTAGTAGTAGTAGTAGTAGTAGTAGTAGTAGTAGTAGTAGTAGTAATAGTAGTAGTAGTAGTAGTAGTAGTAGTAGTAGTAGTAGTAGTAGTAGTAGCAGTAGTAGTAACAGTAATAGTACAAATAATAGCATAATTTGTAGTTCGTCAAACATTTTTATAATTACGTTACGTTCAACAGGTTATGCTGATGACGTAGCCTGAATATAGGTGCTTTTCATTAACGGGTACTTATACAGGGACTGTTTCAGGATTCGCTGGTCTACTATCACGTGCGTGAGGGTTGAGTTCTTGAGTTTGATTGTTATTTTGCCTTAGTTCGTGTAACACTGTGGATTTTTTTTCCTCGATGCTCCTTTTTAATGTTCAGTATTTGTTTGAATATTTGAAGTAATTGATGTACATTTGAGGTCTCACCTTAATGCAGCCTCCCATTAGGTCGTGTTTTTCCTTAAAGAACAGTCACACCCGGCGCAGCCACAAGTAGGTATTGGAGATAATATAGTGCTCAGTTTACAGGCGTTTGTGGAGGGTCAGGAGGATTGAAACAGGTAGGTCTTCACTGTTTGGTGTCCTGAACTGAAGGAGAGAGAGAGAGAGAGAGAGAGAGAGAGAGGGAGAGAGAGAGAGAGAGAGAGAGAGAGAGAGAGAGAGAGAGAGAGAGAGAGAGAGAGAGAGACGCCATATTCTCATGATACTGTCTTTTCCCTTCATGTTCAGATTTGTTCTCCCCAGGCACAGTAGCGAGTTAATAACTTCACCAACTTTACTAAGGCCTCTACTAAGGACCCCCTTAGTGGGAGCCGCCTTGTCGTGGTGGGGGGGGCTTGCATGCCCGAAGTACCTGGAGAGCTATGCTGGAGGGGGTTTCGCCCCCTACTCTGCCCCTTTTTGGGAAGAGAGGGTTTCCCATGCCAGTAAGGTCTGTCAGGGAAGGGCCAGACTAAATGGTTCCCAAGACGTAGGTGCCAGTACAAGTCAACGGTGCCGCCAGCCAGAGGGACCGCCTTTGGGGGCTGTTCCGCGTTGAATGGTTGGGTGTCTGGGCCAGAAGACGTTGGGGAAGGGGGTCTCAGCACCGCCTTGAGCAAACATTCGTATCCATGGGGACTGCTTTTTAAAACGAGCAGTCTCGTGGGGGACGAGGTACCCCATCTGAGGCCGCCTTAGTATTTTGCCCAGGTTAGGTCCCGGTAATCTGCCACATTCCAGGTTAGGTTAGATAAGGAAAGGTAATGTCGTGAAAGTGAAAGTTAGGTCTGGGACCTAACCAGGGCAACTCTTATACGGTTACATCCAGTAATCGCTTCAAATAATTTTTATATGCCACACCTTGTGCACACTATGAATTTGCTGTATGATCTTTGATCGGCTTCCATTATGTTTTCTACTGATGATAGAATCTTCAAAATGCTCATTTTCCTCTTCAAATTCTCCTTGCGCTCATTGTGAGGCGTCATCTTTCCCTGACAGTCAAACTTGTGAGGCCTAACCCCAGGTTTTAGCCTTATTGGTCCTCCCATCATGTTATAATACATGTAGTTCTTCTTGCAGCTGAAAACCATAAGCATAAATAAAAATCCGAAGGTACCTGGTATTCTATAAGAAATTGTTCGTCCTTAAGGCAAGCACATTTGGTAGTGTTACTTCTGGTAAGTTGCTTAAATGTAAAGGGGAAAAAATGCATCAGCTTAATAAATAGACATGTAGCCTATGCACCCAAGAGTGGCTTCATTTTTGGTAGCTTTCTTAATGGTTCATAATTACATTTAGTAAGTCTGTATTTCGGGATTAACAATTAGCCAAAAAATAAAGATATATCTACTGTACTACTATAGAAACGTGTGAATAGGGTACAATATACTTACAGTGAAATTATCTTCACGGCAGTATATGTGAGACGTGGACATGGGAAACTCCCGTCTTGCAGCGACCCACCAT
>CM035220.1:35549044-35559624 GCA_020233015.1 Callinectes sapidus | reverse complement strand
TTTAAGTTGAACTGTTCTTATTTGGCCATCAAGCCCTTTCATTGTTTGCAATACTCTGCCCATTAACCAGAAGGGTCTGGGTTTATTTAATGATCTTATTAGTCCGATATCCCCTTCTTTAATTTTATTTTCCCAAGAGCACTGGTATAGGTTTCTGCTGTGTTCTCTCAGGCTGAGGAGATAACTTTCGTACCACAATTTTTTAAAACTTTCAAGGACTAGTTCTTGTTCTTCTATGGTCTTTTCTAAGGAGGGCTGGCTTTGGTCGTCCACCCATATTTCACCATTACCCCCCATCAGTACCAGAGATGAGTCCCCATGAAGTTTCAGGAAGGAGTTAGGTGTTATGAACTCCAAGCTCTCAGAACTGGACCGGTATGTTAAAGGTCTAGAATTTATGACTAGTTGGATGTTAGATAGAGAAGTCAACATCTCAAAATATGTTAACTTAGCCCTTCCTACTACCTTATACAGACAGGTATTAAGCACCCTTATTAATCTTTCCCATGCAGCACCAATCCATGCAGAGTACAAGGGAATTTTTACATGCTTGATATTAATCTTTTCCAGCTCTTCCTGTACTTCTTTGGACTGAAGGAACCTTTCTAATATATTGCCACCCTTCAGAAAAGCTTTGACATTATCATTGTACAAGTAATGTGGAATAGAGTAGCGGTTGCAAAATCTATGGAAGGCTAACAAAAACTTCTTAGTGGACATGTCGGGTAATAATTCGAAGTGGACAGCTCTAATGTTAAGGCATGTGAAAATCAGGACATAAACCTTAACCGAGTGACCACTATTTTCATCTCTGACCCAAAAATGGCCTGTATAATCCACCCCGACCTGCTGAAAAGGTATAACCAGGTTCATTTGATGCTTGGGCATGTCTGTAAATTTGGGATATTTAAATGCTAAGGCATTGTACTTCTTACATATATGGCATGTGCTCAATACCTGCTTCACAGCCATTCTACCCTTGGGTATCCAGTACCCTTGTTCCCGTATATAATTCAATGTAGTTCCTATGCCTAAATGCTGCATTTTATTATGACAATCATTATTATGAGTTTAGTTAACCTGTGATCCTTAGGGAGTAACACAGGATGGTGTATTTCATATTTAAAATATTGGCATTTGCTAATTCTACCTCTGGATCTTATAATGCCTCTGTCATCAAGGAATAAGTTAAGGTTAGATACCAGAAGTGGGATATTTCTTTAATTTTCATGATTTGGGTTCTGCAAAAATTTTAATTCATCTTGATAGCATTCTGTCTGAGCAACCTTAACCCAGTATTCTAAGGCCTTCTTTTTTGGGTTACAATCCTTTATTTTACTTAGAAATTTAAATAGGTAGGTGGTGCACTTCAACCAGTCCTCATAAGATGAATATTTATTTATATTAAGTATTCCTGTATTTATTTTAGGAGTTTGAGAGGTACAAGCAGTGCATATTTTACTCTTTAGGGAAGGTGCTATGCTCAGCAGAGGATATTGAGGCCACAGTTGGTAATCATTAGTCAACCACTGAGGTCCTTCCGGCCAGAACTTTATTTTTTCTAAATATTTGCTATAGGTCAAACCCTTGGTAATTAAGTCTGCAGGGTTATGTTCAGTGTTTACATAGTGGTATGCTACAGGCATTTTCAATTTCTTATTTATTTCAGACTTCAGTCCTTCAGCTTCCGACACTCTGTTTTTTAGGAATTTAGATTTGACTTTAGTGTCCTTGGTCAAAAGCCAGTTTAACACCTTCTGAGCATCCACACAAATATTAACAAACTGAATTTGAATGTTATTATAAGCCTCTAAAATAGTAGGTAAACATTTTAAGGCTAATATTACTGCCATAAGTTCTAGTGTAGGAATAGTATGTTCCTTTCCTTTATTTAGTGGAGCTACTTTTGACCTAGAATGTAGGTATGTGCTTTTACCCTCTCCATTTAAACCATAGGCCACAAACCCATATGCTTCAGCAGAACTATCACAAAATATATGTAGCCCATATGAATTCTGTTCATTTAAGGCTTGTCTTGGGAAAGTCACTTCAGACAGCATTTCTAAATCTCTACTTATTTTTTTCATTTCACTGCAAATTTCATCAGGCAGGGTGTCATCCCAACCTTTTTCTAACTTCCATATTTTTCTCATCAAAAGTTTACCTCTTATGGTCACAGGAAGAGTGAAATTTAAGGGATCAAATAATTTGGATGTTTGAGATAGGATTTTTCTTTTAGTATTTGCTTCAGGATCTATTTTACAAAGAGCAATGTTCATTGAATCTTGCTGGACATTATATCTATATCCTAGAACCTTCTCTTCCTCACTAGTATGTTCTACTAACCTTCCATCATTAGCCATTTGGGTTCTCAATTCAGTTGAATTAGAATTTCAAGATCTCAAGGTAAATCCACCTGCTTTCATTCTCTCATATGCCAGATGATACAACTCTTGCATTTCATTAGTTTCATTTCCTGTCACAATCAAATTGTCCACATAAAAATTATTAGCCAAAATTTTACTCAATTTGTCATCAGGAAAGGTATTAGCATGGTGTCTCATTACATAATGTAACATGAAAGGAGAAGATGTAAATCCAAAAACTATAGTCTTGAACCTGTAAGTTACTAACTTATTTCCTCTCTTCCAAAAGAAACAAAATCTATTTTGGTCTACTTCATCCTTTAATTTGATCATTAATAAAGCTTGTTTGACATCACTTAACATGACCAACTTATTGGTTCGAAAATAAAAAAGTAATTGAAGAATGCTGTTCATAAGATCAACACCTGGGTAAGCAGCCTCATTCAAGGATGGTAAATCTTTGTTCGTTTTCAAAGAGCAATTGAAGACAGGCCTGATCTTAGTGGTAACCTGTTCTTCCATTTTGATGACTGGTCTATGAGGGATCCAGATCTTTTCATCATACTGTGCAGGTTTTACTTCAATTTCTTCTATTATGCCATCATCCAACTGTTGATCAAATACAGCCTGATAATTTTCCAGTAATTTTTTTCTTTTTAAGTAATCCAAAGTCCTATCCAGCACCTTTAAAGCAACAAAATGATTAGATGGCACAGATTCTATTTTATCTTGATACCATGGCAGTTCCACATTATAATGACCATCTTTGAAAGAAATTCCTTCCTCAAACTTCTTTATTTGCTCACTCTCAAGGGAGACTAAATCTGCTTCAGTGGTTTTTATTCCCATTGATTCGAAGCTGAAAAGGTGTTCTAGTCCGTTTTCTACATCTGTATCCTCTAACAAATGTTCCAATGGGTTATAGTATGACTTTAAAGGATCCATCACTGCATTAGACTTTAAAGGATCCATCACTGCATTAGTTTTACTGCATAATTTCAGCTTCATCTTTTTTAGCTAGAAGTCGCATTACAAACTGTCTCTCTGCAGGTGCTAGAAAGTTGAAGACATTACCTATAGGTGCTGCTTTATTGTGCATTACTAAACAACTGCCACCTAATTTTTCCTGCCATGATACAGATGTCATGTTTTGTAAAACATCTATTCCCAACAGCATATCCACCTGGATGTGTTCATGATTTACAGGTTCATAGAAATAGTCATCTAGCAATTTCATGTTATTCAGTTTGAATTTATTTATGACTGCATTCATTCCAGGGACATAAAATTTAATATCTAAGGTCTTGTCTACCAATAGAGGAACGAAGGCAATGCGATCATGTAACTTGATCCCTGTACTCATTTGCTTGAAAACCTTAGTTTCTTCTCCGATGTATGTACTCACATCACATTCCAAAGAAAACAGTTCACTTACATTAGGACACAGGTCTTGTGCTACAGACTCAGAGATATATGATCTTTGGCTACCAGTATCTACTAGGCACCTAACTTGTCTCATCATTTTGCCATTCTTTAGGGTTAAGGTCATGGTTGGAAGCATATGGCATGAATCAAAACTTCTCTGAGCCAAACATAGGCTAACATTTGTCTGCATTTGATATTTAAATTTGTCTTCTTTAAGAGCAGATGGGCATAGAGGAGTTATGTGTTCTTTAACATGGCAGTTTCTGCACTCATATCTGAGTTTACCTTGCTTTCCGACACAATTATGCTCATTGTGCCCAGAGCCAGCACATCTGGTACACAAGGAAAGCTCATTTAACCTGGCTATCTTAGCTTCATAATTAGTGAAGTTATTGCATTGCCCTAAGGAATGTCCATGCCCTCCACATAATTTACAAGTGAATTTAGAGGAGGTATTCTTAAAGTTTTGAAGTGTTCCTTTAAAACCTTCAATTTCTCGAAAAGTTTTGGAAGGTTTGAAATCAGTATGATGTGGCTTATAGCTGGCTTTACCAAAAGTCTTTGGTCTTACAGAAGAAGTTTTACTTAAGGTAGTGATGACTCTATGGTAATTATCTAGTATTTCAGTTATGCTAGGGTAATTCTTGTCTAATACATGAATGAATTCCTTTTTCACTACCACAGGAAGTTTATTAAAAATGATATGGCTAATGAGGGAATGACCAGCAGTTCCTGATTCCAGAAAGTCAAATCCATGGGTTTTCAAATCTGACAAATAAGATCTCATTTCATTTAAATAGATTTTAACAGAAGAATATTCTGGATCAAAGGTGGTATTAGGGTAAGCCTTAAGGATATTCTTATAAGTTTCATCTACAATAAATTCATTGTCCAGAAACTCATTCTTGAGCATCTGAATAGCAATATCATAGTTTGTGTCAGTGATAGACAGATGTTTAACTACAGAGAGGGCATAATCCCTCAGATAACCAACTAAATAGGCTAGTTTAGTTGCATCAGTTAGCTGCTTTCTAGATCAATGACATTGTTAAATTGATTTTAAAAAGTATTGAATGCAAATTTGTCTTTTTCCTTGCCTGTAAATGTGCCACAATTTAAAGGAGGTGGTCTTCCTTCACCAACAGACATTTGTGACATTAGGTTTATTAAATCTTGAGAGGTTACATTACTTTGTGCAACTCCTGACATTCCTGAAGCTTGATTCTGGTTAGTTACTGCATATTGATCTAGTTCAATTTCTATATCCACATCATATTTGATTTGGTCTTCAACTTCTGAAACATAGAAATTTTCATCCACACTCTCCAATTCATTCTGGACCATTACATCATTTATTCTTTCATTAAATTGCTGAACCTGATTCATCTCTTTATCTATTTTACTCCTCAAATTATTAGCTAAAGAGTCTGACAAAGAATTTTTATCCTTCATTTCTTTCAATTGTTTCAGTATGAGTGTAATTTTTCTCCGGTATACACCCCTACCTGTTCTAAGATTTTTTATAGTTTCCATAGCTTGTTTATCTTCCTTAGGAGGCATGGTTCTTTAGAGTGTAAGTAAAGGTCAAACTAAAATAATTAATTTAAAAAACTAAGGGCAATTAAAAATTTTTCTCAATTTAGAATTATTTCAATTAGTCAGCCCAATTTTGTCACTGGCTATTCAATTGAATAAGGCCACTGCCGCAAAGGGTTGACTACTAATTTCTGGCATGATTATGATTGGGATTATTGTTGGGAGGCTTATTCCCGATGGTTGAGGGCATATTCAAGCCCTCCCAACAATGCCTCCTTGTACCGGGCCAACCCTAAATTATTGAGGTGGACACCGTCCCTAAAGTACTGAGGATGGTTTAAGTAGTTGGCTGACCCCAGCTGGATAACCCGATCAATGAGACCCTGCTTTTTCAAAGTTTTATTGAAAAAGTTATTAATGACCTGCCGCCTCCTGTTGAATTCCTCAGCCTCAGGCACGCCGTGCCTGTTCCCACGTGCCACAAAGCGTGGCTCTACTTGCACTGCAAGTTTCAGGCAGCTGGGACGCACGGCTGCCTTCAACAGAAGATAGAAGGCGGCAGCCTTCTGCTTGATCTGACTATTTGTCAGGGACCCAATGATCGAGTTACCCCCCAGGACCACAATGACAACCTCAGGGTCTATTTCCCTGACCCTGTCCTGCCAGGCAGGGTGATCCAGAAAAAAATCAAAATCTTTGCCAGGGTAGTCCAAAAAAGAATAAACCGGATTCACCCTCCCACCGGTGGACAACATCAGTTCCTGTTGCCACGGGCCATGAGTGGCCAGGTCACGCACATAACAATGTCCAACTACTAATACTCGCATTGCCAATAGCTTGTAAATAAAACAAGAATATGGAATAATTATGGATAAACTAAAAGCTTTTGCCTTGAAAATATATTGTGAAAAGGTAAAAAAGGCAGTGACCCTTCACAATGATTTAGCACCCAAGAGAATCAAAACAAAGGAAACCACCCTCACCTGCACTGGACAGTGGTGACATGGATGCCCTAACTAGCCAAGCAGCACTTATTTCAATCACACAGAAATGCGTACGGCTCAAAGTTGTTGCAACAAAAATTGCCTAGCACATCTATGTTTTAAAATATAATTCTACTCAGCTGAGGTAGCAGAAGTTGGTGGTTTCAAGGTAAAAGTTCTCTTGAGCGGCCCGAATATAGTAGTTCGGAGCAGAAAGTTAGTGTTGTAGAGGTAGACTGGTAACTGACGTGAAACTGACGAGAGACTAACGTGAGAAACGCCGATCGTGATTTATATACCGCGCCACCAACGCTCTCTGTCTTATATTCCCGTAAACTTCAACTACTTAATTAGCTATTTGATTTTACATGTCTCATTTATTAAGGAAACATTATTATTTATTTATTTATTATTAAATATTTTTAGTCGTATATATTCTTATTTGTAAGCATTATACTTGTTTTATTTACAAGCATTATACTGGTTTTATTTTTGCCTAGTTAAATTCCTAACACAACTGACCAATTTCAGGACCCCACAGATCAACCAACATACACTGCACTGTTAAATTCTAGGAAGTGGCAACCATTAAAATTTAATATTTTCAACTTAATGAGATACAATCCTTTAGTGAAATGAGGCCTCATTCAAATTTGTTTGAAGTTACTTATTTCCTGTCTACTAACCTCAAAGTTACCACGAGACGCTCCTCCGTACTTATTGGCCTGCGGTAATTTGTAGTCCTGTAATGTAATACGAAACACATGACAAAACTTAAATTATGATTGAATATTTTTTCCTTCATTTTTTAAAAATTGTGTTACTTTTCTTAGTATTATTTTTTACATCCATTAAATTATTTTAATCTACTACCATTGTATGATAATTATTTCAGGAAAATATCCTATGTTTCATATCCATACTTTATCTTATTTAGCCCACTTTTATACTACAATATATATATATATATATATATATATATATATATATATATATATATATATATAGATATATATATATATAGATATATATATATATATATATATATATATATATATATATATATATATATATATATATATATATATATATACAGAGAGAGAGAGAGAGCTGCAGGAAAAAAGAATTAGGTTAGGTTAAGCTAGCTTTTTTAAGACTAGCAATCAGGAATTAAACAAACCATGAAGTTACTTTACTTAAATATTTTCTATTCTTTAATCCAAACCTTAAACATTAGTTTATCCACCATCAAAAGTGATTTATGTATTTGGTGCAATCCAAATCTTAAATTAATAAAAAAAAAGTGGCTTCATTACTGGCCTACTCTCTTCCATTTTCATATGCATCTAAAATATTAATGCAAGTCAGGAGAGAAGTGCCTCTGTCACTCAGGGAAAATCCAGAGGAGGCAAAGTCTCCAGGTGTTTGACTAGGTTAGGCAATGTAAACTTATATTATCCTTAAAAAGGGTGTCTAAAGAAGACAAAGTGTCCCATCCAAACAGCAGGACAGTGAAGGCACATATATTTATGTTTTAGGTGAATGTGAAAATATATGCAAATGAATGTCAGAGAAGAGACCCAGTAATAAGGTCAATGAAAGGACTCTACCAGAATTGCATAAAACATCAATGAACACAAGTATCTTACCAGCAGTGTTTCCAATAACGTTTTGAAAGGATCCACTTGCAAACAGCCTCAGAGCCAGCAGGACCTGGGTTTGCACAGGCAGTGCCTGGCTACGCCTTGTCCTCCGTATCAGATGAGGCTCCATTTCCTCAAACAAGAGAATTAGCTCCTGCCGGGGGAAACGATACTTCCTTAGCAGCTCATCATCCCTTAGTGCCAACGGGTCCAGGAGATCACGAAATCGCCTTTCCCTTCTTAGGGCACGGAGGTAAAAATGAGCAGCAATGACAGCCATAGTGGAGGAAGATGACAACGGTGGCAAATTGGCGTGTATCTCACCGCGACGAATTTGCTCTCTCTTCTCGATCTTTATTTTGGCTGTTCCATGCTAAATTTCATTTTGTGCCTCCCAATATCATGTTTCTTGAGTGGTGAAGTATGAATGAGGTAAAAAAAAGATCATTTGTGAACAAAAATATTTATATAAGAGATAGCGATGTCTTTACTACACATCGGGAGGTGTTGTTATTAACGACGCGAAAATGACGTTAATAACGACGTCCTAACGTCACCCGCTGCGTTCGTGGATACCGTTTGTCGTTAATACCGACAGACGCCTGTCGCTAGCGCGTCGTTAAGCTGCGTGGATCCGGGCCCTTGATCTCACACCGCCTGCTGCTCCACCCACCGCTACAGCGTCCGCTGCCCCTGTCACTGTTTCCCCGGCCATTTCCAGTGCTGCTAATAGGAAACATGTTCTTTCTTCATCTCCAAAGAGTCCTTCATGCAACACAGAACATATAATAGTAAGGAGAGATTTGTTTGAAATGATAACGCGTCATGTATCTTGCAAACAATGCTCGGGTGACGTTTCCTGTCACCTGGTGTCTCACCATGTGGATACCAGTGTGGCAGTAACATTGCCAATAGTTTTCCCCCCAATCAAGTGAAAACGGAGGTGAAGAACTTACATAGTATAACTCTAATCCTGTGTTACATTGCCATGATGTTTGGTGTAGCCTACAGTGGTGTGGAAAAGTTGTGTGCCCTCCTCAGCTTGCGGCACTTAAAGCGACAAACTTACGTGCATTACGCCAACTACATCAGACAGAAAACAGTTCAGCATGCGACAGATGTACTTGAAAGGAGTAGAAAAGCAGTGGTTACGTATTATGCTGAAAAGCGTGGCAGGCATCCAGATGAAAACGGCATCCTGGATGTGGATGTAAGCTTCGACGGTACTTGGCACACCCGAGGGCACTCATCATTATTAGGCGCTGGTGCGGTCATCGAGCAGAATACTGGACTGATATTAGACTACGAGTGTCTGTCGAAGGTATGCTCGGTGTGCAGTTACCAGAGAGCCCGTAAGAAGAAAGAAGTGACGGAAGAGGAGTTTACACAGTGGATGGAGAACCACACCCCCGACTGTGATGCGAACTACGATGGGACGTCGGGGGGGATGGAACGTTCGGAGGCAGTGGCATGTTGGACAAGGTCATTGGAGCATTAGATGAGATACACTAACTTCGTTGGTGACGGAGATAGTAGTGGTTACTTAGCAATTACTTCCTGTAATGAAGGAGAAGGGCCCTATGGAAAGGAACATCCAGTCATAAAATCAGACTGCATAAATCATGTAGCCAAGCGGCTTGGGAATGGATTGAGGAATCTGAGGAAGGAGACACAGACTGTACAAACAAAAGGGGGAAAGACTGTCAAGAGGAGTGTAATTGGAGGGGCCAAGAAATTGACAGATAAAGTCATCACTCGTCTGCAGTTTTATTTCCGACGGGGGATAAAGAGGAAGGTAAACACATCAGAAGAGGAGATGAGGGCTGACATCATGTCCTAATTTTATCATTGTTCATCTTCACACTCCAACCCATGCCATGATTACTGCCCAAAGACGAATGACTCATGGTGTTTTTAGCAGAAGGCCCTATCCTTAGGGCAAGAACCTGCAAGCCACAAGACAATGAAGGTGCCCTTCAACCTCGAGCCGGACCAACTACAGCGTGTGAAGGATGTAGACACACGCCTGACAACAGATGTGATGATGAAAAGATGTTTACAAGGATTTACCCAAAACCCAAATGAATCTTTTCATAGTCGCATTTGGTTGTACAGCCCCAAGCATCTCCCCACTACAAAAAGGAAGCTGGAGTTTGCAGTCGCTCAAGCGACAAGTGAGTACAACACTGGCCACCTGGACAGCAATATCTACCTTGCTATGGGACTTCCTCTTACCACCATTGTTGAAAAATATCTAAGAAGAAAGGACAAGAAAATGGACATCCCTCTGGAAAAAATGAGAAACAGGCGCCTACAGAAGGAGCTGGACTACGAAGCAGGAAGCTACTTAGGGATGGTCCAACTTCAGACGTCGTTTTCTCAAATTGTAATTTTTCAACCTTCTTGTTACTATGGCTCCCTTATCTTTTGACCGATTTTCGTGATTGGAGTGTCATTTTAATTGTTACCATGTGTACAACAAAGTTATATAAATACATTTTCCATTTAGAGTGAAATTAAATTATTATGAATTTTTATATAGATGGAAAATGCCCTTTTTTTTTAATTTTTGTCAACATATCCATTGAATTACATTTCAAGGTCCAAATAATGAAAAAGTAGCTATA
>CM035220.1:35533715-35548944 GCA_020233015.1 Callinectes sapidus | reverse complement strand
TATATATATATATATATATATTTATTTATTTATTTATTTATATATTACAGTGAATCTGTATAATCAGGGAATATGTATATTCTCTGAAATTTTCAGGCAATGTGTATAATGTCTGATTCACTCAGGGAATATGTACATTCCCTGAGATTTTCAGGATATATACATATTCCCTGAATTTTAGGCCTTATTATTATACAGATTCCCTGAATTCATATTTGTTATGATAGAACAAGGAAAAAATAAATAAATATATAGGAATTAAAGAAAAACATTAATACAATTCTCCAACATTTTATTCATCACATAAAATTAATATGAGTAATCAAAATAAAACTAGTAAAATAAAGTTATAAAAGGTAATAAAATTAATTATGAATGGTAATACTTATTAATTATTCATCTCATTAAAAAGTAAAACTTGTCTGTCAAAATCATTTGGCCTGACTTACAACGAAGCCTTGTTTTCACAATGCAAACTTGAATGGCATCGTGAGTTGCATTTAACTTTCAGTTTGAAACATTTACATCGGTTTGTTTGACAACGTTTTGAACCAGCACAGTTACATTTGGTAAAACCTTGGCCACCTGACCTCGACTCTTGTTGTACAGCAGATCGAGGAGAAATAATCTTATCGGTTGTCACATCGTCCTCACTTTGGAGACGGTGAATTACATCATGTGGAAGAGCTGAAGTTGTGAGTCCTACTTTTGCATCGGATCCAAACAATGCAGTAAATGGTGACCTTTGAATGCCAGAATGGAAGCTAGAGTTTTTTTTTGAAATTGCACAAATTTTAATCCAACTGTCCAGTCTGTTGTATTATTGTCACTCAACCAGGCTACCAACATATCTTTGATATCACAGTTTGCTCGTTCAACTGATCCTTGGCTCTGAGGGTGTCTAGGTTTTCCATGAACCATTACGAGATCAGGCCAAAGCAATTTAAGTTCGGTAATAACACCAGCAGTAAACTCCGATCCGTTGTCACTTTGTAAAATTTCTGGTGCGCCAAGTAAAAGAAAAATATCTAACAGCTGATAAGCAACTTCTGCAGCACGTTTTGATGTGAGCGGTCTCAATACACCGAACTTTGTAAGATGATCTTGATAAACCATTATCCACTTATAGTTTCCTTGCTTCATTGCCTGCATATCTACAAGGTCAACTTGTGATCGGGATCCAAAGTTCTTTGTCAGAATAGGTCGAATAACAATGCCTTAAGTTGTCAGTCGCTTACGTTTACGTTGGCATTCGATGCATAGTGATTTGTAAATGGATATGGCATCATGGGTAATGTTGGCATATTTTTTACTTCACTCCTTCACCATCTTATCGCGCCCTCCGTGGCCAGTTGCAATGTGAGCACGCTTAATGATATCAAACGTATCCTCCAATGTAGCAAAATAAATAGGATCCTCATTGGCATTCCGTCTTCTGATCAATTTAAAAACATCACCACACTTGAGAACCTCATACTTCTTTAGAGGGTAGTATTCATGAGGCGTTTTTTTGCCTGACTTGTCAATTGACGTCAGATCTGCAATATTCTTATACTCCTCCTTCGGAAGTAAGACAGACTTCTTTCCTTCACTTCTTTTCAATAACTCTTCCCGAAAATGTGCTTCTAAATCACACTCAGTTGGATTTGCCATGATGTTAACAGTAGGAAAGATGAGTATAGGTGTTAGCTAGGCCAAAGCGTTTCCCCCGCTCCGAACTGGCGCGATGGTTCTCTTGCGGGTCGGTCCAGCTGACTCCTATATCACACACACACACACACACACACACGGGGGTTCTAAGGGGAAAATGATGGAGTCTCGTGATGGTTCGGTATTTCAGTCGTGTAAAGCGTGGGGTTATAGCAGGAGGTTTGGGACGGATAATTTGCGGGAGTCCTGTGATTTACTCCTTGTTCTATCATAACAAATATGATTCAGGGAATCTGTATAATAATAAGGCCTAAAATTCAGGGAATATGTATATACCCTGAAAATCTCAGGGAATGTACATATTCCCTGAGTGAATCAGACATTATACACATTCCCTGAGCGATTCATGTTTTCACACACGACCTGCGCCAGTCAAAATGGAAGACTTTGTGAGTGCGTTCCTGTTGCTGGATGCTCCAAAACGGGAAAGGCAACACTGGGTCCATCCCATCAACGAAAAAAGAGAGAAACATGGGGAATACCACCACCTCTTCGAGGACCTTAGAAAAGATGAATTCAGATTTAACGGCTATGTACGGATGAAGCCAGCAACTTTTGACAAACTGCACTGCCTTGTAAAAGAAAGAATTGCTAATAGGTAAGACTAATTTCCTATTATGCCGGGTTGGGAAATATTCAGTAGTGTAATATTAATAGTTTTATTACTATTAGTATTACCTTAGATATTTTCATTACAAACTTCATTTACAATTGAGATTAATGATTCAAATACGTGAGGTGTCATAGCGTCGATCGATGACATAATTTTCTCCAAAGTATAGCGCTTATGCTTTGTATTGAAATATTATTTTCAATGTATATATATATATATATATATATATATATATATATATATATATATATATATATATATATATATATATATATATATATAAAGTATAAAAAAAAAAAGTATAAAAGTGGGCTAAATAAGATAAAGTATGGATATGAAACATATGATAATTATCATACAATGGTAGTAGATTAAATGAATTTAATGGATGTAAAAAATAATACTAAGAAAAGTAACAATTTTTTAAAAATGAAGGAAAAAATATTCAATCATAATTTAAGTTTTGTCATGTGTTTCGTATTACATTACAGGACTACAAATTACCGCAGGCCAATAAGTACGGAGGAACATCTCGTGGTAACTTTGAGGTGAGTAGACAGGAAATAAATAACTTCAAACAAATTTGAATGAGGCCTCATTTTATTATATGATTGTATTTCATTGAGTTGAAAATAATAAATTTTAATGGTTGCCACTTCCTAGAATTTAACAGTGCAGTGTATGTTGGTTGATCTGTGGGGTCCTGAAATTGGTCAGTTCTGTTAGGAATTTAACTAGGCAAAAATAAAACCAGTATAATGCTTGTAAATAAAACAAGTATAATGCTTACAAATAAGAATATATACGACTAAAAATATTTAATAATAAATAAATAAATAATAATGTTTCCTTAATAAATGAGACATGTAAAATCAAATAGCTAATTAAGTAGTTGAAGTTTACGGGAATATAAGACAGAGGGCGGTGGTGGCGCGGTATATAAATCACGACCGGCGTTCCTCACGTTAGTCTCTCGTCAGTTTCACGTCAGTTACCAGTCTACCTCTACAACACTACCTTTCTGCTCCGAAGTACTATATTCGGGCCGCTCAAGAGAACTTTTGCCTTGAAACCACCAACTTCTGCTACCTCAGCTGAGTAGAATTATATTTTAAAACATAGATGTGCTAGGCAATTTTTGTTGCAACAATTTTGAGCCGTAAGCATTTCTGTGTGGTTGAAATAAGTGCTGCTTGGCTGGTTATGGCAGCCATGTAACCACTGTCAAGTGCAGGTGAGGGTGGTTTCTCCTTTCTGATTCTCTTGGGTGCTAAATCATTGTGAAGGGTCACTGCATTTTTTACCTTTTCACAATATATTTTCAAGGCAAAAATTCTTAGTTTATCCATAATTATTCCATATTCTTGTTTTATTTACAAGCTATTGGCAATGCGAGTATTAGTAGTTGGACATAGTTATGTGCGTGACCTGGCCACTCATGGCCCGTGGCAACAGGAACTGACGTTGTCCACCGGTGGGAGGGTGAATCCGGTTTATTCTTTTTTGGACTACCCTGGCAAAGATTTTGATTTTTTTCTGGATCACCCTGCCTGGCAGGACAGGGTCAGGGAAATAGACCCTGAGGTTGTCATTGTGGTCCTGGGGGGTAACTCGATCATTGGGTCCCTGACAAATAGTCAGATCAAGCAGAAGGCTGCCGCCTTCTATCTTCTGTTGAAGGCAGCCGTGCGTCCCAGCTGCCTGAAACTTGCAGTGCAAGTAGAGCCACGCTTTGTGGCACGTGGGAACAGGCACGGCGTGCCTGAGGCTGAGGAATTCAACAGGAGGCGGCAGGTCATTAATAACTTTTTCAATAAAACTTTGAAAAAGCAGGGTCTCATTGATCGGGTTATCCAGCTGGGGTCAGTCAACTACTTAAACCATCCTCAGTACTTTAGGGACGGTGTCCACCTCAATAATTTAGGGTTGGCCCGGTACAAGGAGGCATTGTTGGGAGGACTTGAATATGCCCTCAACCATCGGGAATAAGCCTCCCAACAATAATCCCAATCATAATCATGCCAGAAATTAGTAGTCAACCCTTTGCGGCAGTGGCCTTATTCAATTGAATAGCCAGTGACAAAATTGGGCTGACTAATTGAAATAATTCTAAATTGAGAAATTTTTTTAATTGCCCTTAGTTTTTAAAATTAATTATTTTAGTTTGACCTTTACTTACACTCTAAAGAACCATGCCTCCTAAGGAAGATAAACAAGCTATGGAAACTATAAAAAATCTTAGAACAGGTAGGGGTGTATACCGGAGAAGAATTACTCATACTGAAACAATTGAAAGAAATGAAGGATAAAAATTCTTTGTCAGACTCTTTAGCTAATAATTTGAGGAGTAAAATAGATAAAGAGATGAATCAGGTTCAGCAAATAATTTGAGGAGTAAAATATATAAAGAGATGAATCAGGTTCAGCAATTTAATGAAAGAATAAATGATGTAATGGTCCAGAATGAATTGGAGAGTGTGGATGAAAATTTCTATGTTTCAGAAGTTGAAGACCAAATCAAATATGATGTGGATATAGAAATTGAACTAGATCAATATGCAGTAACTAACCAGAATCAAGCTTCAGGAATGTCAGGAGTTGCACAAAGTAATGTAACCTCTCAAGATTTAATAAACCTAATGTCACAAATGTCTGTTGGTGAAGGATGACCACCTCCTTTAAATTGTGGCACATTTACAGGCAAGGAAAAAGCCAAATTTGCATTCAATACTTTTTTAAATCAATTTAACAATGTCATTGGATCTAGAAAGCAGCTAACTGATGCAACTAAACTAGCCTATTTAGTTGGTTATCTGAGGGATTATGCCCTCTCTGTAGTTAAACATCTGTCTATCACTGACACAAACTATGATATTGCTATTCAGATGCTCAAGAATGAGTTTCTGGACAAAGAATTTATGGTAGATGAAACTTATAAGAATATCCTTAAGGCTTACCCTAATACCACCTTTGATCCAGAATATTCTTCTGTTAAAATCTATTTAAATGAAATGAGATCTTATTTGTCAGATTTGAAAACCCATGGATTTGACTTTCTGGAATCAGGAACTGCTGGTCATTCCCTCATTAGCCATATCATTTTTAATAAACTTCCTGTGGTAGTGAAAAAGGAATTCATTCATGTATTAGACAAGAATTACCCTAGCATAACTGAAATACTAGATAATTACCATAGAGTCATCACTACCTTAAGTAAAACTTCTATAAGACCAAAGACTTTTGGTAAAGCCAGCTATAAGCCACATCATACTGATTTCAAACCTTCCAAAACTTTTCGAGAAATTGAAGGTTTTAAAGGAACACTTCAAAACTTTAAGAATACCTCCTCTAAATTCACTTGTAAATTATGTGGAAGGCATGGACATTCCTTGGGGCAATGCAATAACTTCACTGATTATGAAGCTAAGATAGCCAGGTTAAATGAGCTTTCCTTGTGTACCAGATGTGCTGACTCTGGGCACAATGAGCATAATTGTTTCGGAAAGCAAGGTAAACTCGGATATGAGTGCAGAAACTGCCATGTTAACGAACACATAACTCCTCTATGCCCATCTGCTCTTAAAGAAGACAAATTTAAATATCAAATGCAGACAAATGTTAGCCTATGTTTGGCTCAGAGAAGTTTTGATTCATGCCATATGCTTCCAACCATGACCTTAACCCTAAAGAATGGCAAAATGATGAGACAAGTTAGGTGCCTAGTAGATACTGGTAGCCAAAGATCATATATCTCTGAGTCTGTAGCACAAGACCTGTGTCCTAATGTAAGTGAACTGTTTTCTTTGGAATGTGATGTGAGTACATACATCGGAGAAGAAACTAAGGTTTTCAAGCAAATGAGTACAGGGATCAAGTTACATGATCGCATTGCCTTCGTTCCTCTATTGGTAGACAAGACCTTAGATATTAAATTTTATGTCCCTGGAATGAATGCAGTCATAAATAAATTCAAACTGAATAACATGAAATTGCTAGATGACTATTTCTATGAACCTGTAAATCATGAACACATCCAGGTGGATATGCTGTTGGGAATAGATGTTTTACAAAACATGACATCTGTATCATGGCAGGAAAAATTAGGTGGCAGTTGTTTAGTAATGCACAATAAAGCAGCACCTATAGGTAATGTCTTCAACTTTCTAGCACCTGCAGAGAGACAGTTTGTAATGCGACTTCTAGCTAAAAAAGATGAAGCTAAATTATGCAGTAAAACTAAGACCATGGTTAATGCAGTGATGGATCCTTTAAAGTCATACTATAACCCATTGGAACATTTGTTAGAGGATACAGATGTAGAAAACGGACTAGAACACCTTTTCAGCTTCGAATCAATGGGAATAAAAACCACTGAAGCAGATTTAGTCTCCCTTGAGAGTGAGCAAATAAAGAAGTTTGAGGAAGGAATTTCTTTCAAAGATGGTCATTATAATGTGGAACTGCCATGGTATCAAGATAAAATAGAATCTGTGCCATCTAATCATTTTGTTGCTTTAAAGGTGCTGGATAGGACTTTGGATTACTTAAAAAGAAAAAAATTACTGGAAAATTATCAGGCTGTATTTGATCAACAGTTGGATGATGGCATAATAGAAGAAATTGAAGTAAAACCTGCACAGTATGATGAAAAGATCTGGATCCCTCATAGACCAGTCATCAAAATGGAAGAACAGGTTACCACTAAGATCAGGCCTGTCTTCAATTGCTCTTTGAAAACGAACAAAGATTTACCATCCTTGAATGAGGCTGCTTACCCAGGTGTTGATCTTATGAACAGCATTCTTCAATTACTTTTTTATTTTCGAACCAATAAGTTGGTCATGTTAAGTGATGTCAAACAAGCTTTATTAATGATCAAATTAAAGGATGAAGTAGACCAAAATAGATTTTGTTTCTTTTGGAAGAGAGGAAATAAGTTAGTAACTTACAGGTTCAAGAATATAGTTTTTGGATTTACATCTTCTCCTTTCATGTTACATTATGTAATGAGACACCATGCTAATACCTTTCCTGATGACAAATTGAGTAAAATTTTGGCTAATAATTTTTATGTGGACAATTTGATTGTGACAGGAAATGAAACTAATGAAATGCAAGAGTTGTATCATCTGGCATATGAGAGAATGAAAGCAGGTGGATTTACCTTGAGATCTTGGAATTCTAATTCAACTGAATTGAGAACCCAAATGGCTAATGATGGAAGGTTAGTAGAACATACTAGTGAGGAAGAGAAGGTTCTAGGATATAGATATAATGTCCAGCAAGATACAATGAACATTGCTCTTTGTAAAATAGATCCTGAAGCAAATACTAAAAGAAAAATCCTATCTCAAACATCCAAATTATTTGATCCCTTAAATTTCACTCTTCCTGTGACCATAAGAGGTAAACTTTTGATGAGAAAAATATGGAAGTTAGAAAAAGGTTGGGATGACACCCTGCCTGATGAAATTTGCAGTGAAATGAAAAAAATAAGTAGAGATTTAGAAATGCTGTCTGAAGTGACTTTCCCAAGACAAGCCTTAAATGAACAGAATTCATATGGGCTACATATATTTTGTGATAGTTCTGCTGAAGCATATGGGTTTGTGGCCTATGGTTTAGATGGAGAGGGTAAAAGCACATACCTACATTCTAAGTCAAAAGTAGCTCCACTAAATAAAGGAAAGGAACATAGTATTCCTACACTAGAACTTATGGCAGTAATATTAGCCTTAAAATGTTTACCTACTATTTAGAGGCTTATAATAACATTCAAATTCAGTTCGTTAATATTTGTGTGGATGCTCAGGTGGTGTTAAACTGGCTTTTGACCAAGGACACTAAAGTAAAATCTAAATTCCTAAAAAACAGAGTGTCGGAAGCTGAAGGACTGAAGTCTGAAATAAATAAGAAATTCAAAATGCCTGTAGCATACCACTATGTAAACACTGAACATAACCCTGCAGACTTAATTACCAAGGGTTTGACCTATAGCAAATATTTAGAAAAAATAAAGTTCTGGCTGGAAGGACCTCAGTGGTTGACTAATGATTACCAACTGTGGCCTCAATATCCTCTGTTGAGCATAGCACCTTCCCTAAAGAGTAAAATATGCACTGCTTGTACCTCTCAAACTCCTAAAATAAATACAGGAATACTTAATATAAATAAATATTCATCTTATGAGGACTTGTTGAAGTGCACCACCTACCTATTTAAATTTCTAAGTAAAATAAAGGATTGTAACCCAAAAAAGAAGGCCTTAGAATACTGGGTTAAGGTTGCTCAGACAGAATGCTATCAAGATGAATTAAAATTTTTGCAGAACCCAAGTCATGAAAATGAAAGAAATATCCCACTTCTGGTATCTAACCTTAACTTATTCCTTGATGACAGAGGCATTATAAGATCCAGAGGTAGAATTAGCAAATGCCAATATTTTAAATATGAAATACACCATCCTGTGTTACTTCCTAAGGATCACAGGTTAACTAAACTCATAATAAATGATTGTCATAATAAAATGCAGCACTTAGGCATAGGAACTACATTGAATTATTTAAGGGAACAAGGGTACTGGATACCCAAGGGTAGAATGGCTGTGAAGCAGGTATTGAGCACATGCCATATATGTAAGAAGTACAATGCCTTAGCATTTAAATATCCCAAATTTACAGACATGCCCAAGCATCAAATGAACCTGGTTATACCTTTTCAGCATGTCGGGGTGGATTATACAGGCCATTTTTGGGTCAGAGATGAAAATAGTGGTCACTCGGTTAAGGTTTATGTCCTGATTTTCACATGCCTTAACATTAGAGCTGTCCACTTCGAATTATTACCCGACATGTCCACTAAGAATTTTTTGTTAGCCTTCCATAGATTTTGCAACCGCTACTCTATTCCACATTACTTGTACAGTGATAATGCCAAAGCTTTTCTGAAGGGTGGCAATATATTAGAAAGTTCCCTTCAGTCCAAAGAAGTACAGGAAGAGCTGGAAAAGATTAATATCAAGCATGTAAAAATTCCCTTGTACTCTGCATGGATTGGTGCTGCATGGGAAAGATTAATAAGGGTGCTTAAGACCTGTCTGTATAAGGTAGTAGGAAGGGCTAAGTTAACATATTTTGAGATGTTGACTTCTCTATCTAACATCCAACTAGCCATAAATTCTAGACCTTTAACATACCGGTCCAGTTCTGAGAGCTTGGAGTTCATAACACCTAACTCCTTCCTGAAACTTCATGGGGACTCATCTCTGGTACTGAGGGGGGGTAATGGTGAAATATGGGTGGACGACCAAAGCCAGCCCTCCTTAGAAAAGACCATAGAAGAACAAGAACTAGTCCTTGAAAGTTTTAAAAAATTGTGGTACGAAAGTTATCTCCTCAGCCTGAGAGAACACAGCAGAAACCTATACCAGTGCTCTTGGGAAAATAAAATTAAAGAAGGGGATATCGTACTAATAAGATCATTAAATAAACCCAGACCCTTCTGGTTAATGGGCAGAGTATTGCAAACAATGAAAGGGCTTGATGGCAAAATAAGAACAGTTCAACTTAAACAAAGTAATGGTGCAGTAGAATTTCACTCAATATGTAATCTCTATCCCCTTGAACTTACCATAACTCATGCTGGTAGAGATTCAAATAGGGCCAAAGAAGACACCCCTAATGATGTAACCCCAGTCCGGAACGGCGGTGACAATCTCAGGGGGGCCAGGCCAAAAAGGAAGGCTACTGATAGATTTAGTAAGATGCTTAGGGATGATTTAGAGTACTTGTAAATATGATGCTTAGGGATGATTTAGAGTACTTGTAAATATAAATTTCTGCTACTCCCATGAAGGTGAGGACTTCTAGGATTTAAGTTCAAGTGTTAGTAAAAAAATGCTACACCTTCACTGAAGGTGAGGATGTTAGCAAAAAATGCTACACCTTCACTGAAGGTGAGGATATGAGGAAAATGCAACACCTTCACTAAAGGTGATGCAATTAATAGTATTAAGGTATTAGCTTAAGGTGGGGATAAGGTTTAAATTTAAGACTAGGTTAGGTGAGATAAAGTAGGTTAGGATAAAATGCTACACCTTTCCTAAAGGTGAGGATTTTGGTAGGGGCATGACTATTTGGATGAGATGAGCAGCGATCTCAACATCCCCGAGTTGCATTTCCATCTTTCTCTCTCTCTCTCTTACTACAGTAAATCCCCATTTCATCTCTTCATTTAAAATAAATAAACAGATAAATTGACCTCCAGAGTAGTTACCTAATTGCGATTTGGGGAATCGCAATCTCCTCTGGTGAATATGTTAGGAATTTAACTAGGCAAAAATAAAACAAGTATAATGCTTGTAAATAAAACAAGTATAATGCTTACAAATAAGAATACATACGAATAAATATATTTAATAATAAATAAATAAATAGTAATGTTTCCTTAATAAATGAGACATGTAAAATCAAATAGCTAAGTAAGTAGTTGAAGTTTACGGGAATATAAGACAGAGGGCGTTGGTGGCGCGGTATATAAATCACGACCGGCGTTCCTCACGTTAGTCTCTCGTCAGTTTCACGTCAGTTACCAATCTACCTCTACAACACTAACTTTCTGCTCCGAACTACTATATTCGGGCCGCTCAAGAGAACTTTTGCCTTGAAACCACCAACTTCTGCTACCTCAGCTGAGTAGAATTATATTTTAAAACATAGATGTGCTAGGCAATTTTTGTTGCAACAACTTTGAGCCGTACGCATTTCTGTGTAATTGAAATAAGTGCTGCTTGGCTAGTTAGGGCATCCATGTCACCACTGTCCAGTGCAGGTGAGGGTGGTTTCCTTTGTTTTGATTCTCTTGGGTGCTAAATCATGGTGAAGGGTCACTGCCTTTTTTACCTTTTCACAATAGTTGATAGGTGAGTTCCGTATGTCGGCTGGATGTTTGTGGCTGCCTGGATATATCTTGTGCCCATTTCATATGTTTGTTGTTCGTGAGATGCTCCATCGGCAAAAACTGTATCCATTTGTTTCAATAATGCCTTCGAAGTTACCTGTTTCAATTCAAGCTTAGTTTGTACGAGAAGTCTTTTATCCTCAATTTGCTTGAGGTCGTTTGCCAAATCCATAGCGAACACCTCTAATGGGTCTTTTTTTTCTTCCATTTTCTTCCTTGAATTTTCTAAACTGTCTCTCAACATTTCGAGCTTAGCTTGCTCAATGGTGTCAGAACATGTTTTGTTACTCTTTCTTCGCTTTGGTGCCGTGCCTCCACTTGATGAAGATGCCGATTCCCGGCTTGGACACCGACTTTCGGCCGCGATTAGTCCAGATTCCTCCATAGTGCGTTGCAATAGATCTGTTTCCTCATTTTGGTTGTCGTCATCCAAGTTGTGGTTATCGTTGTCTTCTTCAGTACATTGCACATTCCCGGGGCAACTGGATGTCATTGTTCGGCCAATAAATTCGTCCTTCATGAATAGAAGCATTGTAAAGTAGGGCAATGTAATCCGAGAGGCCATCTCGAAAGCCGGAGCGCCTGATTTTGTTTTTGGTAGGGAACTCACTTGTTTCCTCATGGAGTCCTTAACATTTTTCAAACGATCCTTGACCTCAGCAACTGAAAAAAGACGAAAATACGATAACATTAGCAATATTTAAAGCTTGAAATCGATTTAAAAAATAATATGCCTTCACCCTATTAACATATTGCCATTTTATTGGTGTTTATTTTTGTGTATATTTCGAGTCGCGTCTATTTTGCTCACACTGTTAACTTTGTTCTGCATGTTTTCTTGCTTACTTGAGTTTTTGACTAGGTTAAAGAAATCTATCAGTAAACTAACCAAGCATCACTTGAAACTATATATTGATATAGCTATAGATTTTAAAGAAGTTTTTTTTGTAAAGAAGTTGGTATAGTTGTTACGATTTTATTATCACCAATGAGCGTTCTAACTAAAGTAATTTTTATAGCTAGTATTTCTTATTTTGATCCGCAGATATTTGGCTACAGGATCATCATTCTCGTCATTGGCGTATAATTTTCGCCTCGGAGTGTCAACTGTAGCTGCAATTGTCAAGGAAACTTGCTTGGCTATTTGGGAATTACATGAATTATATCTGCCAATGCCAACAAGAGAATCCCTTCAAGATGCAGCAAAAGAGTTCCTTGAGAGATGGAACTTCCCGAACACCATTGGTTGCATTGACGGGAAACATATTCGCCTTCCGTGCCCGGACAACAGTGGCTCTAATTACTATAATTATAAGAAATTCTTCTCGATCGTCCTTCAAGGTGTAGTTGGTCCAGATCTCAGGTTAATTTTCGTGGATGTCGGAGCATATGGGAAAGAGAGTGATGGAGGAATTTTCGGAAGGTCAAAGATCAAGGAACTTTTGGATTCCAATGCGTTTAACCTCCCAGAAACTGCCACAACTACCTCAGACCTCCACGCAGATCTACCATTCTTCCTACTTGGTGACGCAGCGTATCCGCTACGAAAAGATCTCATCACCCCTTATAACGCTGACATGTCATATGAAAAGATAGTATTCAACTACAGACATTCGCGTTGCCGCCATTGCGTAGAAAGTGCTTTCGGAGTTTTGGCAGGAAAATGGCGTGTACTTCGCACAGCTATGGAAGTAGCAGTTGATACTGCAACGGAAATTACACTGGCGACAATTATTCTCCATAACTTTGTTATGACTCTGGAAAAAAACGATATTAAAGATTATGAAGATTGGAATGGGACCCACGCTGATAATCAGGAAACGCATTATCGCGGAAGACCAGCAGCCTATCCCTCATGGATTCGTGATCAGCTTAAGAATTATGTAACAAGAGTAGGTACAGTTCCATGGCAAGCTGATAAAGTGCAGTAAAGCTGATAGGGCAAGTGACAATCTAGGCAGGTTATTGGACTTGTATGTTACGTAGGAAACAGTTACATTATGTTAAAATATATAACATTGTAAGACTCGATTATTTGCAATGCTAGGCATGTTTTTTTCTTTCAAGATATGCAGCTGCTTATCAACTATGTATGTCATTGTATTATCATCATCCAGATTATAATTGGTAATAATACTTAGAGCCAGGATTTCCTCATTTATGTCAGACAAAAATTGAAATGTACCACTATATTGATGTAGTAGGTCACTTAGTGTTATCTAAATTAAAATCTTCTTTTATATAAGCTCCAATATTGTGAAAGAATACTATGTACTGCAAATGTTATTTTTCTGTAAATTACTAAAGGAAATTATTTTTTGTTATCCTTCTAGATCAGTAGTAAACGGGCAAATCATAGTTATTTAATACAGGTCAAATAATTTAAGTTCTACTCACCAGTAGCTTGTAAAGCATCAGCCATTTCACGCAACTGGCCTCGCGGACATCTCGATTTTGAAAATGTGGATGGGTTTTTTGCCAGAGTCGTTTTTTGCAGGTCGTGCAGGCAAAAGCCGATGAAATCCTCCATGGGTATCTGGAAAGGTGATTAAAATAAAAATTGCGAACTCTGGCGGCATTCCCTTACCTTACCATCATTGATATTGTTTTTATTACTGTGGCGCACAAAACTGGAATATAATACAGTGGGTAAAATTTGAATGCTGAAATCAGACCCGTTTTTGTATAATTTCAGAAAAACAGGAAAACGGAATATATTTTTAAATTTATTTTGTTAGCTGACGAGATTTCCTACGCACACTATCATACCCAGCTGACAGATCCAATAATTCAAATAGCTACATCTTCTCTTTCATTTTAAATCAATTTATTTACTAGCTATCAACCTACATTTCAAATCCCGAACAAGAAAGTTTCCTTAATTTTCATCACAAATAAGCAAACTTACCTTGGAACTCATCAACTCATCTTCTTGGCCATGTTCACCCAGTGAAGCAACATTTGTATCTGGAATCGGTTTGTTTACATCCCAACCGCAGCGTCGTTTCAAACATGTGATCCATTTCATGCATATCTATCAAACATATAATAAGTATAAAAACATTCTACAAAGATCACAGATCCATATTAAACGTTTCTTCCTCCATTTTTATATCCATATTATACTTTTTTCCTTCCATTTTTATACAAAAAAATCAAATTATTAAAAAAATATAATTTTCTACAACAGTTACCCCCAAATTATCATTTTCTATAACAGTTACCCCCAAATTATCATTTTCTATAACAGTTTCTACAGAAAAGGTTCATGGATAACTTAACAATTTGGTCTACAGCTAGCGTCGATAAATCCGACCTTATAATCTTGAGCGGAACGCTCCGCTCCGCTCGCTCCGCTTCGCTTGCAGTGTGAACGGCAAAGCGTTTCTGCATAGGAATACCAAAAAACATTTAACACGCTTCGCTCCGCTTCGCTCTTGGTGTGTAAGCACCCTTAGGCCAAAGCGTTTCCCCCGCTCCGAACTGGCGCGATGGTTCTCTTGCGGGTCGGTCCAGCTGACTCCTATATCACACACACACACACACACACACACACGGGGGTGCTAAGGGGAAAAAGATGGAGTCTCGTGATGGTTCGGTATTTCAGTCGTTTAAAGCGTGGGGTTATAGCAGGAGGTTTGGGACGGATAATTTGCGGGAGTCCTGTGATTTACTCCTTGTTCTATCATAACAAATATGATTCAGGGAATCTGTATAATAATAAGGCCTAAAATTCAGGGAATATGTATATACCCTGAAAATCTCAGGGAATGTACATATTCCCTGAATGAATCAGACATTATACACATTCCCTGAAAATTTCAGAAAATATACATATTCCCTGATTATACAGATTATATATATATATATAGAGAGAGAGAGAGAGAGAGAGAGAGAGAGAGAGAGAGAGAGAGAGAGAGAGAGAGAGAGAGAGAGAGAATAGATAAA
>CM035220.1:35513593-35525975 GCA_020233015.1 Callinectes sapidus | reverse complement strand
ACCACCACACACGCACACACACACACACACACACACACACACACACACACACACACACACACACACACACACTAGTTTGTGTGAGTTGGTTGGGTTCTAGAATTGTGGTAGGGCACGGCACATGCCTAAGCATAATTCTGGTACAACTGTTACCCCTTTAGCGAATACTAACCAAATGCCTCTCTATATATTGTCTCTCAATGTTTGTGGCACTAAGTCAAAGCTTCTCTCTGCAGATTTTGTTGGTTTCATCAATGATTGTTATATTATTTGTTTTATAGAAACTAAATGTGATGACGTTGACATGATCAACATGAAAGATAGAATGGAAAATCATGGGCTTGATATTGTTTACAAGAGTATGAATAAAATAAGCAGTAAGTAAGTAAGTAAGTAAGTAAGTAAGTAAGTAAGTAAGTAAGTAAGTGAGTGAGTGAGTGAGTGAGTGAGTAAGTGAGTGAGAGAGTAAGTAAAATTATTGCCAGAATTAAACATATATACACAAATACATATATCTAATAATAGATATAGGCAAGACGTGTCGAGCTAGAGCTCCTTGACAGATACATTTTTCATTTCAAATATCATATCAAAGTTTAGCTGTGGTTCGTTCTATGAGTTATAGTAGTAAGGGACTATACAAACATGAATATAAATAAATGAGTAAATAAAAGTGTGCAATCGTGAAATAGATAATAATGACAAATTTCTAGTGGCAATAATAATAACAGTAGCATAATAATAACAATAATAATAACAATAACAATAATACTACTAATAATATTAATAACAATAAGGTTACAAATTTTGGAGAGGAAACACATAATTCTTTATTTTCTTTTTAGATTGATTAATATTTCCAGCATTGTAAATATTTTTTTTTATATTAATAGGTAAAGCATTCCTTATCTGTGGGCCAAAATAAAAGACACTATTTTTAAACAATTGTACACTATTGCTGACAAATTAAATCATCAGTATTATTTCTGGCGCAGCGAGTACTTTGTGATACTCTAAAGAATGGAGTTCCCTTTGTATATATAAATAATGTGTGTGCTTTTTTTTAATTAATATAAAAAGGAGGATAACGTACTTATGAATAGGAAACACATTTTAAAGCCTGTAATCTGAGAATGTATTATGTCGTGCCCTGCAATTTCTTGCATGCACGTTGCAATTGCATAGTTGTGTAAGACTATCACTCAATATCAATAACCACGAAGTATGATAATATACACTGCTAACATTTTTTCATTTTTCATTTTTTTTTATGAAAACAATGAAATAATCAGAAAATCATCGAAAAATTCACTTTTTTTGGTGAAAAGGAACTTTTTTCGTGAAATGGCATATATTCCTTTTTTCTGAACTAAACAAAAGATGGTTTTTCTTAGATAAGATGTTAATTCTCCTAAAAACGCTGGAAAGGGGATAATTTATGCAATTTTGAGGGGAAAAAATGAATTCCAATAAAAAGTTAATATATTTCTTGCTTTTATCTTCATTTTCATTCAAAACGTGCAAATGAAATGAAAAAACACTGAAAAATCCTTTTTATAAAAGAAATATATATTCTTTTTATCCTTGAAATGGCTTGTATTACATTTTATGTAACAAGAAAAAGGGATTTTATTCAAAATGTTGTTAAAACCAATAAAAAGGTTTAAATAGGGTAGTTTATGTAACTTTACAGAGAAAAAAAAAAAATACTCTATAGCGTACTGTTCAAGTTTTTAATTAAAACCTGGAAATTCTAAGAAAATTACTGAAAAACTCACTTTTGTTGGTAAAAAAATACCTTTTTTTCTAAGGGAAAATGGATTTGTTATAAATATATTGTAAAACCCTGAAAAATGTTGAAAAATGGATAACTCAAATCGCATATGTTTTACGTGTAAAAAGGGGTTTTGTGTAAAATGCCGTTAATACTCTTAAAAACTGAAAGAAATCTAATTTACGAAATTTTATATAAAAAAAAGTATATTGTAACATGAAAAAGTTATTTTGTACAAAATATTTTCAAACGTCCAAAAAGGTTTAAAATGGGTACTTTGCACAGTTTCAGAGAAAGAAAATGTATATAGTGTTTATTTTCTTTTTTTTAATCAAAACATTGAAATCAATAGGAAATTATTAAAAAATGAATTTTGGTGTAAAATCATATTTTTCTCGTAAAAGAGAAGGTTTCCTTGAAAAGTTGTAAATCTCCTAAAAACATTGAAAAAAGGGTCATTTATGCAGTTTTAGAGAAAAAATATATATATTATTGTAAAATAAGGATCAATCAATCAACTCCTGTGGCACCCTGAGGGATGCATAGGGCCTCAATGAATTCACGCCACCACTATCTATCCTGTGCCAACTCCTCCAAATCCTCCAAACACTCTTCACCAGCTTCTCGCCTCATTGTACGCATCCACGTCTCCTTCGGCCTTCCTCTCCCTTTTCTACCCTGCACTTGCCAACCGGGTGTTCCCCGTACAATCACTCCCTCCCTTCTGAAGACGTGTCCTAGCCATTTCCATCGAGACAATCTAACATATTCATCTACCGGTTGCACACCCGTAATTTCTCTCACTCTATCATTTGAAACCCTATCCCACCACTTAACTCCTAAAATCCTTCGCAAAGCCTTATTTTCGAAAACCACGAATTTCTTATCCGATGTTACTGTACTATACCACGATTCATGCCCATAAATCAAAATAGTTCTAACCATAGTTTTATAAATTTTTATTTTAGTGTGTACTGAAAAGTTATTATTATTCCACACAGTTTTTAACATGCCCATCGCTTGATTCGCCTTCCTTAACCTTTCCTCAAACTCCACTTTTAACGATCCTTCCATAGACAAAAGCGTACCAAGATATTTAAACTTTCTCTACTTGTTTCACAACTCTTCCCCCAATCACGCAAGCTCTTGGGTTAGCAATATTCATATTAATCATTTCCGTTTTTGCACAATTAATAATCAAGCCAACTTTTCCCCCCTCTCTCACTATACAATCTAAGACCCTTTGCATCTCATCTGTTCCTTCGCTAATAAGCACAATGTCATCTGCATAATCCAAATCTGCTAATTTACGTCCATCTCCCCACACAATTCCAGCATTAGTTTCCTCTGCAACCCTCCTCATCACATAATCAATAACAAGGACAAACAACAAAGGGGAAAGAATCCCTCCCTGAATCACACCCGACTTAACTTCAAAAGCCTCACTCAAGGACCCATCACTCATAACCTTACAAAACGTACCCTCATGCAAATCTTTAACCAACTTCACCAACCACTCTGGAACACCATAATACCTCAACACTTTCCCCATCGCCTCTCTAGAAACACTGTCAAAAGCCTTCTCAAAATCAACTAAACACAAGCTTAAACTAGCCTTCATTTCATTTGCCTGCTGCACCAAATACCTAACAACAAAGATCTGATCATTACATCCCCGACCTTTTCTGAAACCGGCTTGCTCCTCCCTCAAAACACCATCTAACACCGGCTCAATCCTATTCAACAGAACTTTACAAAATATTTTCAAAGCTATAGGAGACAAAGTAATACCCCTCCAATTCCCACAATCACTTAAATCTCCTTTCTTTGGAATCTTGACAATCACACCATTTTTCCATTCCGACGGTATCATCCCACTTTCTTTAATTTTATTAAGTAACTTAACCAAAATTAGCGGCAACCTATCTTCATCCGCTTTAAACATCTCCGGAAAAACTCCATCTTCCCCTGGTGCCTTATTATTCTTCAACTGCCCTATTGCCTTCTCTACTTCTTCTAACGTAATCTCTCCTCCTCCTATATTCAAATCTCTCTCAGCTTCTGGTATGTCCTCTGCCGGTGGTATTGGCCTATTTAAAACTGTTTCAAAATGCTCCTTCCACCTATTTTTTATGTCATTGTCCTTAGTGAGTAAATTTCCATTTCGGTCTTTAACTGGAATTTCTTTACGCTTATTATAACACCCATTCAACTCTTTAATTGCCTTGTAGGCTATCCTCTGATTTTGTCCATCGTTTTTATTAAGTAAAACTTCAGTCTCCGCCACCTTCTCATTTATCTGTCTTCTTTTATCTCTTTTGGCCAATCTTCTAACCTCAGAGTGCAGACTCCAGAATTCTGCCCTTGCTAACTCAACCTCACGATCATCAACTCAGCCAGCTTCACTCCTAAGTTTCGCCTCTCTCCTCTTTTTAATCGTATCCCAAGTTTCATCAGACATCCATTTCTTTCGCCTTGCCCTACACCTTCTCCTGATTGTGCAATCTGCCGATTCTTTCAAAACCGTTTTCACATCTCTCCACATATCATCAACATTCCGTTCTTCATCTCGCACTTCCAAGGCCAGAAACCTATTCTTACACTCCAACCTAAAATCATCCCTCTCCTCACCATCTTTTCTAATTAGATCAATATCGTACCTATTTGGTTGAGCCTCCTCTCGCTTCTGAGCTTCCAGTTTAGGTTATAATTTTGCTATCACTAGCTGATGATCGCTACCAATATCACCACCTCTTCTCACACAAACATCTAGCAAAAAACTTCGATGTCTCCTACTGACAGCGACATGATCAATTTGATTTTTGTATTTCCCACACGGCGACACCCATGTTGTTTTATGTATGCTACGATGCTGATATAGTGTACCCCCAATAATCAAATCGTTTGCCAGACAAAACTTCCAAATCTCACTCATTTCTTTTCCAGCACCCATTTTACCCATACACGCCTCAAACCCTTCATTAGAACTTCCCAGTACCGCATTGAAATCACCGACACACAACAAAATGTCATGCCTAGTGACTCTGCTTACTACATCTTGCAGTTTACCATAAAACTCATCTTTTTTTATCATCGGGCGCACCATTTGTAGGTGCATAGCAAACAAACATACTGATGCTACCGTGATTAGACTTAAATCTTGCATAAAGTAACCGCTTTCTGCTTTCTGTCAATGCATTACCAGCACTTCGTCCCAGTAACAGTCCAACTCCCTGATAATGCATCCCATCTTCCCTACCAGAAACCAACAAGCTCAACCCACTATCCAACTTCATTTTATCTATTCCAGTTAACCTTGTGTCCGTCAATGCACACATATCCAGCTTATACTTTTCAAATTCAGCAACAAGTTCTACGATTTTACTGTCCTGATTTAATGTCCTTACATTCCAGTTCCCAATTTTGATACCTCTTTTTGCACAAATAAAAGAATTCGGCGACCGGGAGATTCTTAGCAACCCTTGCCTATCTAAAGGCTGCCCGGGACTAGGGACCGTGATATTGCGTGAATACATTTTGGATTCTTTTGCTGAAATTAAAGAACACTTCGCCACAGCGTTACAGTTGGCAGTAGGCAGCTAACTTGCCCATATGCCCACACCCACAGAACTCAGCTAAGCTAAAGTCAATCGCGTGTCGGCTGCACTTCTCGACCATTTCACTCTTAAAGAATTCATCTGCCCGAAAAGTGCATCCACCTCCCTGCCTCCGAAGGCTTCGATCTGTGTAGGAAGAGGGCGATCATATAATAAGGATAAAAGCATAAAAATAGGTAATTTGTGCAATTTTAGAGAAAAAAAATATTGTCGAGAAAAAGAACGTTTTTTTTTTGGTTTTCTTCCACCAACAAATGAAAATAAAAAAAACATTGAAACAGTCACTTTTTCGACAGAATTTTCTTCTTTATTCAAATTCCATATATTATACTTGTAAAAGGGGGTTTTGTTTAAAATGCCGTTATTACTCCTATAAACGTTGAAAACATGTCATTTATGATTTTTTTTTTCAGTAAAAAGTATATTGTCGCAATATTCTGTGTTTTTTGTTTATTTTTTGATGAAAACAATGAAATAATCAGAAAATCATCGAAAAATTCACTTTTTCGGTGAAGAGGAACTTTTTTTCGTGAAATGGCATATATTCCTTTTTTCTGACCTAAAAAAAAGATGGTCATTCTTAGATAAGATGTTAATTCTCCTAAAAACGCAGGAAAGGGGATAATTTATGCAATTTTGAGAGAAAAAAATGAATTCCAATAAAAAGTTTATATATTTCTTAAAAAGTTAATATATTTCTTGCTTTTTCCTTCATTTTCATTCAAAACGTGCAAATGAAAGGAAAAAACACTGAAAAATCCATTTTCTAAAAGAAATATATATTCTTTTTATCCTTGAAATGGCTTGTATTACATTTTATATAACAAGAAAAAGGGATTTTATTCAAATTGTTGTTAAAACCAATAAAAAGGTTTAAATAGGGTAGTTTATGTAACTTTAAAGAGAAAAAAAACAATACTCTATAGCGTACTGTTCAAGTTTTTAATTAAAACCTGGAAATTCAAAGAAAATTACTGAAAAACTCACTTTTGTTGGTAAAAACATACCTTTTTTTTTTCTAAGGGAAAATGGATTTGTTATAAATATATTGTAAAACCCTGAAAAATGTTGAAAAATGGATAACTCAAACCGCATATGTTTTACTTGTAAAAAGGGGTTTTGTGTAAAATGCCGTTAATACTCTTAAAAACTGAAAGAAATCTAATTTACGAAATTTTATATAAAAAAAAGTATATTGTAACATGAAAAAGTTATTTTGTACAAAATAGTTTCAAACGTCCAAAAAGGTTAAAAATGGGTACTTTGTACAGTTTCAGAGAAAGAAAATGTATATAGTGTTTATTATTTTTTTTTAACAAAACATTGAAATCAATAGAAAATTATTAAAAAATGAATTTTGGTGTAAAATCATATTTTTCTCGTAAAAGAGAAGGTTTCCTTGAAAAGTTGTAAATCTCCTAAAAACATTGAAAAAGGGTCATTTATGCAGTTTTAGAGAAAAAATATATATATTATTGTAAAATAAGGATCAATCAATCAACTCCTGTGGCACCCTGAGGGATGCATAGGGCCGCAATGAATTCACGCCACCACTATCTATCCTGTGCCAACTCCTCCAAATCCTCCAAACACTCTTCACCAGCTTCTCGCCTCATTGTACGCATCCACGTCTCCTTCGGCCTTCCTTTCCCTTTTCTACCCTGCACTTGCCAACCGGGTGTTCCCCGTACAATCACTCCCTCCCTTCTGAAGACGTGTCCTAGCCATTTCCATCGAGACAATCTAACATATTTATCTACCGGTTGCACACCCGTAATTTCCCTCACTCTATCATTTGAAACCCTATCCCACCACTTAACTCCTAAAATCCTTCGCAAAGCCTTATTTTCGAAAACCACGAATTTCTTATCTGATGTTACTGTACTATACCACGATTCATGCCTATAAATCAAAATAGTTCTAAGCATAGTTTTATAAATTTTTATTTTCGTGTGTACTGAAAAGTTATTATTATTCCACACAGTTTTTAACATGCCCATCGCTTGATTCGCCTTCCTTAACCTTTCCTCAAACTCCACTTTTAACGATCCTTCCATAGACAAAAGCGTACCAAGATATTTAAACTTCTCTACTTGTTTCACAACTCTTCCCCCAATCATGCAAGCTCTTGGGTTAGCAATATTCATATTAATCATTTCCGTTTTTGCACAATTAATAATCAAGCCAACTTTCCCCCCCTCTCTCACTATACAATCTAAGACCCTTTGCATCTCATCTGTTCCTTCGCTAATAAGCACAATGTCCTCTGCATAATCCAAATCTGCTAATTTACGTCCATCGCCCCACACAATTCCAGCATTAGTTTCCTCTGCAACCTTCCTCATCACATAATCAATAACAAGGACAAACAACAAAGGGGAAAGAATCCCTCCCTGAATCACACCCGACTTAACCCTTAACACACGCCTTTTCAAGAGACTTTGTTAAGATATGGGTGCAGCTCATGAGACTCTCCTATTTCATACAGCAGTTTGCTGGCTATAAAAAAGAAATGTAGTTCAGCGTGTATTTGAGCTCAGAGAAGAGATCAGCCTCTTTCTCAGAATACAGAACAAGCAAGATTTGCTGTCAGCATGGTCTGCAGATAGCTTCGAAATACGGCTAGCCTATCTTGTTGACATATTTAGGCAGTTGAACACACTGAACCTGGAACTCCAAGGGAAAGGAAGCTTGATAATCGATCTTGTGGACAAAATCAAAGCTTTCATTCGTAAGATGGAGAATTGGAGACGCAAAGTTGGAATGGGAAACTTGGCAATGCTGGATACAGTGTGTTGCAGCACACTACTTCAGTCTGCTCTCAAATATACATTTTCTCACATATACATTCTCTCACATTCTCTATCTGTCTTGAGCGCAGACTATTTCATTTGTAATATATATCATTCCTTTATTTATCATTTCATCCGTTCTACATACACATCATACACAAACCAACATACATATTGAAACACACATAAATATTCCTTTCAACCATCATCCATTCTTAACACTACACTCATCTTACACACATCTCACACCATAATCATATATAATTAATGTACATTACAAATGAAAATCTATACGTATACCAAAGATGTAAGGTGAATAAATAAGAGAGTAACAAGAGTGGATTTCCTTCACCTTTACTAGAATAAGCATTAGCGGACTCAACACGGCTGATATCACATATCGGTTTTGCTTATCCTACTCTCGCATCCAGAAGGCATTAGCGGACTCAACACGGCTGAGATAACATCTCGGTTTTGCCTTCACAACAAGTGTCAGAAATTGTAGAGGAGTGTGATGCTGCTACGCAGAACTTGATTACCCAACCAACATCTTGAGGCTTTGGAAGGGAAATTTAAAAGATACTTCCCAGATTTCCAAAGCCTAACTTCTCGGCTAGTAAGGGCCCCCTTCACTGCTCCAGTGACATGCATTCCTGATGACAATGATGATGGCCAAACTGAGCTGTTGACACGTCAGGAGGATTCAGGAGCTAAGATGAAGTTTGAAACTGAATCTCTAACAGTATTTTGGTCATCAATGGCAGCTTCATACCCAAACTTATGTGACTTAGCTTTTCGCCACCTCCTACCATTTTCATCAACTTATTCCTGTGAGGCTGCATTCTCTCAACTACTCCACATTAAAATGAAATATCGCAACAGACTTGAAGTGAAGCATGACCTACGGTGTGCTTTAAGTGAAACAAAACCAAGAATCAAGAAGCTTGTTGATATAATCTGGAACATCACCCTTCACACTGAGTAGAATGGGGATTCAAAAGTGAAGGAAACATGAACCTGGCATGAACGTTCAGAAGCAAAATTTAATGGTCTGGGAGGAGGTGGGTGTGTGGCCACTGAAGGCCATGGTTGTGGCAGTTAATTATGACTCCCTATGATAGCAATTCATTTCAGAATTACATAGCTATCAGATTTGAAAGATTAAAAAATCAGATCACATTGCGTGGGATTAATACACTTGTTCAATCCAGCGGATTTTTTTTTTTTTTTTTTTTTTTTGCTTATTGCTGAAAAAGCTTTTCCCAATAATGCAACTTTTAATTACTCTACGTATGATTTTTTTTTTAATGTGCATTATATTACTTGTTTAGTACCATTTCAATAATTATATGAGATTCAGCAAAGGCAAAATACAAATTTCTTTATCGATAATTAACAAAAGAAAAAATATTAAATGGAATCAATAAAATTACAGGATTTGCTAGAGTGTTTTTTTATGGGCCTGTGGAGGAGCTGGAGAGTTTTTGTTTGGCTAGGGGACTTACCCACCCTCCGACAGAGTTAATTTATATTTTTCCCCGGGAAGAAAGAAAGAACGTGGTCAATGTTTTTAACAGAGTATATTATCAAAGATAACAGACATTCAACCACTTCGGGCTGCAAAAGAAAAGGCGTAGAGACATGTGACACCAAGTTACACCCGTGAGCAATAACACCATCACCTGAGGACGCGGACAATAACCCGTATACTCCCCAATCTTACTCACGCCAGGCTCCCAACGCCTGACACACCTTTGGGCGACACAACACACCCCGTGTCTTACCTCAAACCCGCCGTATACTCACAAAAGACAATCTCTCACGTGTGACACGGCGCCCACGCCCGCGTCTGTCCTCCCGAAACACCGCCAGCCAAGTTCCTTCCCTCGGGCACGCTGGGAGCAGCGTACCGCTCAAAGACGTGCCACATGTCTCTCCCCGCCACTACTCAAACTACACATACTTAACCATACAGATCTTTCCTCTCCACCCAATACATCTAATTCTCCCCCAATTACACACTACACACCCTTACAATAGTTCCCTCGTCCTTACACGAATACACACGGTAAAAATACAGCTGGGCAATATCGTCTTGCTTCTGGCAACACACACAACAGTGATCCCCTCCCCTTGTATCGGGCCACCGGCCGCCTCCACCCAAACTCCCTCGCCCGCTAGGTTTGAATTCTGGACACTTACAAACTCTATATGTCAACCACTACAGGCCTAATAAGTGTAGGACTGTAGACAGTCACGGTACTCACGGGTTATTGTTGTGTGTTTTTTTTTGGGGGGGTGGGGCATGGACAAGAATCATGTATGAAAAGTGGGTAACGACCAGAAAATGTTTGGGAACCACTGGAATAGGATGTGTACCGGAAAGGAGGTAGGTTTATCACAGCGTGTCACGTCAGGGCTGGTCAAGATAAGTCATGCTTTTGTAAGGTAAAAAAGACCCCGAAAATTGTCATCATTCTGAGTGTCTCTATATTGGTGATCTTTTTTTGTGGCCATTGTTTATTCTATTACTTTATGTATACGGCCTGATAAAGTAACACACACACACACACACACACACTTTCAAAACTATAAGAGTGCATGAGAGATTATAATACATCTTGTTTCCCTATCTACCTATCTATATATTTATCAAAACTATCTATCTATCTATCTAAAAAAGTACTACCTACATATACACGACCAATACAATCTTAACCATTCCAACTGAACATCCTTTCCCACTTAAGCATAACATTCTTACCTCCTCAAAATCAGTACCCTCCTGTAGTATGTCACTAACTGTACTTATCTACACACTGTTCTTCCTTATTTCCACAGCAGTTTTTCGTATGCCCCTTCATGTGCCTATCTAGATACGGACCCTCCATATGTCCATAACTGTTCTTATCAAGAAACCGTATGTACTCATCTGAAAACCGTATAAACTTATCTGAAAAACATATGTACTGATCTGAAAACTGTGTGTTCTTATTTGGAAACCGTAGGTACTTATCTGAAAACCGTATATACTTAAACTAAAACCGTGTGTACTTATTTGGAAACCGTATGTACTTATCTGAAAACTGTGAGTTCTTATCTGAAAACCGTGAATACTTATTTGGAAAGTATGTACCGTCACTTCGTACTTCCTAATGGTCGCTGCATCCTTGTCTTTACTACGGCATCCTTACCCTCGAGAGAAACATACATTTTTCATCTAGTTTTGTCCTCGTCTTCGTTACCGTCTCTTCCTCGTCTCCTTTCTTCCCTTCTCTCTCTCTCTCTCTCTCTCTCTCTCTCTCTCTCTCTCTCTCTCTCTCTCTCACTCTGGTAAATGACTTGACATTATTGTATTACATTTTGAAGAAGTCGAGAGAGAGAGAGAGAGAGAGAGAGAGAGAGAGAGAGAGAGAGAGAGAGAGAGAGAGAGAGAGAGAGAGAGGGAGAGAGAGAGAGAGAGAGAGAGAGAGAGAGAGAGAGAGAGAGAGAGAGAGAGAGAGAGAGAATAATGTCATGGATACTACACATGAATGAATTTTTACTGTACTTTATCCCATAAGCGCTTCTCTAGTCTGTTTATAAGAGTTGTCTGTGTTTTGCAGTCCGTGGCTTTACAAAGAAAGTGGTTCCAAATTCCATGACTTGAGTGAGGAAGAAGAAAAAAGAAAAGAACAATGTGTTTAACTAATATTGTTGAGTTTTTTTGTCTTGTTAAATTTGATCGATCAAATGAAATTCAAAACCTTGAACTTATTGAGATTTATAATTATTGTTTTTGTATTTGATTAGCTGGATTGTGATAATTTTTAGTAATGCTTCTGAATCCTTTGAATATTCCAAACACTTCTATTTGGTCAATTTTTTTCATTTATTCTATATTTAGTAAGGTTTACGAGTCCTTTGAATTTTCCAAGCACTTCTATTTGGTGGTTTTGTGTTATTCGGTTGATATGCCTGGTTTGTTAAGATATTCCTTTGAATTTCTTTTGTATAATTTATTGTATTATTCGGTTAATAAAACTGATTAGGCTCAATAAAATAAGAACATAAGAAAATGAAGGTAGGAGGAGGTTTGGAGGAGGAGGAGGAGGAGGAGGAGGATGTACAGCCGGACGTCAGCCACTCACGATTAATGCGTCACGCCTTCAGATCACTGTCTCAGTGTTTGCACTATAGCAGGAAGCGATTTTTTTTTA
>CM035220.1:35476721-35495208 GCA_020233015.1 Callinectes sapidus | reverse complement strand
ATTATTACTATTCTACCATTACCACTTATTATTACCAGCTACTCCAAAGTTATTACTTTTCTGGACCAATGATGCCATTACAATAATTGTAATGAGTGTCTGCTCAATATTTCTTGTGTATTTTGATTTGGCTATATTGCTCCTCCTCCTCCTCCTCTTACTCCAACTACTACTACTGTTCCTATTCCAGTTACTTTTTTTTTCTCTCTGCGTATCTGGAGGGGCATAGTTATCCTTATTTATGTCTAATTTGTATCATTTACTGTATTTAATAATTCTAGTGTATGTACTGTATTAAGTTCTTATTAGCCTTTATACTGGACATGGAAAATTTATATAATTATCTATATGATCGTGAATTTTCTCATAAAGCTTGAAATGTTCGAAAAATTTCAGGTCAGCGATATATTTATTCATTTTCTTGAAATTTTAATTTCTAGGACTACATAACAGCTATAGAGTGAATTTGTTGTAACAACTACCTTAATATTATAGGCATTGATATTTTATACACAATGATATTTGATCACGTGTTGAAATATTTTCTTGTCTGCTAAAATCACCAGATATAATTGCTTTTGCTGAAACTTGGCTTCAAAAACACAACAAACATCTTTATTCAATGGAAGGTTATAATTCATATCACTTAGTTAGAACTGAAAGATAACACAGGGATGACCATCTTAATTAACAATATGCTAAAGACAGCTATTGAAATAGTTTGTTACATTAATGAATATATTGAAATCTGCTTTTCCAAATAAACATTGGGCACTTTAAATTTCATTTTTTATTTAAAGGCCTAATTTGAAGCATGCAGGTGTCAATGAATTTACGTTCATCATAAATGACTTGTTGAAAGCGACAATTTAAAACTTGATAAATCTTTACACTTATAAGAACATAAGTATTTTTTTAGAATTCTCTACTTGTGTTTGTACTAATCTTTTCTTAATTCTGTGCCATATTTAGATTATTTACCCCACATATCCACACCCTTTTTTTTGCGGTACTCCTGAGCTTTGTTAATTAACATTCTCTGCTTGATGAAATCTGGATCAATTTTTACACCTCCCCCTCTATCGGGTATCTTTATATCTGTATGTGTATGTATCTTTATTAATTATGTATTTATTAATGTCAATCAGCAGCCTAAACATAATATTAAACATTAATTTTGGAGTCTTCAATACTAATAATCACAATCTATTTACCAATTAGTTTCATATGATGAACTGGGAAAAAACTACTTAATCTAGAAAATGCCAAAGATAATTTCGATCTCATATAAAAGTTTATGAAATTTACAATGAAAATTCCACAATGTAAATAAAACAAGTTACTGATAAACGACTTCGTACTTGGCTTACAAAGGAAATAACATAAATGTAATATATTTAAGATGTATTAACTTGCAATCTTACTATCAATATAGAAATGATCTTGCATAAATTATTCCAAATGTTAAATGAACGATTACTTTAACATATTTGTAAACGTTCGTAATAATGGCAAAAGATGTGGCTACCAACGAATGAAATAAAAGGTAATACATTCAAAATCAGCAATATTAAGTCCTGCAATGTAACAATTCCATATTGTAGGACAAGTACATTTTACATACGCAGATGGATTTCCCTTCTACAGAGAGTGAAGCTTTTTTTTTTTTTTTTTTCCCCTCCCCTGTGAGGGCATGGCAGGTTAGGTTATATTGCTAAGAGACAAATAAAAAAAAACTTAAAACTTTAACTTTGACTTGTTTTACAGACCGTTTTGCAAAATAAGGGTGACATTTATCCAGTGGCGCTTTTAATTTGAACCATCTTAATTCTTTGCAAGAAGACCTTTCTTGGAACTTTTCCCCTTCTCTTACTGCTATTTTGTAAAATTCATTTGACATAATTTCTGGTTCTTCATCAAACCCAGAAATGTCAGTGGCTAAACTGATAGGGTTAGTGGACCCTCCGGACACGAAACTTTTGCTTGGTGTTACAGATTATGGCTCACAAGAATGGCTCAAAGGTTTAGGAGAAAAGGTTTGGATATCTGTAGTAGGTCTGAAGCCTTGACATCCTCGTTTACTAGCATCCCTCTTTCTGCGGTAAAAAAAAAAAAAAATAAAATAAATAAAAACTGGAAAACATGTTAGAATACATTTGCAAATATTCGTTATGAACTATTTCAAATGGTATATGTATTAAGATATGTACGGATGTAATGGCCATGCAAAACTCTCCACCTTAGGAGAGTGTGCGACTTTTTCATTGTTTGGGGCTTCTGGTGGAGAAGCTGCTCCTTCTTATACATGCTCCTCTGCTTAAGTATTTGCAGTCTGTTCTCCATCTACTTCATGTATGTCCAGTTCATCCATATGGTGGTTTTCGTCTGTTTTTTTTTTTTTTCCCATAAGTCATCCAATTGTAGTGGATCTGCCTCTCTTTCTTCTTCAGATACACTCTCATCTATGTAGGGTTTAAGAAAAATAAATCCAGATATAAAGATTTTAAAGCTTTATATAGACTTTTGCTGGGTAACATACACTTACCGACGGTAATGCTCCAACTTTTTTTTCACCATCCTTCGAGATTGTTCATTAGTATCGTAGATGGCTTGCTGTTTTATAGCTGTGTCCTGCTAGCTGAGACAATTCTTGTCTAAAAGCAAAACCACTGTTTCTCTTCCAGGCAGCAGATATAGTTGAACGGCGCAACATCCTACTATTTACAGTTGTGGTAGCGACACCTGCAGCTACTGCCACGTTTTTAAGTATAACATATATGTTAGATATGTGCAGCTTTATGCACCATTCCTCAGGTGATGCGTTTGTATGTGTTACAAAAACAGGGCAGAAGATATTTTCACATTTGGTCATTAATGGTCTTCCATAGAGCATATAGGCTCTCAGAGCCTTTTCTTCCATATATTCTTGATGATTTCTGCACCGCCATAAATCATCGTCTTATGCTTCTTTACTTTGATCATGTACTCCTTCTCTCCATCCTGGGTATAGCTTTCAATATCCTTGAATTCACCAATGTTGAATTTTGTCAATTCTTGTGCCATTCTTATTGATCTTATCATGATGCTGGTAATCAGTTCGTTTCTCAGTTTAATAAAAGATAAGACCACCTTAATTCATCATTTTCAAGGCTTATTGATGCCTTTTCTAAAAGTGCTGCTACGTTTTTTTGGAATCCAGTATTTGTTGTATTTGCCTTAGTGTTAGGACATTAGCTTCATTTTTCTCTCTTCAGATAGCTCTTTTTTTTTTTTCTTGCTTCTGTTACTTGTTCAGAAGATTTTAAAGATAGATTGCTGTGGTATCAGCCAAATTAGCATTAATGGACCACATTATTTTTGTCTTTTTTTCTGTGAGAAATTCAAGAGCTCTCAGTGATGCCATCAGAATTTTCGCACATTATGTGCCTGATATTTGTCCTCTGCGGCTCAAGAAACTGCCACTATTACCATAATTTTATATTCTGAAAATGTGAACTAGTGCCAGTCCATTGATATCTTCCTCTGATTTCTCTGCTAGGGAGTACTAAGGAGTACATCCCCTATTATTCTTTCAGTGATGTCAATTGACATGTTTCCCAATGAAGAAGAATTTCTTAGGTATTCTTTAAACAGAATCAGGATCTGTTTTACAGGATTCACAGCTGAACCTAAATGTGGTTCTCCTTTCTCTCCCTCGCTTTCTTCTGTGCTTGGTGTTATCACATCTTTGCACTGAAATGAAAGTACCAATTCACCATTAGTAATTTTTATAGTGTATTTATTCACTTCCATATGCGATAACAGAGATAAGAAGAAAATATTAATTAATCTTAAGTGATACTTACTGATGCTTTCAATTTGTTTGACCCTCCCTTCAGTCGATGTACTGCCACCAACTGAGCGTCCATCCGTCTTAATGCCTTTAAACAAACAAATCACTCTTTTTTTGGAAATGTGTTTTGGTACTATTTTACAAGGAAAAGTTTGCCAAGCTTTGTTGTGGATAATAGCTTCTCAGAGGTGGGTAACGATTTGATTTGCAATTTCCAGAAATTTTTGCACATTTCAACTCTTATCTCTTTTTGCATTTTCTTTCATTACAATAGTATCCTTTCGTATCTGTATTTCTCTACCATACTTCAGGGGCTACCTCTGCAGGAGTTTGATGGATGATTATTCCCTCAATTTTCTTTTCTAAAGAGAATTTCTGGCACCCCTGGCCTGTTTCAATGCCTTATTCAGTATTTTCAGGCATACGTCTTTTCCTTTTCATCATCTTGCTCTCCATATTCCCTCTCTTTATCAGTGCTGTCATCATCATCACTCTCAACATTAATTGATTATTCTTCTCTCTCTCCGAGTCACTTAATGATGTAGGTGTTTCCTCATTTTGAGATAAATCTGAGTTATCCATCATTTCAGGATTCATTTTGTCTAATGAAAGAAAATTAATGTAAAATATGTTTATTTGATCATTGGTTTATCAATGAAATAAACATAAAATGAGTGGTCATTAATTTATTTCTAGCGGGGGGGATGGTAGAATCAATTCACGCCAGACAATGTTTTATTTGGGGCACTTCAAGATGCAAAAGCCATTACGGGAAAGCCACTTTTCAATGAAAATATAGCCTTTTTTTCCCCACAGGGAAAACATTTTATCTTGCATTCTGAAACTTTGTCAACTGCTTAATTTGCATTTGTTTTTTTAAGTCTGGTATTAGTTGCAATCCTTGCTGCTATTGCTCCCCCGAAGGTAACAGGCTCTCTTTCCAGAACCCGAGCTGCAGTCAAGGTAGGCTTTAGTCACCACACCACTTCAAGGTTACCAGACTTTGGCTTTGGTGGGGAAAGCACACAAACCCGTGGTGGATTAATATTGGGGTAACGAGTGTCCAACGTGCGTCTCTAGAGTGAATCCTACACCGAAGCATATCCTTATCCATCGTAAGCTAACTCAGATCTACTGTACGCACGCTGAGAACCATTCATCAGTACAGACTAGGAGGGTCCATCACAGACCCTGGTTCCCTAATATATTTGTACACGGGACCTCAGTGCATATTGGTTTTCACATTAATGCTACCTGAACGGGTTTCTAGCCTTCAACGCGGCTGCTGTGACCGGGGACACTTTCAGGCCATAGTCCACTTTGCCTCTTAACTTCCAACTTTCCCCACCTCTCACCCGAAATTAGTGGCACGGCACGATTTTTTCAAACCGCGTGCGAAGGCCATCTCCACCTCTCGCAGCCTGTCAGATTGGAGGCCGCGACAAGTGTGACACGAGGTGAAACAACTTAAGGACGGCCATACACTATCAGGTACACCTGACAGGTACGTCTGAACTGTTACGCCTGTCAGGTATACCTGATACCGGAGGAGCACACACACTGTTCATGCATACCTGTCATGTTTGTCAGTTCGCCATGGATTCTCGAGAAGATGCGTTGCACTTGCTCTCCTTATTATCTGTGGTTTTTGTGAAATGTAAAAACAAACGGAAGAAACGCAAACAGTGGTGTAAGGAATGGATACGAAGAAGAAATAAATTTACCCATATCAATCTTCTTAATGAATTGAGACATGAACCATCTGATTATAACAATTTTCTGCGCATGAATGAATCAGTGTACAACGAGTTGCTGTCAATTATATCTCCCGTGATTAAGAAGCAAGATACGCAAATGAGAGCAGCTATATCCCCACACGAAAGACTCACAGCAACTTTGAGATTCTTAGCAACTGGACAACTGTATGAGTGTCTCAAATATTCAACTAGGATTTCACCGCAAGCTCTTGGACGAATTATTCCTGAAACATGTATGGCCCTGTACAAAGTTCTGCAGAAATACATTAAGGTATGTCCCGTTTCTTTCTTTTGTATTATATTTCTTAAACTACCGAAGAGAATGTTTAACAAAGTAAGAAACCTTGTAATAAATAACAAAGAAGGAAAAAATAAAAAGTCATTTTTTTAATATACTTAAACAAACTTTTTATTATATTTACTCACTCACAAGTAAGACACCTTTCAGTAAATAATAAAGAAGGGAAAATATAACATCATCTTTTAATATACTCAAACAAAATTTTTATCATATTCACTCATTCAAATTCTGCAGTGAAATTTGAAAAAAAACCCATAGCTGCCTTATCTGTATTGTTGGGGGAAGTTATGTCTTGCTCTTGTTGCATGAATGGTGTGTGATGTTGCGGACTTGATGGGAGAGCCGGTGTGTGATGTTGTGGACTTGGTGTGGGAACTGGTGTATAATGTTGTGGACTTGGTGTGGGAACAGGTGTATAATGTTGTGGACTTGGTGTGGGAACAGGTGTATAATGTTGTGGACTTTGTGTGGGAACAGGTGTATAATTTTGTGGACTTGGTGTGGGAATAGGTGTATAATGTTGTGGACTTGGTGTGGGAACTGGTGTATATAGTTGTGGACTTGGTGTGGGAACAGGTGTATAATGTTGTGGACTTGGTGTGGGAGCAGGTGTATAATGTTGTGGACTTGGTGTGGGAACAGGTGTACAATGTTGTGGACTTAGTTTGGGAACAGGTGTATAATGTTGTGGACTTGGTGTGGGAACAGGTGTATAATGTTGTGGACTTGGTGTGGTAACAGGTGTATAATGTTGTGGACTTGGTGTGGGAACAGGTGTATAATGTTGTGGACTTGCTAAAGTGAAATTTGGGGAACTCAGAGCGCACATTTCTGCTTCAAATAGTAAGTCATTAATTTTTTTTCGAACATAATGTGCAGGCGTTTATCTTTAATGCCCCTCATTTTCATAGTTACTGTCCTTCCCAAGAGCTCGCAACAGTCGATTTGTGGTTGCGGTCGTTTGAAATGATCACGAACAGTGGACAATATTTCAGCTGATATATCATCATTGGATTTCCTCTTGTTACTGGGCCCAGGTCGAGAAATCCCAGCCGACGGTATAGGTTGATTCGGTTCCCGCCGCTCTTCTTGAAAGACATTTGGTGTCAAATCGTTTTCCTCTGGACATGCGTCATCAATGTTCACCTGAAATCAAAAAGACATTTTAATTTTGCTCATTATTATATAGATCGCTCATTATATATTTATTTGCAAATATATTTTTTTGTAAAAAAATACCACACATATATAATACATCTTTTTCTTTTTCAGTTTCCCAACTCTCAAGAGAAATGGATCGAAATCTCAAAGGATTTTGCGACTCGATGGAGTCTGCAAAAAGAGAGGTGTTCAACTATCGTTTATCTCGCGCGAGGCATATAGTGGAAAACGTCTTTGGTATTCTTTCATCGAGATTTCGTATTTTTCATACAGCAATAAATTTAGAACCACAAAATATTGAAAAGGTTGTGATGGCAGCTTGTGCTCTGCATAACTTTTTAATGGATCAACAGCCTACATTATATGCCCCTGCAAATGGTTTGTATCAAGAAAATTCTGAAAGTGGAAATATTTTGTCTATGGGCTGCGATAGTGCAGATTCTAATATGAACCCACTGCAATCTTGTAATCGAGGAAATATTTGTGGAAATGCCAAAGAAGTAAGAGAACATTTTATGGATTACTTCATGGACGAAAGGAAAGTGGCATGGCAAAATAAGCGCATATTGAGGAACAAACAGAGTTATTGTGTTGTAGTTATATGTGGGAAAGGCATTCTAAACTAACATTTGAATAAATATTGTCAAAAACATATAATGTAGGCTGTTGATCCATTAAAAAGTTATGCAGAGCACAAGCTGCCATCACAACCTTTTCAATATTTTATGGTTCTAAATTTATTGCTGTATGAAAAATACGAAATCTCGATGAAAGAATACCAAAGACGTTTTCCACTATATGCCTCGCGCGAGATAAACAATAGTTGAACACCTCTCTTTTTGCAGACTTAAGATCTGCCTGTCTAAATGGCTTCAAAATTTCAGTTGTCAGCGGAAACGCATCATCCGCAACAAAAACATAGGGGACATTTTTAAAATTTTCACTGACATGGTCAAGCTGGGGAATATGTAGCTTTTTCTCCACTAACTTCTCATAGAAACGTGTATTTTGGAGTACACAGCCGTCGGATATGCGGCCGTTAGTTCCGAAATCCACAAGGAGAAATCGGTATTTTGCATCTACAATTGCAAGGGGAACCATACTATGTTTTCCTTTGTAGTTGGAAAAAATAAGGGCCAGAATTTCTTGGGGGAATGATGTCAATATGCTTGCCATCCATGGCGCCTATGCAGTGTGGGAAGTTCCATCGAGTCGCAAAATCCTTTGAGATTTCGATCCATTTCTCTTGAGAGTTGGGAAACTGAAAAAGAAAAAGATGTATTATATATGTGTGGTATTTTTTTACAAAAAAATATATTTGCAAATAAATATATAATGAGCGATCTATATAATAATGAGCAAAATTAAAATGTCTTTTTGATTTCAGGTGAACATTGATGACGCATGTCCAGAGGAAAACGATTTGACACCAAATGTCTTTCTAAAAGAGCGGCGAGAACCGAATCAACCTACACCGTCGGCTGGGATTTCACGACCTGGGCCCAGTAACAAGAGGAAATCCAATGATGATATATCAGCTGATATATTGTCCACTGTTTGTGATCATTTCAAACGACCGCAACCACAAATCGACTATTGCGAGCTCTTGGGAAGGACAGTAACTATGAAAATGAGGGGCATTAAAGATAAACGCCTGCACATCATGTTCGAAAAAAAAATTAATGACTTACTATTTGAAGCAGAAATGTGCACTTTCAGTTCCCCAAATTCCACAACATTATACACCTGTTTCCACACCAAGTCCATAACATTATACACCTGTTCCCACACCAAGTCCACAACATTATACACCTGTTCCCACACCAAGTCCACAACATTATACACCTGTTCCCACACCAAGTTCACAACATTATACACCTGTTCCCACACCAAGTCCACAACATTGTACACCAGTTCCCACACCAAGTCCACAACATCACACACCGGCTCTCACATCAAGTCCGCAACATCACACACCATTCATGCAACAAGAGCAAGACACAACTTCCCCCAACAATACAGATAAGGCAGCTATGTTTTTTTTCAAATTTCACTGCAGAATTTGAATGAGTGAATATGATAAAAATTTTGTTTAAGTATATTAAAAGATGATGTTATATTTTCCCTTCGTTATTATTTACTGAAAGGTGTCTTACTTGTGAGTGAGTAAATATAATAAAAAGTTTAAGTATATTAAAAAATGACTTTTTATTTTTTCCTTCTTTGTTATTTATTACAAGGTTTCTTACTTTGTTAAACATTCTATTCGGTAGTTTAAGAAATATAATACAAAAGAAAGAAACAGGACATACCTTAATGTATTTCTGCAGAACTTTGTACAGGGCCATACATGTTTCAGGAATAATTCGTCCAAGGGCTTGCGGTGAAATCCTAGTTGAATATATGAGACACTCATACGGTTGTCCATTTGCTAAGAATCTCAAAGTTGCTGTGAGTCTTTCGCGTGGGGATATAGCTGCTGTACACTGATTCATTCATGCGCAGAAAATTGTTATAATCAGATGGTTCATGTCTCAATTCATTAAGAAGATTGATATGGGTAAATTTATTTCTTCTTTGTATCCATTCCTTACACCACTGTTTGCGTTTCTTCCGTTTGTTTTTACATTTCACAAAAACCACAGATAATAAGGAGAGCAAGTGCAACTCATCTTCTCGAGAATCCATGGCGAACTGACAAACATGACAGGTATGCATGAAAAGTGTGTGTGCTCTTCCGGTATCAGGTATACCTGACAGGCGTAACTGTTCAGGCGTACCTGTCAGGTGTACCTGATTGTGTATGGCCGGCCTTCAGTTGTTTCACTTCGTGTCACACTTGTCGCGGCCTCCAATCTGACAGGCTGCGAGAGGTGGAGATGTCCTTCGCACGCGGTTTGAAAAAATCGTGCCGTGCCACTAATTTCGGGTGAGAGGTGGGGAAAGTTGGAAGTTAAGAGGCAAAGTGGACTATGGCCTGAAAGTTTCCCCGGTCACAGCAGCCGCGTTGAAGGCTAGAAACCCGTTCAGGTAGCATTAATGTGAAAACCAATATGCACTGAGGTCCCGTGTGCAAATATATTAGGGAACCAGGGTCTGTGATGGACCCTCCTAGTCTGTACTGATGAATGGTTCTCAGCGTGCGTACAGTAGATCTGAGTTAGCTTACGATTGATAAGGATATGCTTCGGTGTAGGATTCACTCTAGAGACGCACGTTGGACACTAGTTACCCCAATATATCCACCACGGCTTTGTCTGCTTTCCCCACCAAAGCCAAAGTCTGGTAACCTTGAAGTGGTGTGGTGACTAAAGCCTACCTTGACTGCAGCTCGGGTTCTGGAAAGAGAGCCTGTTACCTTCGGGGGAGCAATAGCAGCAAGGATGGCAACTAATACCAGACTTAAAAACACAAATGCAAATTAAGCAGTTGACAAAGTTTCAGAATGCAAGATAAAATGTTTTCCCTGTGGGGAAAAAAGGCTATATTTTCATTGAAAAGTGGCTTTCCCTTAATGGCTTTTGCATCTTTAAGTGCCCCAAATAAAACATTGTCTGGCGTGAATTGTTTCTCCCCCCCCCCCCCCCTAGAAATAATTTAATGACCACTCGTTTTATGTTTATTTCATTGATAAACCAATGATCAGATAAACATATTTTACATTAATTTTCTTTCATTAGACAAAATGAATCCTGAAATGATGGACAACTCAGATTTATCTCAAAATGAGGAAACACCTACATCATTAAGTGACTCGGAGAGAGAGAAGAATAATCAATTAATGTTGAGATTGATGATGATGACAGCACTGATAAAGAGAGGGAATATGGCGAGCAAGATTATGAAAAGGAAAAGACGTATGCCTGAAAATACTGAATAAGGCATTGAAACAGGCCAGGGGTGCCAGAAATTCTCTTTAGATAAGAAAATTGAGGGAATAATCATCCATCAAACTCCTGCAGAGGCAGCCACAGGAGTATGGTAGAGAAATACAGCTACTAAAGGATACTATTGTAATGAAAGAAAATGCAAAAAGAGATAAGGGTTGAAATGTGCAAAAATTTCTGGAAATTGCAAATCAAATCGTTACCCACCTCTGAGAAGCTATTATCCACAACAAACCTTGGCAAACTTTTCCTTGTAACATAGTACCAAAACACATTTCCAAAAAAAGAGTGATTGTATGTTTAAAGGCATTAAGACGGATGGACGCTCATTTGGTGGCAGTACATCGACTGAAGGGAGGGTCAAACAAATTGAAAGCATCAGTAAGTATCACTTAAGATTAATTAATATTCTCTTCTTATCTCCGTCATCGGATATGGAAGTGAATAAATACACTATAAAAATTACTAATGGTGAATTGGTACTTTCATTTCAGTGCAAAGATGTGATAACACCTAGCAAAGAAGAAAGCGAGGGAGAGAAAGGAGAACCACATTTAGGTTCAGCTGTGGATCCTGTAAAACCGATCCTGATTCTGTTTAAAGAATACCTAAGAAATTCTTCTTCATTGGGAAACATGTCAATTGACATCACTGAAAGAATAATAGGGGATGTACTCCCTAGTACTCACTAGCAGAGAAATCAGAGGAAGAGATCAATGGACTGGCACTAGTTCACATTTTCAGAATATAAAATTATGGTAATAGTGGCAGTTTCTTGAGCCGCAGAGGACAAATATCAGGCACATAATGTGCGAAAATTCTGATGGCATCACTGAGAGTTCTTGAATTTCTCAGAGAAAAAAGACAAAAATAATGTGGTCCATTAATGCTACTGTTGCTGATACCACAGAAATCTATCTTAAAAATCTTCAGAAGAAGTAACAGAAGAAAAAAAAAAAAAAAAAAAAAAAAAAAAAAAAAAAAAAAAAAAAAAAAAAAAAAAAAAAAAAAAAAAAAGAGCTATCTGAAGAGAGAAAAATGAAGCTAATGTCTTAACACCAAGGCAAATACAACAAATACTGGATTCCAAAAAACGTAGCAGCAGTTTTAGAAAAGACATCAATAAGCCTTGAAAATGATGAATTAAGGTGATCTTATCTTTTATTAAACTGAGAAACGAACTGATTACCAGCATCATGATAAGATCAATAAGAATGGCACAAGAATTGACAAAATTCAACATTGGTGAATTCAAGGTTATTAAAAGCTATACCCAGGATGGAGAGAAGGAGTACATGATCAAAGTAAAGAAGCGTAAGACGATGATTTATGGAGGTGCAGAAATCATCATGAATATATGGAAGAAAAGGCTCTGAGAACCTATATGCTCTATGGAAGACCGTTAATGACCAAATGTGAAAATCTCTCCTGCCGTTTTTGTAACACATAGAAACGCAGCACCTGAGGAATGGTGCATAAAGCTGCACATATCTAACACATATGTTATACTTAAAAACGTGGCAGTAGCTGCAGGTGTCACTACCACCACTGTAAATAGTAGGATGTTGCGCCGTTCAATTATATCTGCTGCCTGGAAGAGGAACAGTGGTTTTGCTTTTAGACAAGAATTGTCTCAGCTAGCAGGACACAGCTATAAAACAGCAAGCCATCTACGACACTAATGAACAATCTCGAAGGATGGCGAAAAAAAAGTTGGAGCATTACCATCGGTAAGTATATGTTACCCAGCAAAAGTCTGTATAAAGCTTTAAAATCTTTATATCTGGATTTATTTTTCTTAAACCATACAGAGATGAGAGTGTATCTGAAGAAGACAGAGAGGCAGATCCACTACAATTGGATGACTTATGCAAAAAAAAAAAAAAAAAAAAAAAAAGAAAACGGACGAAAACCACCATATGGATGAACTGGACATACATGAAGTAGATGGAGAACAGACTGCAAATACTTAAGCAGAGGAGCATGTAGAAGGAGCAGCTTCTCCAAAAGAAACCCCAAACAATGAAAAAGTCGCACACTCTCCTAAGGTGGAGAGTTTTGCATGGCCATTACATCCGTACATATCTTAATACAGATACCATTTGAAATAGTTCATAACGAAGATTTGCAAATGTATTCTAACATGTTTTCCAGTTTTTATTTATTTATTTATTTATTTATTTTTTTTTTTTTTTTATCGCAGAAAGAGGGATGCTAGTAAACGAGGATGTCAAGGCTTCAGACCTACTACAGATATCCATACCTTTTCTCCTAAACCTTTGAGCCATTCTTGTGAGTCATAATCTGTAACACCAAGCAAAAGTTTCGTGTCCAGAGGGTCCACTAACCCTATCAGTTTAGCCACTGACATTTCTGGGTTTGATGAAGAACCAGAAATTATGTCAAATGAATTTTACAAAATAGCAGTAAGAGAAGGGGAAAAGTTCCAAGATGGCACATAATTCAGAAAAGAATAGTACAAACACAAGTAGAGAATTCTAACAAAATACTTATGTTCTTATAAGTGTAAAGATTTATCAAGTTTTAAATTGTCGCTTTCAACGAGTCATTTATGATGAACGTAAATTCATTGACACCTGCATGCTTCAAATTAGGCCTTTAAATAACAAATTAAATTTAAAGTGCATAATGTTTATTTGGAAAAGCAGATTTCAATATATTCATTAATGTAACAAACTATTTCAATAGCTGTCTTTAGCAGATTGTTAATTAAGATGGTCATCCCTGTGTTATCTTTCAGTTCTTATTAAGTGATATGAATTATAACCTTCCAATGAATAAAGATGTTTGTTGTGTTATTGAAGCCAAGTCTCAGCAAAAGCAAAATTGAGGCGTCTTCTGCAGAAGGGAGCTAACCCTCATGAGCGCGGTTTTGAGAAAATCGCCTTCAAAGTTAACATTATGTTTTCCACCATCAAAAGTTTTCTAAATGTTATGTATTATACATCAAATGAAAGGTTAATGTGTTATCTGTTTTGTTATGTGTTGTTTTTAAATTTTGGACTTCATTTGTAATTTTCGCGATTTTTTTTTTTACCTCAAGTATGTGATAATTACGATGCGCTGTAATTTTAATCAACAATTAATGTCTAAATGACCCTGAAAAGAAACTTAATAATGAAGTTAATGTAATATCATGTTATTTATATTGAATGAATAAAGTATTACTGTTTAAAGGGCATTTTATTCACCTGAAAAAAAAAAATTATGAATGTTTTTTTTGGGGGAGGAGGTTGACTCTCATCCTTTGCACTGGCTTGAGACAGTTAAGTTCATTATCAGGAACAATAATATTTAATATTAAAATTTTAATATTAAATATTTTATTATCCTGACAATGCACTCAGCGGATTTACCAACCCATTCCCCATCCTTCCACCCACGAACAAAGTTGGTGGTCACTGTGACCTTACACTTACACACAAACAGTTACTAGTAGTCCAGAACATCGTCGGGGTCATCAGGGTCAACTTCAGCACTGTCACCCACCAGCTGACCCTGGGCCTGGAATAGATCTGCGTACCACGACTTGTAACCAAGTGGCACGAAAGACAGCAGATATTCCAGGTCGTCCAGCTTCGCGGTCTTGCGCTTCACTCCGTGAGGGTACTTCAGTGGTAGGGTTACAGCTGCCAAGTCGAACTTGTCTCGTTGGTAGGACTGACTCTTCCCCTTCTGGAGTTTGACTTGGAGAGGTGTAGTGATTTCGTCGTTATAGCAATGCCAGATGCTCATACCTTGCAGGAAGTCACTCTTGAACTGGAACATCCGGCCATCCTTAAATCCTGCCTTGTGGAGCTGTGCCTTGGTGATGAGGGCCTGGAGAGGGTCGAGGTCCACGAAGTCTTCATGGTCCATCTGCTTCACGACGAAGGGGTGGTCTCTTCTTGCTTGACGCATCAGCTCGATGTAGTGAGGAGTGGTGTAGACTTCATGGCCATGGAAGTACTTCTCCAGGTTCCCGAAGTCGCGGTCGCAGGGCAGGTAGGAGTGGCCGGGCATCAGGAAATACTGCTTCACCTGTGAGAAGCGTCCAGAGTGTAGAAAGCGAAGCAGGAGTAGCGACAGGTTGATGTTCTTGTTCTGCCCACCGCAATTGTCGCTAAAGATGACAAGCTTGTTGCAGTGGGCAGGGACGTGGTGTTCAACGTAGTGGATGAGGCAGCTCCCGATGTCACTGGACCCTCTCTTTCCTACTGCCTCGTTCCAGACGTACAGGTGTGCCATGGATGACTCCTTGAGGTTGTGGACTCCGAAGTTATAAGTCCACATTTTTCGTTTGTAATACGCCACGTTGGTGGTGAGACGTGGTGTGGCGAGGGTCTGCTGCAGGTCCATGGCAATGACACACAAGGAAGGGTCATTGTCCTCACTGTACGCATCCATGATGTTCCTCGCGACCTTGGCCTTGACGACGTGGACCTTCTTCTGAGTCAGGAGTCTGGAGTGTGTCACGGAGTCCTTGTTGTTACTTGCAACTTCAAGTTCCCTGTTGAGGCGGTCACAGGTACTGCAGGTGTCGACCATGGGGGGGTTTGTGCCAATGTTGAATGCCGTAAATATCTTGCAATACTTGGACAGCGAAACGATCTTGCTGGGGTCCACGTCCCTCTCCTCACACTGCTCCTTGAACAAGTCGTAACACTTGTGCTGAGAGTATCCAGGCGGCAGATACACACGGTGAAGACTCTTCGCTCTGGAGTAGTGCGACGTACAGGTTGGCAGCGATTTGATGTGTTGTTTGGCCATCTCTACCACATCATCTGGAAACTTGTTCTGCGCTGGATTAGTCCCTCTTCTGTCAACAGGTGCGACACCTGTCTCCCCCATCTTCGTCCTGACGTTGGCGACTCTCTTCGCAGAAATGTTGTGCATGTTGCAAAAGGCAGTCCTGCAAACGACAATCTTGTTGTTGTTCACCATCACGAAGTACTCGCAGCTGTGCTGCCTCTTGCTGTCAGGACCGGCGTAGCGGCGGATGACGTCCTTGACAGTGACGCGACTTGCCAGGTAACTTGACTGCGCGTTGTGACTCGCCATCTTCCAATACTCCTCGAAGATCTTCTTCACAGACTCGTCTCCTACCAGGTCGTAGCACTTCTTGGGACACTGGCAAGGCGGGCCAACACGACGAGCTTGTACTGTGATGTCCTTGTAAGTCTTGTACTCCTGCCCAGAATCTCTCCTCTTCTTCTCCACGTTGCGTCGCCAAGCTGATGGTGCACGTTTCCTCTTCTTCTGGGGCGATGCAGTCCATTTCTCCTCACCATACTGCTGTTGCTGGTGCACAGACTCTTCAGAAGTAGCAGGAGCGTTGCTAGACGAAGCCATCTTGCCAAAAAAAGCGGCAAAAATGCTCAAATCACTTCAGCCACGAGCGTGGGAGTGAAGAAAGCAGGCTGCCAGCGTGTGTGAGGGGATGCACGTGTGCCCGGGAGAGCTTTAACTCGGGTGGCTAGCCGCGCTGTGATTGGCCGCGCTCCCCCGCCCACAAAATGCTACGCTCGGATTGGCCGGGGGATGGGTCCCTTCTTCTGATGAGCGGGAAGCTAGTCTGGAGAAATTTTCTCGCCAAAACACGCAACTTTTAGCCTATGGATAGGCCGTCAGATGGTCGAATTTCGCTTGCCCGACCTACCCACATGAATTTTACGCCCTTTTACTACACAGTCCAACCGCTAACTCCAAACGGACAAATTTGAGGGTTAGCTCCCTTCTGCAGAAGACGCCTCCAATTATATCTGGTGATTTTAGCAGACAAGAAAATATTTCAACATGTGATCAAATATCAATGTGTATAATATTAAGGTAGTTGTTACAACAAATTCACTCTATAGCTGTTATGTAGTCCTAGAAATTAAAATTTAAAGAAAATGAATAAATATATCGCTGACCTGAAATTTTTCGAACATTTTAAGCTTTATGAGAAAATTGACGATCATATAGATAATTATATAAATTTTCCATGTCCAGTATAACGGCTAATAAGAACTTAATACAGTACATACACTAGAATTATTAAATACAGTAAATAATACAAATTAGACGTAAATAAGAATAACTATGTACCTCCAGATGCGCAGAGAAAAAAAAAAAGGGTAACTGGAATAGGAACAGTAGTAGTGGTTGGATTAAGAGGAGGAGGAGGAGGAGCAATATAGCCAAATCAAAATACACAAGAAATATTGAGCAGACACTCATTACAATTATTGTAATGGCATCATTAGTCCAGAAAAGTAATAACTTTGGAGTAGCTGGTAATAATAAGTGGTACTGGTAGAATAGTAATAATATGGAAACTGGATTGTAAAAATCCTTACTGTAATAGCTTTCCATTATATATCACCATTTACAGCACCCTTACTGTAATAGCTTTCCATTATATATGAGCATTTACAGCACCCTTGAACACTGGCTAATAATCTAAGAAATAAGCGAGTTGCATCAGTGATGTGTTTCCGATTTCAGAGTTTTAACTTTACAACAATTTCACCATTATTTGTATAGCGTGCTGGAACTTTTCTCTGTGTTGATTACTTATGTCCCATATTATCTTAAACTTAACTTGAAACCTACATTATATGGAAGTCGAGACGTATGTTCCATGACCCACCGCCTGCCCAATCAAAGAGGGGAGGAGCTTTTAGATGCAGTATATAAAATAATTCAAATACACATATACCACCCAAAACATAGCACCCTTGAGCTAGATAATACAGTTGTACTTAAATCCCCGGTCAGCCTCCAAATCCTGTCGTGAGTGAGGGAGTAAGCCAGGGGACATGAAGCCATTTCTAACGGCCTAGCATATATTCAAAACTGAGCTTGGCTTTCATCTAATAGGGCAGGGGCTTCCTGACAAACCATTAAAATGTTCCTCTTTACGTTAATTAGCTCGTTCAATAGCATAACACCACATTCTATAGCCAAGCCACAGAACAGGCACAAAACGGGTCTGATCGGGGAGCAAGAGTGACAAACACCCTTCCCGACTGCCTTGTCTTTCCTAACTGAACACTTCTGTGACTGCTCCCATACTAAACGGGATTCCGCTGGCCCTGTCTTCGCCCAGACCTGCTCTGTTACAATATACAGTGTGTTCCGTGAGTTAAGCTACATACAGTACTGTACTTTAAGGATAAAATATTTTAGGTATTTCCAAGTTAAAAATATTTCATATACATGTTTTGTGTTTTGCTTTGTTTTGTTAGAAATTAAGGTGGAAATTGTGTGTTGTGGGAGCCGCTCGCCTTCCTCCTGCTCCTTTCCTCCCCTCCGCCGCACTGCGGCATCGGTGTCATGGGTTAACTATATTTTTTCCGTCTTATACAATGTATGCACTTAGATCAGTAAGATGATCATAATATTCGGTATAACTAATATTTGTCAAGAAGATATAAATAATTTGAGACAATCTGACCACCAAAATAGTTTTCCATAATGCAGGATGGCGTGTAGCCTACTTCGAAAATGACTCTTGTCCAGCCTAACGTCATCCCCACGCGACCCACAAGTGAGAATGGGTGGG
>CM035220.1:35442786-35454670 GCA_020233015.1 Callinectes sapidus | reverse complement strand
TAATGATAATAATAATAATAATAATAATAATAATAATAATAATAATAATAATAATAATAATAATAATAATAACTTTAATAATAATAATAAGCAGTTTATTGTTGAAGCAGTCCAAGGACCGAAAATTTGTACAGGGATTGGTGGTGGAAAAGTTACCTCCTACTAGAAGTAAAAACTACCTAAATCTATGACTTATGTAACTATGGTCTACTGTGCATTGTTTATGCCCCGGATGATGGTGGGGATGGCCCTTTGTCCTTATCTGTCTGTGCGTTGGGCTTTCGAGAGCACGAGTTTGTTAGTGTGCCTCGTTTTTCATCTTTCACCACGGCCTTGGTGTGGTTGATTGTGACGCTGTTGTCCTGCGTCCACGTTTGTAGTCTGTCCTGCAGCGTGTGTTGCAGGGCCGTGTAGTCTGGCACCCTGATGTTGACGGTGATGCCGACGGTGCAGTCGTTCAAGTACTTCCATCGATGTGGGGTGTCAGTTAAGGAGTCGTTTATTATCATCTGGAAACACAGTGAACCCATCTTGGTCCCCAGAGGCACGCCGGAGGTCAGGGGACATGCTAGCTGAAAAAAAAAAAATAATAATAATTTTTTTTTTTTTTTTTCCGAAGTCTAATATCATCGTACTTTAATTTTGTGCATGGTTTTTGGACGCCTATAAAGGTCCAGCACTTTAATTTTTAAAAGGCTTCCCAACTGTCAGAAACGTCAAATCCCTTTAAATCTTGAAAATCTTGAAAAATTGCATTTTCGTCCTGAAAAAAGAGCTCATTTATGATTTTAGTTTGGTTGGCCCTTTCTTTACATTCGTTTTCTCTGATTCCCCTACTTTTAGAGGACGGACTAAACACAAGCAAGCCTCTGTATCACAACAAACGCTGCTACCTCACGCACACGCCTTTATTTACATCCAAGAAGATTACATTTTACATCGTTTTTCTTGGTGCTGGTGCCATTTACCATAATGGGACCGAAGAAGAAGAGAATTCAGATGCTTACAACGAATGGCAAGCCAACCAGAAGACTGATAAATGGGCTTCTCAGGCCTCGGGTGAATCAAGTGACGCGGACGAAATTCTTAGCCGACCAGCAACTCCAAATACCACTCTAGAACAGAGGATGTCACTTATACGTGATGCTATAGGTGACCATGACCTACAGATGAGTGATGATCCAAATGTTGTAATATCTCTACGCCAAGCTAAGTCAACAATTCAGGCAGCATGACCCCTCTGTTGTCTTTGTATGGCAAAGTTAGAATTTTCTTTTTACAAGACTCCTCATGGGACATCACTCAACATCAAGTGTATGGCAGGGTCTTCATATACTCAAGATGAGTACAAGAATGAAGAGAAGGAGGAAAACTCCTTTTCCGAGAACCCCCAGTGGTGAGGTGCTATTAGTACCGGTAAAGGCTCACTAGGTAGGAATCACTGTAACCCATTCATTTTCTTGCATAATTAACATCTTATCTTAGAAAGACCATCTTTTATTTAGTTCAGAAAAAAGGAATAAGGTTCTTCTTCTTCTTCTTCTTCTGCAGCTGCTCCCATGTTCATATGGGGTCGCTGTTCCTCGCTAGTCTTCTCCACAAGGCCCGGTCCCCAACATCCTCTTCCCTCAATCCTCTCTCCTTCAGGTCTTCTCCGATGCAATCCTTCCACCTTTTCTTTGGTCTGCCACGTTGCCTTCTTCCCTCCACTTCCATATCAAGTATCCTTCTACCGACATACTCTTCTTCTCGTCTTTTGATGTGACCGAACCATTGCATTCTCCTTTCTTGTACTTTCTTTGTTACCTCCGTTATTTTGGCTGTTCCCCTTATAAGACTGTTTCTCACTTTATCCCTCCTTTTCACCCCAAGCATCCACCTTAACATTCTCATCTCAGCAACCTCCAACTTACTCTCCTGTGCTCTCTTTAGTAGCCACGTTTCCGCACCATACAACATTGCTGGTCCTACAACTCAGTTAAACACTTTCCCCTTTACTCTTGCACTATTTTTTCGGTCACATAGCACTCCAGTTGTTCTTTTCCAATTCTTCCAGCCCGATTGGATACGGTGACTAATCTCTCCATCCAAGCTGCCATCCGCTGCTATGTGAGAGCCTAAGTATCTAAACTCCTTGGCCCCCTTTAACTTCACATCTTGCATCCCTACCTCACTCTCCTGCTGACCATTAAAATTCAGATACTCCGTCTTCTCCCTGCTAATTCTCAAACCTCTCTCCTCCAATGCTCTTCTCCTCCATCTCTCCAACTTTCTCTCAACACCATCTCTACTTTCATCCACCAAAACTACGTCATCCGCGAACAACATGGTCAACGGTGCCTCCTCCTTTATATTTTGGACAGTCATCCATGAGTAGGTTGAACAGGTATGGGCTCAGAGAAGATCCTTGGTGCAGACCCACTCTCACGCCGAACTATTCCGTTGTTCCCACAATGCTCCTTACCCTCGTCCTTGAGCCTTCGTACATGAGAGAGAGAGAGAGAGAGAGAGAGAGAGAGAGAGAGATAGATTTAATTAGTATTTTCTTCATTCATAATGTACTGGTTTTAGGTAATTACTCTACTTTTCACAAATCAATCAATCAATTACCTCCTGTGGCACCCTGAGGGATGCATAGGGCCTCAATGAATTCACGCCACCTCCATCTATCCTGTGCCGGTACACGGACAGGATGCCGAATTCACTTTTGCCGAAGACCAATAAGCCAAAGCCAAGATGCCGAACGGACACAATGCCGAACGAACATAATGCCGAACGAACATAATGCCGAACGGACATAAAGTCATAAATGCTTCAGAACTGGTTTACAATGAAAAACATATAAAAGCATCACATCTTTATTTTAAAATTGTTGTTATTTTAAAATTAAAATGTACAAGAAAAAACTATATAAGAAATACATAAAATAACTGTAATGCTTCAAAACTGGTTTACATTGTAAACATATATAAGTATCACATCTTTATTTTAAAATTGTTGTAATAGAAAAATTAAAATTTGCAAGAAAAAAACTATATAAGAATATTTAAAAATTGTGAGCCAAAGATCGTAGAAACGCCAATCCTTCTTCTTTATTATAAGACCTGCAAATGGTTTTTATCCTGTCGTTAATGGCATCATATTTCTTGTTTGGCCGTGATATGTCAATCCCTATAGATGCCTGCTCAATTAGCATTTCATTGGATGCCTGCTCACTTCTAATAACTTTTAGTAGTTTTGGCATTGTGGGATGAGTTACGTTAAGTCTATTTTTAAAAGCCTGGTGCCAGCCTTCGAGAGAATTGTTTGTTCTCGGCAGATTATCATGAACTCGAGTGTGGACAGACCACACATCCACATCAAAAATTGGCCTCCTTCGACGCCCTCTTTGGACTATTCCTAACCATGTACTTTCAAAATAAACTAGAAAATCACATAATAACTCCTCATTTTCGTCAGTTAAGAAATTCACCAATTCGTCAAATAATTCATGCACATCTGAGGGTGGGACAAAGGCAAGTGCTTGTAACTGTTTAATGAAAAGGGCATTATTGACTTCAACATACCATTGTTGCAGTCCACAATGCTGGATTTTTCGCCATAAACATTGTCCAAAATGAAAGAAACAACCCAATATTGATGTATTGGGAAAGTTCTTCTTAATGCTATTTATTATTTTTTCGTGAAATGGCATATATTCCTTTCTTCTTAAATTAAAAAAGATAGTCTTTCTTAGATGAGATGTTAATTCTACTAAAAACGCTGAAAAGATGATAATCTATGCAATTTTAAAAGAAAAAATATGAATTGCAATAAAAAAGTTAATATATTTCTTGCTTTTTCCTTCATTTTCAATCAAAACATGGTAATGTAAAGAAAAACACAGAAAAATCCTTTTTCTAAAAGAAATATATATTTTTTTTCATTGAAATGGCTTGTGTTATATTTTATGTAACATGAAAAAGGGATTTTCTTCAAAATGTTGTTAAAACCAATAGAAAGGTTTAAATAGGAGAGTTTATGTAACTTTAAAGAGAAAAACAATATATAGTGTATTGCTCTTGTTTTTAAAACAAGAAAATTAAAGGAAAATTACTGAAAAACTAACTTTTGAATGTAAAAACATACTTTTTTCTTAAATCTCTGAAAAAACATTGAAAAAAAGTCATTTATGCAGTTTTAGAGAAAAAATATATATTATCGTAAAGTAAGTATAAAAACATAAAAATGGGTAGTTTGTGCAGTTTTAGAGAAAAGAAATATTGTCGGGAAAAAAATGTATTTTTTGGTTTTCTTCCACCAAAAAATGAAAATAAGATAAAAACATTGAAAAAGTCACTATTTAGGCAAAGGTTATGTCTTTATACAAATTGCATATATTGTACTTGTAAAAAGGGGTTTTGTGTAAAATGCCGTTAATACTTCTATAAACGTTGAAAAACACGTCATTTATGAAATTTTTGAGAAAAAAGTATATTGTCGCAATATTCTTTTTTTTTTTAGTTTATTTTTTTATGAAAACAATGAAATAAGAAGAAAATCATCGAAAAATCTACTTTTTAGGTGAAAAGGAACTTTTTTCGTGTAATGGCATATATTCCTTTTTTCTTAACTAAAAAAAATGGTCTTTCTGAGATGAGATGTTAATTCTCCAAAAATCGCTGAAAAGGGGATATTTTATGCATATTTGAGAGAAAAAAAATAAATTGCAATAAAAAGTTAATATATGTCCTGCTTTTTCCTTAATTTTTAATCAAAACTTGGAAATGTAAATAAAAAACACTGAAAAATCCTTTTTTTTTAAATATATATTTTTTAAATTGAAATGGCTTGTATTACATTTTATGTAACAAGATAAAGGAATTTTCTTCAAAATGTTGTTAAAACCAATAAAAATGTTTAAATAGTGCAGTTTATAAAACTTTAAAGAGAAAAAAAAATATAGTGTATTAATCTTGTTTTTAATTAAAACATGAAAATTAAAAGAAAATTACTGAAAAACTCACTTTTGGATGTAATAACATACTTTTTTTCAAAATCTCTGAAAAACATGGAAAAAAAGGGTCATTTATGCAGTTTTATAGAAAAATATATATTATCATAAAATAGAGATAAAAACATAAAAATGGGTAATTTGTGTATTTTTAGAGAAAAGAAGTATTGTCGCAAAAAAGAATGTATTTTTTGGTTTCCTCCACCAACAAATAAAAATAAGATAAAAACATTGAAAAAGTCATTTTTTAGGCAGAAATTTTGTTTATATACAAATTGCATATATTATACTTGTAAAAGAGGGTTTTGTGTAAAATCCCGTTAATACTCCTAAAAATGTTGATAAACACGTAATTTATGAAATTTTTTTAGAAAAAAGTATATTGTGGTAATATTCATTGTTTTTTGTTTATTTTATTATGAAAACAGTGAAATAAGCGGAAAATCATCAAAAAATCTACTTTTCCGATGAAAAGGAACTTTTCCGGGAAAAGGCATATATTCCTTTCTTCTTAACTAAAAAAAAGATGTTTTTTCTTAGATGAGATGGTAATTCTCCTAAAATCGCTGAAAAGAGGATAATTTATGCAATTTTGAGAGAAAAAAAAAGAATTGCAATAAAAAGTTAATATATATCTTGCTTTTTCCATCATTTTCAATCAAAACATGGAAATGTAAAGAAAAAACACTGAAAACTCCTTTTTTCTAAAAGAAATATATATTTTTTCATTGAAATGGCTTGTATTACATTTTATGTAACATGAAAAAGGGATTTTCTTCAAAATGTTGTTAAAACCAATAAAAAGGTTTAAATAGGGTAGTTTATGTAACTTTAAAGAGAACAAAATATTAAGTGTATTGGTCTTACTTTTAATTTAAACATGAAAACAAAAAGAAAATTACTGAAAAACTCACTTTTGGATGTAAAAACATACTTTTTTTCTAAAACTCTGAAATACATTGGAAAAAGTCATTGATGCAGTTTTAGAGAAAAAAAAAATATCGTAAAATAAGGATTAAAACATAAAAATGAGTAGTTTGTGCAATTTTAGTGAAAATAAATATTGCCGAAAAAAAGGATGTATTTTTTTGGTTTTCTTCCACCAACAAATGAAAATAAGATAAAAACATTGAAAAAGTCACTTTTTAGGCACAAATTTTGTCTTTATACAAATTGCATATATTATACTTGTAAAATGGGGTTTTGTGTAAAATGCCGTTAATACTCCTAAAAACGTTTAAAATCACGTTATTTATGAACTTTTTGAGAAAAAACTATATTGTCGCAATATTAATTGTTTTTGTTGATTTTTTATGAAAACAATGAAATAAGCAGAAAATCATCGAAAAATGTTATTTTCAGTGAAAAGGAACTTTTTTCGTGAAATAGCATATATTCCTTTTTTCTTAACAAAAAAAAAAAAAAGGTCTTTCTTAGATGAGATGTTAATTCTCCTCAAAACCCTGAAAAGGGGGTAATTTATGCAATTTTGAGAGAAAAAACTGAATTGCAATAAAAAGTAAATATATTTCCTGCTTTTTCCTTCATTCTTGATCAAAACATGGAAATGTAAAGAAAAAACACTGAAAAATCCTTTTTTTAAAGAAAAATATTTATTTTTCATTGAAATGGCTTGTATTACTTTTTATGTAACATGAAAAAGGGATTTTCTTCAAAATGCTGTTAAAACCAATAAAAAGGTTTAAATACCGTAGTTCATGTAACTTTAAAGAAAAAAATATATAGTGTATTGGTCTTGTTTTTAATTAAAACATGAAAATTAAAAGAAAATTACTGAAAAACTCACTTTTGGATGTAAAAACATTTTTTTTATCTAAATCTCTGAAAAACATGGAAAAAAAGGGTTATTTATGCAGTTTTAGAGAAAGAAGTATAGTATCGTAAAATAAGGATAAAAACAAAAAAATGGGTAGTTTGTGCAATTTTAGAGAAAAGAAATATTGTCGGAAAAAAAATGTATTTTTTTTTTACTTCCACCAACAAATGAAAATAAGATAAAAACATTGAAAAAGTCAATTTTTAGGCAGAAATTTTTTCTTTATACAAATTGCATATACTATACTAGTAAAAGTGGGTTTTGTGTAAAATGCCATTAATACTCCTAAAAACGTTGAAAAACACGTCATTTATGAAATTTTAGAGAAAAAATATATTGTCGCAATATTCATTGTTTTTTGTTTATTTTTTTATGAAAACAATGAAATAAGCAGAAAATCATCGAAAAATCTACTTTTTCGGTAAAAAGGAACTTTTTTCGTGTAATGGCATATATTCCTGTCTTCTAAACTAAAAAAAGATGGTCTTTCTTAGATAAGATGTTAATTCTCCTAAATATGATGAAAAGGGGATAATTTATGCAATTTTGAGAGAAAAAAAATGAATTACAATAAAAAGTTATATTTTTCTTGCTTTTTCCTTCATTTTCAATCAAAACATGGAAATGTAAAGAAAAAACACTGAAAAATCCTTTTTCCAAAAGAAATATATATTTTTTTCATTGAAATGGCTTGTATTACATTTTATGTAACATGAAAAAGGGATTTTCTTCAAAATGTTGTTAAAACCAATAAAAAGGTATAAATTGGGTAGTTTATGTAATTTTAAAGTGAAAAAAATATATAGTGTATTGGTTTTGTTTGTAATAAAACATGAAAATTAAAAGAAAATTACTGAAAAACTGACTTTTGGGTTTAAAAACATACTTTTTTTTCTAAATCTCTGAAAAAACATTGAAAAAAGGGTCATTTATGGAGTTTTAGAGAAAAAAAATATTCTCGTAAAATAAGGTTAAAAACATAAAAATGTGCAATTTTAGAGAAAAGAAATATTTTCGGAAAAAAAAATGTAGTTTTTGGTTTTCTTACACCAACAAATGAAAATAAGATAAAAACATTAAAAAAAGTCACTTTTTAGGCAGAAATTTTGTCTTTATACAAATTGCATATATTATACTTGTAAAGGGGAGGGAAGGGGTTGTGTAAAATGCCGTTAATACACCTAAAAACGTTGAAAAACACGTCATTTATGAAATTTTTGAGAAAAGAGTATATTGTCGCAATATTCATTGTTTTTTGTTTATTTTTTATGAAAACAATGAAATTAGAAGAAAATCATCGAAAAATCTACTTTTCCAGTGAAAAGGAACTTTGTTCGTGAAATGGCATATATTCCTTTCTTCTTAACTAAAAAAAAAGATGGTCTTTCTTAGATAAGAAATTATTACTCCTAAAAACGCTGAAAAGAGGATAATTTATGCAATTTTGAGAAAAAAATTTAATTGCAATAAAAAGTTAATATATTTCTTGCTCTTTCCTTCATTTTCAATAAAAACATGGAAATGTAAAGAAAAATACTGAAAAATCCTTTTTCTAAAAGAAATATATATTTTTTTTCATTGAAATGGCTTGTATTACATTTTATGTAACATGAAAAAGGGATTTTCTTCAAAATGTTGTTAAAACCAATAAAAAGGTATAAATTGGGTAGTTTATGTAATTTTAAAGTGAAAAAATATATAGTGTATTGGTTTTGTTTGTAATAAAACATGAAAATTAAAAGAAAATTACTGAAAAACTGACTTTTGGGTTTAAAAACATACTTTTTTTTCTAAATCTCTGAAAAAACATTGAAAAAAGGGTCATTTATGGAGTTTTAGAGAAAAAAATATTCTCGTAAAATAAGGTTAAAAACATAAAAATGTGCAATTTTAGAGAAAAGAAATATTGTCGGGAAAAAAAATGTATTTTTTGGTTTTCTCCCACCAACAAATGAAAATGAGATAAAACATTGAAAAAGTCACTTTTTAGGCAGAAATTTTGTCTTTATACAAATTGCATATATTATACTTGTAAAAGGGGGTTTTGTGTAAAATGCTGTTAATAATCCTAAAAACGTTTAAAAACACGTCATTTATGAAATTTTTTTGAGAAAATAGGATATTGTCGCAATATTCATTGTTTTTTGTCTATTTTTTATGAAAACAATGAAATAAGGAGAAAATCATCGAAAAATCTACCTTTCCGGTGAAAAGAAACTTTTTTCGTGAAATGGCATATATGAGAGAAAAAAATTAATTCCAATAAAAAGTTAATATATTTCTTGCTTTTTCCTTAATTTTAATCAAGACATAGAAATTTAAAGAATAAACACTGAAAAATCCTTTTTCTAAAAGAAATATATATTTTTTTATTGAAATAGCTTGTATTACATAGCAGCGTGTGTTGCAGGGCCGTGTAGTGTGGCACCTTATTGTTGACGGTGATGCCGACGGTGCAGTCGTTCACGTACTTCCATCGATGTGGGGTGTCAGTTAAGGATTCGTTTATCATCATCTGGAAACACAGTGAACCCATCTTGGTCCCCTGGATCACCCTGGAGGTCAGCTGGGGAAGCAAGGAGACAGAGCCCCTGATCACGGACGGTTTGCTGGGGTCCAGTGAGGAAATCAGCAAACCACGCTATCAGGTCAGGGTAAAGTCCCAGATCAATGTCCTTGTTAATGACAAAAGTGTGATCTACAAGGTCAAATGCTTTTCTGAAATCATCAAAAGTGAGAGCAAGAGAGGTGTCGCGTTTGTCCAGGTGGCTGTGTATGAATTCAAGAAAATTAACTAGTAGGTAGATGGAGGTAGAAGTAACCTTGATATTTCCAAATTGTTGTACATCAATGTGTTCAATGATTTTGGAGTAAGACCAGTGAAATACAAAATCTTCACAAATAGGGCTGGGGATGGAAGTGAGAGCGACTGGCCTGAGGTCAATGAATGACTGAAGGTCTGTTGTTTTGGGAGTGGCGTGACATATGAAATTTTCCAGTCACCAGGAACTGAACTTTGTGAGAGGGAAGCATTGATAATAGAACAGAGGGGAGTGGCGAGTTATAGAGCAATATCTTTATAAATTTTGATGGGAAGTTTTGTTGGGGTAGTGGCTCTGTTACATTTGAATATTCTAATCCTGGAGACAACATTAGCCTCGTGGACAGCGTGGGGAGTGGAAGGGGAAGGGATGTAAGCAGGGAGAGAGGCGGTGCTGAGGGGAGGAGGTGTTTGACAGATTGCGCTAAAGTGACCGTTAATCTCCTCTGCCGCTATCTCGAAAGGTTGGTGTGAGGTACAGGGGAGAGATGTGGAAAGTTTTTGCAGACCGCAAAGCGAATTTACCTTGTAGAACCACTGACTGCTGTTGGCCTGTTTGAAATGGTGAACTTTATCTGGGTAATATCGTTTCTTAGCTGACTTTGTGTGTGTGTGTGTGTGTGTGTGTGTGTGTGTGTGTGTGTATGTGTGTGTGTGCGTGTTGACTGGCAGTGTGATATTCGTCTTCTGCTATTGTTGTGTGTGTGTGTGTGTGTGTGTGTGTGTGTGTGTGTGTGTGTGTGTGTGTTGACGCGCAGTGTGACATTCATCTTTTGGTATTGTTATTTTCTCTTTCCTACTTTGTGGTACTGCTGGTCGTTGTGGTGGTGGTATTTTGTCGTTCTATAATATATTAGTTTTAAGTTCTTTTCTCCAGCTCACACATAAATTATTGTTTACATATCTAATTATTCACTGAATCCATTCATTTGGGTAATTATAGTTATATATCTCAGTGAATAGTTAATTAAACAGAAAATGACGTTATTACGATATTAATTATTTATTCAATTGTTAAGTTGGTTGGTTACTTTACTTATCAATTGTTAAGTCAATTGTCAATGTCAATGTCAATGTCAATTGTCAATTGTTAAGTTGGTTGGTTAATTTACTTATTTTATTCCTTCAATATGTATGTGTTTATATGTTGAGAAAAGTGTAGGTTTATTACGACTTGATCTACATTGTGGAGTGATAAGAGGTAGTTTTATCACCCAATGAAATGAGAGTGGCCAGTGCACGTACAATACACATGGATTTTATTCTAAAGTGGTAGGGGGTAGGTTTATCACAGTCTGGACTAGGACAATGGTTCCCAAACCCCTGGGGGACCATATAGAAGAATGTAGGGGGCCATAATCTGAGGCTATGCATAAATAAAACCAAAGGAGTTTATCGGGTTGGTAGCCAGTGGAAGGAACTTACAGGTTCAGTACAGGTTTGTGCAATGCCTTCCTGCCAGGCACATGAGTAATACTTCCCCCCCCCTTTTTTTTAATATGATTCTGTGTTCTTGACATAAAACAAGACATGGGGATGTATTAGGGAAGCAAGATAATTTTAATTCAACAAAAATCTAATCTAAGGCTTCCTAAGCTGTGTATTCTGTATGATAACCTGGTCTTGAATCTTACGTATCAGCAAGAATGTTCATATTATTCAGTTAACCGGACATTCACAGTTGCAACATTGATCACAGTGTGTGCCTCCCCATATAATCAGTTTCATCCCACCTGTGAATACTTCAGTATTATATGAACTTAAGCCAACATCAATACCACTTTAATTGTAAGAAAGCCATGCATCATGAAGTATATTCTGAAGGTAAATAATATCTGCTTCCTTTCAACCTCATATTTACCATTTTATTATTCTAATCATGGGTGATGACATATGTTAGCGTTGTTAGAAATAACAGTTTTTTGTGTGTGCATTGCAGGTACAGTGATGGCTTCTAATAAGAAACGCAACTATGATGACAACTAACTGGATTTTGGATTTACAAGCATCACTGATAAAAGTGTAGTGAAGCCTCAGTGTGTGATTTGTCACAAAATACTCACAGTTGAATTACTAAGGCCCAGTAAGCTTCGATTACGTTTGGAAACTAAGCATCCTCAACATGTAGGCAAAGATCGTTCTTTCTTTAGTCGACAAGAATTGAACATGAAGAGACACCGACTTGATGCCAGTGGTTCCTTTCAGCAACAAAATGCTGCCGTAGTGGAGGCAT
>CM035220.1:35420071-35442286 GCA_020233015.1 Callinectes sapidus | reverse complement strand
GATGTTCAGTTGGTTTGGTTAAGATTGTGTTGGTCGTGTATATATAGGTAGTACTTTAGATAGATAGATAGTTTGATAAATGTATAGATAGGTAGATAGGGAAACAAGATTTATTATAATCTCTCATGCACTCTTATAGTTTGGAAAGTGTGTCTGTGTGTGTGTGTGTGTGTGTGTGTGTGTGTGTGTGTGTGTGTGTGTGTGTGTGTGTGTGTGACTTTATCAGGCCGTATACATAAAGTAATAGAATAAACAGTGGCCACAAAAAAAGATCACCAGTATAGAGACACTCAGGATGATGAAAAATTTCGGGGTCTTTTTTACCTTACAAAAGCATGACGTATCTTGACTAGCCCTGACGTGACACGCTGTGATAAACCTACCTCCTTTCCGGTACACATCCTATTCCAGTGGTTCCCAAACTTTTTCTGGTCGTTACCCACTTTTCATACATGATCCTTGTCCATCCCCCCCACCCCACAAACACACAACACTAACCCGTGACTACCGTGACTGTCTACAGTCCTACACTCATTAGGCCCATAAAAAAAACACTGTAGCAAATCCTGTAATTTTATTGATTCCATTTGTTATTTTTTCTTTTGTTAATTATCAATAAAGAAATTTGTATTTTGCCTTTGCTGAATCTCATATAATTATTGAAATGGTACTAAACAAGTAATATAATGCACATTTAAAAAAAAATTCATACGTAGAGTAATTAAAAGTTGCATTATTGTGAAAATCTGTTTCAGCAAAAAAAAAAAAAAAAAAAAAAAAAAAAAAATCCACTGGATTGAAAAAGTGTATTAATCCCACGCAATGTGATCTGATCTTTGAATCTTACAAATCTGATAGCTTTGTAATTCTGAAATGAAATGTTATCACAGGGAGTCATAATTAACTGCCACAACCATGGCCTTCAGTGGCCACACACCCACCTCCTCCCAGACCATTAAATTTTGCTTCTGAACGTTCATGCCAGGTTCATGTTTCCTTCACTTTTGAATCCCCATTCTACTCAGTGTAAAGGGTGATGTTGCAGATTATATCAACAAGCTTCTTGATTCTTGGTTTTGTTTCACTTAAAGCACACCGTAGGTCATGCTTCACTTCAAGTCTGTTGCGATATTTCATTTTAATGTGGAGTAGTTGAGAGAATGCAGCCTCACAGGAATAAGTTGATGAAAATGGTAGGAGGTGGCGAAAAGCTAAGTCACATAAGTTTGGGTATGAAGCTGCCATTGATGACCAAAATACTGTTAGAGATTCAGTTTCAAACTTCATCTTAGCTCCTGAATCCTCCTGAAGTGTCAACAGCTCAGTTTGGCCATCATCATTGTCATCAGGAATGCATGTCACTGGAGCAGTGAAGGGGGCTCTTACTAGCCGAGAAGTTGGGCTTTGGAAATCTGGGAAGTATCTTTTAAATTCCCCTTCCAAAGCCTCAAGATGTTGATTGGGTAATGAAGTTCTGCGTAGCAGCATCACACTCCTCTACAATTTCTGACACTGTCTCCAGCATTGCCAAGTTTACCATTCCAACTTTGCGTCTCCAATTCTCCATATTACGAATGAAAGCTTTGATTTTGTCCACAATATCGATTATCAAGCTTCCTTTCATTTGGAGTTCCAGGTTCAGTGTGTTCAACTGCCTAAATATGTCAACAAGATAGGCTAGCTCTATTTCGAAGCTATCTGCAGACCATGATGACAGCAAATCTTGCTTGTTCTGTATTCTGAGAAAGAAGCTGATCTCGTTTCTGAGCTCAAATATATGCTGAACTACATTTCCCTTTTATAGCCAGTAAACTGCTGTATGAAATAGGAGAGTCTCATGAGCTGCACCCATATCTTGACAGAGTCTCTTGAAAAGGCGTGTGATAAGAGCACTACATTTAACAAATATAATTGTATTCAAAGTGTCTTGTAATTCTGAGGGTAGCGTTTTTTATGCAAGAGCTTGCCTATGGATCAAGCAGTGAAGAGGTATAGCATTTGGTGCTTTTTGTATAACTCTTGTAACAAAACCTGACTAACAACCCAACATGGCTGAAGCCCCGTCTGTGCATATCCAACAGTGATTGCCCCAGTCAAGATCTTCAGATTCAAAGAATTCTGTAAGTTTCTGCATTACATCTTCACCTTTTGTAGATTGTTCAAGAGGCTGACAAAACAAGAATTCCTTCTTCAGATCCTCATCATGAACAAACCTTACAAAACCCAGGATTTTTGAGCAGAACTGGACGTCAGTGGACTCATCAAGTTGAATACTGAATAATCCAGCTCATTTAATTTCCTGTATCACCTCCTCTTTGATGTCATCTGATAGGTGGGAGATTCGGCGGTGCACTGTTTTATTTGAGAGTGAAATAGTATTCACCGTTTTAGCACTTGTCTCACTCAAAGCAAGCTTTACCATTGTTTTGGCACATGGCAAAATTAATTCCTCCCAAATTGTGTGAGGCTTCTTTTTCTTTGCTATTTCAAAGGATACAAGAAATGATGCCTCCACTACGGCAGCATTTTGTTGATAAAAGGAACCACTGGAATCAAGTCGGTGTCTCTTCATGTTCAATTCTTGTCGACTAAAGAAAGAACGATCTTTCCCTACATGTTGAAGATGCTTAGTTTCCAGACGTAATCTAAGCTTACTGGGCCTTAGTAATTCAGCTGTGAGTATTTTGTGATAAATCACACTCTGAGGCCTCACTACACCATTATCAGTGATGCTTGTAAATCCAAAATCCAGTTAGTTGTCATCATAGTGGGCGCCGTGTCACACGTGGGAGATTGTCTTTTGTGAGTAAACGGCGGGTTTGAGGTAAGACAAGGGGTGTGTTGTGTCGCCGAGAGGTGTGTCAGGCGTTAGGAGCCTGGCGTGAGTAAGATTGGGGAGTATACAGGTTATTGTCCGCGTCCTCAGGTGATGGTGTTATTGCTCACGGGTGTAACGTGGTGTCACATGTCTCTACGCCTTTTCTTTTGCAGCCCGAACTGGTTGAATGTCTGTTTTCTTTGATAATATACTCTGTTAAAAACATTGACCACGTTCTTTCTTTGTTCCCAGGGAAAAATATAAATTAACACTGTCGGAGGGTGGGTAAGTCCCCTAGCCAAACAAAAACTCCCCAGCCCCTTAACAGGCCCATAATAAAAAACCTCTAGCAAATCTTGTAATTCTATTGATTCCATTTGTTATTTTTTTTGTTAATTATCAATAAAGAAATTTGTATTTTACCTTTGCTGAATCTCATATAATTATTGAAATGGTACTAAACAAGTAATATAATGCACATTAAAAAAAAAAAAACTCATACATAGAGTAATTCAAAGTTGCATTATTGTGAAGATCTGTTTCAGCAATAAGCAAAAAAAAAAAAAAAAAAAAAAAAAAAAAAAAAAAAAAAAAAAAAAAAAAATGCACTGGATTGAAAAAGTGTATTAATCCCACGCAATGTGATCTGATCTTTGAATCTTATAAATCTGATTGCTTTGTAATTCTGAAATGAATTGCTATCATAGGGATTCATAATTAACTGCCACAACCATGGCCTTCAGTGGCAACACACCCACCTCCCAGACCATTAAATTTTGCTTTTGAACGTTCATGCCAGGTACATGTTTCCTTCACTTTTGAATCCCCATTCTACTCAGTGTGAAGGGTGATGTTGCAGATTATATCAACAAGCTTCTTGATTCTTGGTTTGTTTCACTTAAAGCACACCGTAGGTCATGCTTCACTTCAAGTCTGTTGCGATATTTCATTTTAATGTGGAGTAGTTGAGAGAATGCAGCCTCACAGGAATAATTTGATGAAAATGGTAGGAGGTGGCGAAAAGCTAAGTCACATAAGTTTGGGTATGAAGCTGCCATTGATGACCAATATACTGTTAGAGATTCAGTTTCAAACTTCATCTTAGCTCCTGAATCCTCCTGAAGTGTCAACAGCTCAGTTTGGCCATCATCATTGTCATCAGGAATGCATGTCACTGGAGCAGTGAAGGGGGCCCTTACTAGCGGAAAAGTTAGGCTTTGGAAATCTGGGAAGTATCTTTTAAATTCCCCTTCCAAAGCCTCAAGATGTTGGTTGGTTAATCAAGTTCTGTGTAGCAGCATCACACTCCTCTACAATTTCTGACACTGTCTCCAGCATTGCCAAGTTTCCCATTCCAACTTTGCGTCTCCAATTCTCCATCTTACGAATGAAAGCTTTGATTTTGTCCACAAGACCGATTATCAAGCTTCCTTTCCCTTGGAGTTCCAGGTTCAGTGTGTTCAACTGCCTAAATATGTCAAGAAGATAGGTTAGCCGTATTTCGAAGACCATGCTGACAGCAAATCTTGCTTGTTCTGTATTCTGAGAAAGAGGCTGATCTCTTCTCTGAGCTCTGAACTACATTTGCTTTTTATAGCCAGCTGCACCCATATCTTGACAGAGTCTCTTGAAAAGGCGTGTGTTAAGAGCACTACATTTAACAAAGTTAACTGTCTTTATAATTGTATTCAAAGTGTCTTGTAATTCTGAGGGTAGCGTTTTTTATGCAAGAGCTTGCAAGTGGATTATGCAGTGAAGAGTGATAGCATTTGGTGCTTTTTGTATAATTCTTGTAACAAAACCTGACTAAGAACCCAACATGGCTGGAGCCCCGTCTGTGCATATCCAACAGAGATTGCCCCAGTCAAGCTCTTCAGATTCAAAGAATTCTGTAAGTTTCTGCATTACATCTTCACCTTTTGTAGATTGTTCAAGAGGCTGACAAAACAAGAATTCCTTCTTCAGATCCTCATCATGAACAAACCTTACAAAAGGCAGGATTTTTTGAGCAGAACTGGACGTCTGTGGACTCATCAAGTTGATTACTGAATAATCCAGCTCTTTTAATTTCCTGTATCACCTCCTCTTTGATGTCATCCGATAGTTGGGAGATTCGGCGGTGCACTGTATTATTTGAGAGTGAAATGGTATTCACCTTTTTAGCACTTTTCTCACTGAAAGCAAGCTTTACCATTGTTTTGGCACATGGCAAAATTAATTCCTCCCCAATTGTGTGAGGCTTCTTTTTCTTTGCTCTTTCAAGGGATACAAGAAATGATGCCTCCACTACGGCAGCATTTTGTTGATGAAAGGAACCACTGGCATCAAGTCGGTGTCTCTTCATGTTCAATTCTTGTCGACTAAAGAAAGAACGATCTTTGCCTACATGTTGAGAACGCTTAGTTTCCAGACGTAATCTAAGCTTACTGTGCCTTAGTAATTCAGCTGTGAGTATTTTGTGACAAATCACACACTGAGGCCTCACTACACCTTTATCAGTGATGCTTGTAAATCCAAAATCCAGTTAGTTGTCATCATAGTTGCGTTTCTTATTAGAAGCCATCACTGTACCTGCAATGCACTAACAAAAAACTGATATTTCTAAAACCGCTAACATATGTCATCACCCATGATTAGAATAATAAAATGGTAAATATGAGGTTGAAAGGACGTTTGATTTTACGTTACAAAAAAAGTTATAGAATGTGCATAAATGCAGCAGATATTATTTACCTTCATAATATACTTCATGATGCATGGCTTTCTTACCATTAAAGTGGTATTGATGTTGGCTGAAGTTCATATAATACTGAAGTATTCACAGGTGGGATGAAACTGATTCTATGGGGAGGCACACACGGTGATCAATGTTGCAACTGTGAATGTCCGGTTAACTGAATAATATGAACATTCTTGCTGATACGTAAGATTCAAGACCAGGTTATCATACAGAATACACAGCTTAGGAAGCCTTAGATTAGATTTTTGTTGAGTTAAAATTATCTTGCTTCCCTACTACATCCCCATGTCTTGTTTTATGTCAAGAACACAGAATCATATTAAAAAAAAGGGGGGGGAGGCTTATTACTCATGTGCCTGGCAGGAAGGCATTGCACAAACCTGTACTGAACCTGTAAGTTCCCTCCACTGGCTACCAACCCGATAAACTCCTTTTTTTTATTATTTATGCATAGCCTCAGATTATGGCCCCTACATTCTTCTATATGGCCCCCCAGGGGATTGGGAACCTTTGTCCTAGTCCAGGCTGTGATAAACCTACCCCCTACCACTTTAGGATAAAATCCATGTGTATTGTACGTGCACTGGCCACTCTCATTTCATTGGGTGATAAAACTACCTCTTATCACTCCACAATGTAGATCAAGTCGTAATAAACCTACACTTTTCTCAACATATAAAAACATACATATTGAAGGAATAAAATAAGTAAAGTAACCAACCAACTTAACAATTGACAATTGACATTGACATTGACATTGACAATTGACTTAACAATTGATAAGTAAAGTAACCAACCAACTTAACAATTGAATAAATAATTAATATCGTAATAACGTTATTTTCTGTTTAATTAACTAATCACTGAGATATATAACTATGATTACCTAAATGAATGGATTCAGTGAATAATTAGATATGTAAACAATAATTTATGTGTGAGCTGGAGAAAAGAACTTAAAACTAATATATTACAGAACGACAAAATACCACCACCACACCGACCAGCAGTACCACAAAGTTGGAAAGAGAAAATAACAATACCAAAAGATGAATGTCACACTGCGCGTCAACACACACACACACCACACACACACACACACACACACACACACACACACACACACACACACACACACACACAACAATAGCAGAAGACAAATATCACACTGCCAGTCAACACGCACACACACATACACACACACACACACACACACACACACACACACACACACACACAAAGTCAGCTAAGAAACGATATTACCCAGATAAAGTTCACCATTTCAAACAGGCCAACGGTAGTCAATGGTTCTACAAGGTAAATTCGCTGTATGGTCTGTAAAAACTTTCCACCTCTTTCCCCTGTACCTCACACCTACCTTTCGAGATAGCGGCAGAGGAGATTAACGGTCACTTTAGCGCAATCTGTCAAACACTTTAATTTTAATTTTCATGTTTTATTACAAACAAAACCAATACACTATATATTTTTTTTACTTTAAAATTACATAAACTTCCCAATTTATACCTTTTTATTGGTTTTAACAATATTTTGAAGAAAATCCCTTTTTCATGTTACGTAAAATGTAATACAAGCCATTTCAATGAAAAAAATATATATTTCTTTTAGAAAAAAGATTTTTCAGTATTTTTTCTTTACATTTCCATGTTTTTATTGAAAATGAAGGAAAGAGCAAGAAATATATTAACTTTTTATTGCAATTAAATTTTTTTCTCAAAATTGCATAAATTATCCTCTTTTCAGCGTTTTTAGGAGTAATAATTTCTTATCTAAGAAAGACCATCTTTTTTTTTAGTTAAGAAGAAAGGAATATATGCCATTTCACGAACAAAGTTCCTTTTCACCTTAAAAGTAGATTTTTCGATGATTTTCTTCTTATTTCATTGTTTTCATAAAAAAATAAACAAAAAACAATGAAACAATGAATATTGCGACAATATACTCTTTTCTCAAAAATTTCATAAATGACGTGTTTTTCAACGTTTTTAGGTGTATTAACGGCATTTTACAAACCCCCCCCTCCCCTTTACAAGTATAATATATGCAATTTGTATAAAGACAAAATTTCAGCCTAAAAAGTGACTTTTTTAATGTTTTTATCTTATTTTCATTTGTTGGTGTAAGAAAACCAAAAACTACATTCTTTTTTCCGAAAATATTTCTTTTCTCTAAAATTGCACATTTTTATGTTTTTAACCTTATTTTACGAGAATATTTTTTTTCTCTAAAACTCCATAAATGACCCTTTTTTCAATGTTTTTTTCAGAGATTTAGAAAAAAAAGTATGTTTTTAAACCCAAAAGTCAGTTTTTCAGTAATTTTCTTTTAATTTTCATGTTTTATTACAAACAAAACCAATACACTATATATTTTTTTCACTTTAAAATTACATAAACTACCCAATTTATACCTTTTTATTGGTTTTAACAACATTTTGAAGAAAATCCCTTTTTCATGTTACATAAAATGTAATACAAGCCATTTCAATGAAAAAAATATATATTTCTTTTGGAAAAAGGATTTTTCAGTGTTTTTTCTTTACATTTCCATGTTTTGATTGAAAATGAAGGAAAAAGCAAGAAAAATATAACTTTTTATTGTAATTCATTTTTTTTCTCTCAAAATTGCATAAATTATCCCCTTTTCATCATATTTAGGAGAATTAACATCTTATCTAAGAAAGACCATCTTTTTTTAGTTTAGAAGACAGGAATATATGCCATTACACGAAAAAAGTTCCTTTTTACCGAAAAAGTAGATTTTTCGATGATTTTCTGCTTATTTCATTGTTTTCATAAAAAATAAACAAAAAACAATGAATATTGCGACAATATATTTTTTCTCTAAAATTTCATAAATGACGTGTTTTTCAACGTTTTTAGGAGTATTAATGGCATTTTACACAAAACCCACTTTTACTAGTATAGTATATGCAATTTGTATAAAGAAAAAATTTCTGCCTAAAAATTGACTTTTTCAATGTTTTTATCTTATTTTCATTTGTTGGTGGAAGTAAAAAAAAATACATTCTTTTTTCCGACAATATTTCTTTTCTCTAAAATTGCACAAACTACCCATTTTTATGTTTTTATCCTTATTTTACGATACTATACTTCTTTCTCTAAAACTGCATAAATGACCCTTTTTTTCCATGTTTTCAGAGATTTAGATAAAAAAAAATGTTTTTACATCCAAAAGTGAGTTTTTCAGTAATTTTCTTTTAATTTTCATGTTTTAATTAAAAACAAGACCAATACACTATATATTTTTTTTTCTTTAAAGTTACATGAACTACGGTATTTAAACCTTTTTATTGGTTTTAACAGCATTTTGAAGAAAATCCCTTTTTCATGTTACATAAAAAGTAATACAAGCCATTTCAATGAAAAATAAATATTTTTCTTTAAAAAAAGGATTTTTCAGTGTTTTTTCTTTACATTTCCATGTTTTGATCAAGAATGAAGGAAAAAGCAGGAAATATATTAACTTTTTATTGCAATTCATTTTTTTCTCTCAAAATTGCATAAATTACCCCCTTTTCAGGGTTTTGAGGAGAATTAACATCTCATCTAAGAAAGACCTTTTTTTTTTTGTTAAGAAAAAGGAATATATGCCATTTCACGAAAAAAGTTCCTTTTCACTGAAAATAACATTTTTCGATGATTTTCTGCTTATTTCATTGTTTTCATAAAAAAATCAACAAAAACAATTAATATTGCGACAATATAGTTTTTTCTCAAAAAGTTCATAAATAACGTGATTTTAAACGTTTTTAGGGGTATTAACGGCATTTTACACAAAACCCCATTTTACAAGTATAATATATGCAATTTGTATAAAGACAAAATTTGTGCCTAAAAAGTGACTTTTTCAATGTTTTTATCTTATTTTCATTTGTTGGTGGAAGAAAACCAAAAAAATACATCCTTTTTTTCGGCAATATTTATTTTCTCTAAAATTGCACAAACTACCCATTTTTATGTTTTAATCCTTATTTTACGAATAAAATTTTTTTTTTCTCTAAAACTGCATCAATGACTTTTTTCAATGTATTTCAGAGTTTTAGAAAAAAAGTATGTTTTTACATCCAAAAGTGAGTTTTTCAGTAATTTTCTTTTAATTTTCATGTTTAAATTAAAAACAAGACCAATACACTTAATATTTTGTTCTCTTTAAAGTTACATAAACTACCCTATTTAAACCTTTTTATTAGTTTTAACAACATTTTGAAGAAAATCCCTTTTTCATGTTACATAAAATGTAATACAAGCCATTTCAATGAAAAAAATATATATTTCTTTTAGAAAAAGGAGTTTTCAGTGTTTTTTCTTTACATTTCCATGTTTTGATTGAAAATGATGGAAAAAGCAAGATATATATTAACTTTTTATTGCAATTCATTTTTTTTCTCTGCACAGCGTGCCCTCACACATGGCGAGCTATTTAGCCCGGTGCCACCATAATCAAGGAAACCGTACGCACCATACACTAGACAATAGAAGGAGCCCTTATCTCCCCTAAAGGACCCCCTCTTGTGGCCCAATCTGATGAATGGTAGTCCGTATTTCCTGACTTCTGACAACATCTTGCCTAGTGCAAGGTATGGAAGTTGACGACTCTGAGCTGAGCTGGAGGCCGTAAAGGGAAGAAGAACCTGCTGCGAGGCATCTCTGTCGGCCTGGAGCAGGAAGCCATCTTCTTCTCCAGTACGTCTCCCAAGGCCGCCACTACCTGAAACAAATTATCTTGGAACTTAATTTGGATTCGAATACTAAATCGTGAATCATAAACCGAAAAATGATTCAGGTTGACGTGAAAGGAAATAATAGCTGATCACTGATAAGAGGAGAAAGAAGGGGTTTTTGAGCCTCAGGAACGTTTCTGGGCTTAAAATGGATGCTTGCACATATACCAACAATATTCATTTTTTATTTCTTTTACCCTTAGCTTCACGTAATTGAAAGTAGGAAAGAAAGAAGCTGAGGTGTTTGGGAGTGTATTCTTCAAGGATGTGCTACGGGAAGGACTGAAACAAGGATCAAGAACTCAAAAAATATGTGCATTGGAAAAACTGCTGTGTGAAGATAAAGTTAACTGGTTATCCATGTTATTTAGTGAGAAAAAAATGGAGAGAGAGAGAGAGAGAGAGAGAGAGAGAGAGAGAGAGAGAGAGAGAGAGAGAGAGAGAGAGAGAGAGAGAGAGAGTTAATTAGTATTCTCTTCATAATGTACTGGTTTTAGGTAATTACTCTACTCTTCACAAATCAATCAATCAATCAGCTCCTGTGGCACCCTGAGGCCTCCATGAATTCACGCCAACATCATCTATCCTGTGCCAACTCCTACAAATCCTCCCAACACTCTTCACCAGCTTCTCGCCTCATTGTGCGCATCCACGTCTCCTTCTGCCTTCCTCTCCCTCTTCTACCCTGCACTTGCCAACCGGGTGTTCCCTGTACAATCACTCCCTCCCTTCTGAAGACGTGTCCTAGCCATTACCATCGAGACAATCTAACATATTCATCTACCGGTTGCACACCCGTAATTTCTCTCACTCTATCATGTGAAACCCTATGCCACCACTTAACTCCTAAAATCCTTCGCAAAGCCTTATTTTCGAAAACCACTAATTTCTTATCCGATGTTACTGTCCTATACCACGATTTATGCCCATAAATAAAAAAGTTCTAACCATAGTTTTATAAATTCTTATTTTAGTGTGTACTGAAAACTTATTATTATTCCACACGGTTTTTAACATGCACATCGCTTGATTCGCCTTCCTTAACCTGTCCTCAAGCTCCACTTTTAACGATCCATCCATAGACAAAAGCGTACCAAGATATTTAAACGTTTCTACTTGTTTCACAACTCTTCCCCCAATCACGCAAGCTCTTGGGTTAGCAATATTCATATTAATCATTTCCATTTTTGCACAATTAATAATCAAGCCAACTTTTCCTCCCTCTCTCACTGTACAATCTAAGACCCTTTGCATCTCATCTGTTCCTTCTCTAATAAGCACAATGTCATCTGCATAATCCAATTCTGCTAATTTATGTCCATCTCCCCACACAATTCCAGCATTAGTTTCCTCTGCAACCCTCCTCATCACATAATCAATAACAAGGACAAACAATAAAGGGGAAAGAATCCCTCCCTGAATCACACCCGACTTAACTTCAAAAAGCCTCACTCAAGGACCCATCACTCATAACCTTACAAAACGTACCCTCATGCAAATCTTTAACCAACTTCACCAACCGCTCTGGAACACCATAATACCTCAACACTTTCCCCATCGCCTCTCTAGAAACACTGTCAAAAGCCTTCTCAAAATCAACAAAACACAAGCTTAAACTAGCCTTCATTTCATTTGCCTGTGGCATCAAGTGCCTAACAACAAAGATCTGATCATTACATCCCCGACCTTTTCTGAAACCGGCTTGCTCCTCCCTCAAAACACCATCTAACACCAGCTCAATCCTATTCAACAGAACTATACAAAATATTTTCAAGGCTATAGGAGACAAAGTAACACCCCTCCAATTCCCACAATCACTTAAATCTCCTTTCTTTGGAATCTTGACAATCACACCGTTTTTCCATTCCGACGGTATCATCCCCCTTTCTTTAATTTTATTAAGTAACCTATCTTCATCCACTTTAAACCTCTCCGGAAAAAATCTATCTTCCCCTGGTACCTTATTGTTCTTCAACTGCCCTATTGCTTATATATATATATATATATATATATATATATATATATATATATATATATATATATATATATATATATATATATATATATATATATATATATATATATATATATTGTATTGTGATCCACGATCTCAATATTATATTTATGCAAATTGTGATTATGATTATTATTATATTGTTATTATTTTTTAATGTAAATATGAGCATTTAATATTGGTTTAAGTAGTCAGTAGTGAGCCACGCATGCAGTTAGTCGTTTGTTATGCGCGTTGTCTCTGCGCATCAGCTGGGCTTCCCGCCAGTCTTGAGGTTAACCGGGCATACAGGGCTAGCATTGTTGTTCCCTTTGGCGTGTGGCAGCAGCCGAGTTAACACCTGGCACTTGGCTGGTGGCTCTATTGGCAAGCCTTGGTGTTGGGGACGGATATCAGTGCTGGGTGGATTAACAGTAAATCACAATAAAACTTACTACATGCTATTCACAAACAAACCTATAAAAAAACTTCCCCCGTTATTTCTCCACTACGATATAATTAAAAAAAGTAACAACACATACACTTCTAGGGATAATATTTGATGACTAATTATCATTCAAACCACACAATTCTCATTTATGCCTTAAACTATCTAGAGTAATATCTCTTCTCTACTATGTGAAGGATCTTGTGCCGCTAAGTATCCTTAAAATGATGTACCATGATGCCCATGTCCTTCCCATCCTAAACTATTGCATGCTTATTTGATGTAACACCTACCCAACCCACCTATTACCCTTATTCAGATTACAAAAGAAAATAATAATAAGTATTAATAATAGAGATTATTATGAACATACAAAGCCACTATTCAAAAACACAAATATTATAACACTCTTTAATCTAAATAAACTGCATATTGGTATTCATATGTTTAAAACACTAAATGGACACATACAGGTATTACAGCCGAACCATAACTACCCAACACGATCCTATCAAAACCTAAATGTACCTCTCCACACCATATCCCTGTATCAACACTCTCTATCGTACACTGGACCTAAATTGTGGAACACAATACCCCAACACATTAAAACACAGCCAATATTAACATCCTTTAAAAATGGTTTCAAAAAGTATATACTATCTCTACAATAGAAATTGTAAATTAGTCAATTGTACCTTTAGTGTTTGTAACCTGTACTACCTCCAATTACATTATAAATGTAATATTACCAGTCATGTATTTATGTATTATATATTCATTATTATTATTATTATTATTATTATTATTATTATTATTATTATTATATCATTATTATTATTACTATGATTAACATCATTATCATCATCATTATTATCATTATTACAATCCTTACTATTGTTATTATTATGTTATTATTATTATGATTAGTAGTATTATCACTTTTTATCATTATTACTACTACTAGTACTATTGCTATTACTGTTACTGTTATTACCATTATCATTATTCCTACTACTACTTACTACTACTATTGTTATTATTATTACTATTATTATTATTATTATTATTATTATTATTATTATTATTATTATTATTATTATTATTATTATTATTATTATTATCATTATTATTATTATTATAATGACTATTATATTGGTCATTGTTATTAGTATTATCATTATTATAATTATCTTTATTTATCTTATTATTATTATGATTGTTATCATAAAAATTCTACTTTCATCACTCTATGTACATAGTTGTCCCTCTCTTGTTTCGGTTTATTGAGTACTCCTTTTCTTGTTTTGTGTTCTTTAAGATACATAAATAACAACAGTTCTGTTGCCTTAAAAGTTTAAAGCTTTAACATTGCCTTCTTGCTCTTTTACATTATAAATTAATTGTAAATGATGTATTGTTAATAGCAAGAATATTAGTGTTTCAAAGTGTTTCAAAGTGTTTTCCACTGTTCCCAATAGTCAGTGTATGGTCCATGTTATCTCAAAATATGGTCTGCGAATTTGAACTGTCTTACCAGTGTTCTCTTCTCGCAATCCAGCGAGTTCGTTGTAGGAATCACATTCTCACTGTTTCAAGAGTTTTCATCATATACTTTATCGTCCGGACATCAAAACCATACATTGATGTTGACCATACGTATCATGTGTGGATTCGTCCTCTTAATTATATGTTCATGTTAATATTCGTCAATATATTCGTTAATCTTTTTTCTTCCGAATGCTGGATTTATTCTCTTTTTTTATATATCTTTTTGTCAGAATCAGCATTTTCTGTAACAAATCGTGATGGTCTGTGCTGCTCTACACAACCTATGCAAGGAGAGGAATTTGGAACTGCCAGACGAACAAGGCATAGGCCTTGAGGATCAGCCAGATGAACCAAATCAAATCCAGCCTATTCAGCCTGCTCAAGTCCGAAATGGCTTGTTATACAGGGATAATTTTGCCAACCTTCACTTCCGGTAAGTGATTTGTTTCACATATTACTTGAAAATAGCATATACAAAATTTGGAAAAAATAATTTGCAGTAACATCTATATGCAAAGATATAAACACTTGGAACTAGATGAAAAGACATTCAAGGCTCCACAATGTCAAGTTTTAATAGTTACAATAAAATAGTTGAAATTGTTAAAACACAAAGTTAAAATACCATTCAGCAACATCTATATACCATACAAAAATATGGACAGCACATGCAACAAATCAGTGTTTTCTGTTAAGTGCTTTCCATATCTTTTTATCCATGTACAATTGTACACCTTCTATCAACTTTTCAACACTTTAGTATTGTGCTGTTGACTGAAGGAATGGTAGTATGTCTCAAGATAGTATAGTCAATGTCTAAACATGACTTTGAGTAGCCTAACCCCTAATCAGAGATTAAGTAACATGATTATGTAGCTTATGGATGCACAGCTTAGGTGTTTGTACACCCTTGCATTAATTGAATGCAATTACTGACTACATTTTTTTGTAATTCCACAGTCCTGAACAGTGATGGATGCCAAGGAGCGTCTTCTCTCCCCTATCACCTTTCTGTAGGGGTGATGCACCATGGATTCAGTACCATCTATAGCCTCAACCAGTCTTGGAAAATCTGCAATTTCCCTCAAATACTCAGTTTGTGTTTGGTATATACTTCATCTTAGTCTTGAGTAGTGCACATCACATGCTATCACTTACTTTGCCAATTGTTGGGTTATCCCTATTTTGTCACCATTGGATAGTGTTTTAATGGGGGATTCTGTCATTTTTGGGTTATTTTAGTTTTATCTGAGATTTTTCTGTCTAAGAATCCCCCCTTAAGTATATCTGCTTTGCCTGGAATTATTTATTTATTTCAAGCCAAGTTATGGTGTATCACACAGTCAGTGTGTATCAATAGTCCGGCAAGGTTCAATCTTCACCAATTCTGTAGCATCTTTTTGTTTTAGTACCTTTAGTGTTTAGTATTAATATAGTTATCATGTATTGTATGTGTTTTTTTTATTACTCAGGCCAGTCTATGTACTATGTTATGTGACTTACCTCTCTACCCACATACACCATTGTAGTCTGACCACCACTCCCTTTTCTCGCTACTGTACTTATCTTCCAGTCACTTTTCTTTTCATTTGACTATATGTAATTTTATTGTTGATGTGTCTTACATATCTCTTTCATACCTTGTCTCTTTTATATATCAAGTTTAACCATAAAAAAAAAAAATATATATATATATATATATATATATATATATATATATATATATATATATATATATATATATATATATATATATATATATATATATATATCTTTTCTCATCTACTAGACTGCATTAACAACATTAAAGGTTATTTCTTTCTGCCATTTCTATAAATACTCCAAATGTGTTATTGCAGTTCTTCATCAAATATATACTTAGAGATATAAATAATGGACATGTTTCAGGCAATTAAAATTCATGAGTAATACCTTAAATTTATTATTTATTTATTATTAGTTATACTTCTGTAGTATGCTGCTATATCATTCCATGCACTCTCTTGTGCAATAGCAGCCGCTGCTTGTGCTCTAGAAGCCCTCTTCATGTCTTCAATTAGAGCTACTATGGTCAGCTCCACTAAATATGCCAGCAAAACCAGCAAAGGTATCCTGGGATGTGACTGATGGGTTAACTGGTGGAACCACAGCCATTGGTTCTCCCAGGGAACCGGCTGGCATGGTGCTGGCTGGCAATGAAGGCAATTCTTTGACCAGAATTACCTGCCTGCAAAAAAAAAATTTTCTCCTTCCCCACGATTTCTTCGATCCCGTCTATGACAGGATCGTCCCATCCACTCACTGGGGCAGGAAGTCCACCTCCTACAGAAAATATACACGTGATTACCATATATAAAACAAATACATATTCTAAAAATAATTAATAATGAAATTAAAAATGTATACTAATCATGCCTAATATTTAGTAAATAAATATTATAAGAATATTACTATATTACTGCAACCTAATCACAAAATGCTAAATAACTAATCTTGAGATTGTGGTTACCATTACACTATTATTCCACAAAAATAAGATATAATTATAAAATAACTGAAAATATTTTGGGTAACAGGTTTCAATATTATTCCTATGTAAAAAACTTTAACTTGATTTTTCTTTGCTAACAAAACCATAACACAGCTTATGCTAGGCTACACAGTACCTAACATTATAGTAATATGTGAATAGGTAATGAACATTTCCACACCCATTTTATGTAACTATTAAGTGTAGAAATATCTCCTTCCCCCATACTAGATCATTATCATTAATACTTTACCGATGAAAGCTTTCTGATTTTGGTTAATATGTGCACAGTACATAAACACGAACTTGTTTTAGTGTATAGTCTTCTGGCCGATATATCCTTCTTCCCTTTACAAAGAAGGTTTTCCCACTTTTCTTTACTTGGTCCCTGTGGCGTTCACATGCAGAGAAAGCGGCATTAAGGGCCTCGGTGATTTGCCGCCAAGCTTCTCTCGTGCCTGATAGTAAGAATGGGATTGAATTTCCCTTTTATTATGTCCTTCCTGTCCTTCACGAGCCGCACCAGTAGAAGGACTTCGTCCTTACTCAAGTTTTGGGTCCTTGGGGTACTCCTAGGGGTCTCCATACTGAAGGCTGGCAAGTTGCGGAGTGAAAGACGTAAACAAACACAGCGTTAACGTGACGCCAAAAATAATTGAAACGCTGGCAACTTAATACTTTTTCGAATTCGTATTTAATGAAACAAATTAGCGATATAAAATTATTAATAGTAGTTCTGGATATGTATAACATAATTCTCTTTAATTTTTATCTTGTTTTTGTTGAAATAATAATATTTTTACGATTTCAAGTTTTGCCATGATTGCTTTTTCATACACGGCAGATGACTTACACTTAAGTACTGCTCGAAGCACAATACTTAAGTGTAACTTAAGTGTAAGTCCACTTCATGTTAAGTATACTTAGGAAACTTAAGTGCAACATTTAAGTATTTTCGTATGTACAGCCCCAGGATGTTAGGAACGTAGTCAAGATCAGACTCGGTCATATTTCGTGAAGAGAGGGTCTCTGCATGAAGACAAGGAATGTTGAACGATCCTACGGCCTGCAAAGCTAACCTAGCCTCTGTGGCCGTGGCAAAGACCACATAACACCTATTAGAAGGACAATCCCGGTCATATGTCAGCCGGATGCGGTCAACGTCCCCATACGGCTTTACAAGATCATGAATGGCCCTGTAAGTAAGGTCCTCGGGAAGGTCATGAAGGAGGAAGACATCACGCCCACTGGCAGCAGGTGAGTTTAAGTCAGAGGATACTACCTTTGAGGCCTGGTCAACCACCTCACGAAAAGATTGACGTTGCTTACCCATATACTTAGATTTAAAGAATATATTGCCCCGGGAGCCAAGACCTACAGCCTACTGGATCGACAAAGGGACCGAGCTAAGGCGGCCGCGGATGGGGTACCTCGTCCCCCACGAGACTGCTCGTTTTAAAAAGCAGTCCCCATGGATACGAATGTTTGCTCAAGGCGGTGCTGAGACACCCTTCCCCAACGTCTTCCGGCCCAGACACCCAACCATCCAACGCGGAACAGCCCCCAAGGGCGGTCCCTCTGGCTGGCGGCACTGTTGACTTGTACTGGCACCTACGTCTTGGGAACCATTTAGTCTGGCCCTTCCCTGACAGACCTTACTGGCATGAGAAACTCTCTCTTCCCAAAAAGGGGCAGAGCAGGGGTCGAAACCCCCTCCAGCATAGCTCTCCAGGTACTTCGGGCATGCAAGCCCCCACCACCACGACAAGGCGGCTCCCACTAGGGGGGTCCTTAGTAGAGGCCTCAGGAAAATTGGTGAAGTTATTAACTCGCTACTGTGCCTGGGGAGAACAAATCTGAACATGAAGGGAAGAGACAGTACCATGAGAATATGGCGTCTCTCTCTCTCTCTCTCTCTCTCTCTCTCTCTCTCTCTCTCTCTCTCTCTCTCTCTCTCTCTCTCTCTCTCTCTCTCTCTCTCTCTCTCTCTCTCTCTCTCTCTCTCTCTCTCCTTCAGTTCAGGACACCAAACAATGGAGACCTACCTGTTTCAATCCTCCTGACCCTCAACAAACGCCTGTAAACTGAGCACTATATTATCTCCAATACCTACTTGTGGCTGCGCCGGGTGTGACTGTTTTCTAAGGACCTAATGGGAGGCTGCATTAAGGTGAGACCTCAAATGTACATCAATTACTTCAAATATTCAAACAAATACTGAACATAAAAAAGGAGCAGCGAGGAAAAAAAATCAACAGTGTTACACGAACTAAGGCAAAATAACAATCAAACTCAAGAACTCAACCCTCACGCACGTGATAGTAGACCAGCGAATCCTGAAACAGTTCCTGTATAAGTACCCGTTAATGAAAAGCACCTATCTTCAGGCTACGTCATCAGCATAACCTGTTCAACATAACATAATTATAAAATGTTTGACGAACTACAAATTATGCTATTATTTGTACTATTACTGTTACTACTACTACTACTACTACTACTACTACTACTACTACTACTACTACTACTACTACTACTACTACTACTACTAGTAATAGTAGCAGTCGTACTACTACTATTACTAGTACCAGTAGTAGTAGTAGTAGTAGTAGTAGTAGTAGTAGTAGTAGTAGTAGTAGTAGTAGTAGTACAACTACTACTAGTACTACTACTGCTACTACTACTACTACTACTACTACTACTACTACTACTACTACTACTACTACTACTACTACTACTATTACGAGTAGTAGTAGTAGTAGTAGTAGTACTTCAGCAAGTACTTCTGCTACAATTGCTACTGATATTACTACTGCGATTACTACTGCTGTTACCACTACTACTGCTGCTGGTACTGCTGCTGCTGCTGCTGCTCCTTTTAATACTTCTAGTACCACTGAAACTATTCATTATAATACTATTGTTATTTGTATTGAAATTAATGTGACCTTATTGGTAATAAGTGTGTGTGTGTGTGTATATGTATAATAATAGTAGTAGTAGTACTTAAGCAAGTACTTATGCTACTATTGCTACTGATATTACTACTGCGATTACTACTGCTATTACCACTACTACTGCTGCTGGTGCTGGTGCTGGTGCTGCTGGTGCTGCTGCTGCTTTTAATACTTCTACTACAATTACTTGTAGTACCACTGCAACTATTCATTATAATACTATTGTTATTTGTATTGAAATTAATGTGACCTTATTGGTAATAAGTGTGTGTGTGGGTGTATATATATATATATATATATATATATATATATATATATATATATATATATATATATATATATATATATCTATATATATATATATCTATATATATATATATATATATATATATATATATATATATATATATATATATATTACAGTGAATCTGTATAATCAGGGAATATGTATATTCTCTGAAATTTTAAGGGAATGTGTATAATGTCTGATTCACTCAGGGAATATGTACATTCCAAGAGATTTTCAGGGTATATACATATTCCCTAAATTTTAGGCCTTATTTATTATACAGATTCCCTGAATTCATATTTGTTATGATAGAACAAGGAAAAAATAAGTCAATATATAGGAATAAAAGAAAAACATTAATACAATTCTCTAACATTTTATTCATCACATAAAATTAATATGAGTAATCAAAATAAAACTAGTAAAAAAAAGTTAAAAAGGTAATAAAATTAATTATGAATGGTAATACTTATTAATTCTTCATCTCATTAAAAAAGTAAAACTTGTCTGTCAAAATCATTTGGCCTGACTTACAACGAAGCCTTGTTCACAATGCAAACTTGAATGGCATCGTGAGTTGCATTTAACTTTCAGTTTGAAACATTTACATCGGTTTGTTTGACAACGTTTTGAACCAGCACAGTTACATTTGGCAAAACCTTGGCCACCTGACCTCGACTCTTGTTGTACAGCAGATCGAAGAGAAATAATCTTATCGGTTGTCACATCGTCCTCACTTTGGAGACGGTGAATTACATCATGTGGAAGAGCTGAAGTTGTGAGTCCTACTTTTGCATCGGATCCAAACAATGCAGTAAATGGTGACCTTTTAATGCCAGAATGGAAGCTAGAGTTTTTTTTGAAATTGCACAAATTTTAATCCAACTGTCCAGTCTGTTGTATTATTGTCACTCAACCAGGCTACCAACATATCTTTGATATCACAGTTTGCTCGTTCAACTGACCCTTGGCTCTGAGGGTGTCTAGGTTTTCCATGAACCATTACGAGATCAGGCCAAAGCAATTTAAGTTCGGTAATAACACCAGCAGTAAACTCCGATCCGTTGTCACTTTGTAAAATTTCTGGTGCGCCAAGTAAAAGAAAAATATCTAACAGCTGATAAGCAACTTCTGCAGCACGTTTTGATGTGAGCGGTCTCAATACACAGAACTTTGTAAGATGATCTTGATAAACCATTATCCACTTATAGTTTCCTTGCTTCATTGCCTGCATATCTACAAGGTCAACTTGTGATCGGGATCCAAAGTTCTTTGTCAGAATAGGTCGAATAACAATGCCTTTAGTTGTCAGTCGCTTACGTTTACGTTGGCATTCGATGCATAGTGATTTGTAAATGGATATGGCATCATGGGTAATGTTGGCATATTTTTTACTTAACTCCTTCACCATCTTATCGCGCCCTCCGTGGCCAGTTGCAATGTGAGCACGCTTAATGATATCAAACGTATCCTCCAATGTAGCAAAATAAATAGGATCCTCATTGGCATTCCGTCTTCTGATCAATTTAAAAACATCACAATATTTGAGAACCTCATACTTCTTTAGAAGGTAGCATTCATGAGGCGTCTTTTTGCCTGACTTGTCAATTGACGTCAGATCTGCAATAATCTTATTATACTCCTCCTTCAGAAGTAAGACAGACTTCTTTCCTTCACTTCTTTTCAATAACTCTTCCCGAAAATGTGCTTCTAAATCACACTCAGTTGGATTTGCCATGATGTTAACAGTAGGAAAGATGAGTATAGGTGTTTGTTAGGCCAAAGCGTTTCCCCCGCTCCGAACTGGTACGATGGTTCTCTTGCGGGTCGGTCCAGCTGACTCCTATATTACACACACACACACACACATACACACGGGGGTTCTAAGGGGAAAATGATGGAGTCTCGTGATGGTTCGGTATTTCAGTCGTTTAAACCGTGGTGTTATAGCAGGAGGTTTGGGACGGATAATTTGCGGGAGTCCTGTGATTTACTCCTTGTTCTATCATAACAAATATGATTCAGGGAATCTGTATAATAATAAGGCCTAAAATTCAGGGAATATGTATATACCCTGAAAATCTCAGGGAATGTACATATTCCCTGAGTGAATCAGACATTATA
>CM035220.1:35404931-35417734 GCA_020233015.1 Callinectes sapidus | reverse complement strand
CGCCTTGAGCACAGATCCGCCACACGACATTCTTCAAACACCGGCATGAAGTGTGCCCTCCTCACCCCTGAGAGAACACCTCCACTGCCAGTGTCTAGTGCATGGCGCACAGCGTGCCCTCACACATGGCGAGCTGTTCAGCCCGGTGCCACTATAATCAAGGAACTTTTCCCCCCTCTCTCACTGTACAATCTAAGACCCTTTGCATCTCATCTGTTCCTTCTCTAATAAGCACAATGTCATCTGCATAATCCAATTCTGCTAATTTACGTCCATCTCCCCACACAATTCCAGCATTATTTTCCTCTGTAACCCTCCTCATCACATAGTAAGGACAAACAACAAAAGGGAAAGAATCCCTCCCTGAATCACACCCGACTTAACTTCAAAAGCCTCACTCAAGGACCCATCATGGAGATGGACGTAAATTAGCAGAATTGGATTATGCAGATGACATTGTGCTTATTAGAGAAGGAACAGATGAGATGCAAAGGGTCTTAGATTGTACAGTGAGAGAGGGGGGAAAAGTTGGCTTGATTATTAATTGTGCAAAAACGGAAATGATTAATATGAATATTGCTAACCCAAGAGCTTGCGTGATTGGGGGAAGAGTTGTGAAACAAGTAGAAACGTTTAAATATCTTGGTACGCTTTTGTCTATGGATGGATCGTTAAAAGTGGAGCTTGAGGAAAGGTTAAGGAAGGCGAATCAAGCGATGTGCATGTTAAAAACCGTGTGGAATAATAATAAGTTTTCAGTACACACTAAAATAAGAATTTATAAAACTATGGTTAGAACTTTTTTTATTTATGGGCATGAATCGTGGTATAGTACAGTAACATCGGATAAGAAATTAGTGGTTTTCGAAAATAAGGCTTTGCGAAGGATTTTAGGAGTTAAGTGGTGGCATAGGGTTTCAAATGATAGAGTGAGAGAAATTACGGGTGTGCAACCGGTAGATGAATATGTTAGATTGTCTCGATGGTAATGGCTAGGACACGTCTTCAGAAGGGAGGGAGTGATTGTACAGGGAACACCCGGTTGGCAAGTGCAGGGTAGAAGAGGGAGAGGAAGGCCGAAGGAGACGTGGATGCGCACAATGAGGCGAGAAGCTGGTGAAGAGTGTTGGGGGGATTTGTAGGAGTTGGCACAGGATAGATGGTGGTGGCGTGAATTCATTGAGGCCCTATGCATCCCTCAGGGTGCCACAGGAGCTGATTGATTGATTGATTTGTGAAGAGTAGAGTAATTACCTAAAACCAGTACATTATGAAGAAAATACTACTTAAATCTCTCTCTCTCTCTCTCTCTCTCTCTCTCTCTCTCTCTCTCTCTCTCTCTCTCTCTCCATTTTTTTCTCACTGAATAACATGGATAACCATTTAACTTTATCTTCACACAGAAGTTTTTCCAATGCACATATTTGTTGAGTTCATGATCCTTGTTTCAGTCCTTCCTGTAGCACATCCTTGAAGAATACACTCCCAAACACCTCAGCTTCTTTCTTTCCTACTTTCAATTACGTGAAGCTAAGGGTAAAAGAAATAAAAAATGAATATTGTTGGTATATGTGGAAGCATCCATTTTAAGCCAAGAAACGTTCCTGAGGCTCAAAAACCCCTTCTTTCTCCTTTTCTCAGTGATCAGCTATTATTTCCTTTCACGTCAACCTGAATCATTTTTCGGTTTATGATTCACGATTTTGTATTCGAATCCAAATTAAGTTCCAAGATAATTTGTTTCAGGTAGTGGCGGCCTTGGGAGACGTACTGGAGAAGAAGACGGCTTCCTGCTCCAGGCCGACAGAGATGCCTCGCAGCAGGTTCTTCTTCCCTTTACGGTCTCCAGCTCAGCTCAGAGTCGTCAACTTCCATACCTTGCACTAGGCAAGATGTTGTCAGAAGTCAGGAAATACGGACTACCATTCATCAGATTGGGCCACAAGACGGGATCCTTAAGGGGAGATAAGGGCTCCTTCTATTGTCTAGTGAATGGTGCGTACGGCTTCCTTGATTATAGTGGCACCGGGCTGAACAGCTCGCCATGTGTGAGGGCACGCTGTGCGCCATGCACTAGACACTGGCAGTAGGAGGTGTCCTCTCAGGGGTGAGGGGGGCACACTTCATGCCGGTGTTTGAAGAATGGCGTGTGGCGGATCTGTGCTCAAGGCGAGTCCGTGTGAGAGTGTGGAACGTTGCCTCGCCGCGACCCGCACACCTGGATTCGGACAATTCTCGGAGAAATGACACGTCCCGAAATAGGATAGGATTCAGAAACGCTACCACCGCTTCCCTATACGCCTATCGCCGAACGCTATCGTGTGTCGCTGTACCTCTATTGCATATTGCAACAACGCTATCACACATCGATATCGTCTACCGTGCTGATTCGGGCTGAAGGCACGCCTCAATATGTTGTTTGAAGAATGGCTTGTGCTCATGGCGAGTCCGTGTAGGAGTGAGAGAGCGAGTAAGCTTGTCCGCCGAGTTCCGCACGCCTGAACTGAACGCCTTAGGAGAGAAGAGATACGTCGCGAACTGGAAGAACATCCTTACATCGCTATCGCCGTACTACTTACCGCTGCAACACTAACGCTCATAGCCACATCGCTGTAGTCTATCGACCTGAACATCTTGCTATGTGTGAGAGCACGCTGTGCGCCATACACCAGACACTGGCAGTAGGAGGATGTGTCCTCTCAGGGGTGAAGAGGGCACACCACCTTAAGACGGTGTTTGAAGAATGGCGTGTGGTGGGTCTTTGCTGCGGGCGAGTCTCTTTGTCAGGGCACGCTGTGCGCCAAGCACCACACACTGGCAATAGAAGGTGTCCTCTCAGGGGTGAGGAGGGCACACACACTTCATGCCGGTGTTGGTAGAATGGCGTGTGGTGGGTTTGTGCTACGGGCGAGTCTTCATAGGTTTCAGGTCACGCTGTGCGCCATGAACCAGACACTGGAAGAAATAGGTGTCCTCTCAGGGGTGAGGAGGGCACACTTCATGCCGATGTTTGAAGAATGGCGTGTGGCGGGTCTGTGCTACGGGCGAGTCTGCGTGTCAGAGCACGCTGTGCGCCATGTACCAGACACCGGCAGTAATAGGTGTCCTCTCAGGGGTGAGGAGGAAACACTTCACGCCGGTGTTTGAAGAGTGGCGTGTGGCGGATCAGTGCTAAGCGCGAGTCTGTGTGTCAGGACACGCTGTGCGCCATGTACCAGAGACTGGCAGTAATAAGTGTCCTCTGAGGGGTGAGGAAGGAACACTTCCTGCCGGTGTTTGAAGAATGGCGTATGGCGGGTCTCTGCTAAGGGTGAGTCAGTGTACGACCGTTAGTGGTGTAAGGTTATTATTCTGAAGCGTCCCTTACACTTGAACTGAGGCTTTAGTGGAGAAGAGCCACGTCGCGAACAAGAATAAGATTCTCTAACTCTACGGTTGCAGCATCGTTATCACCTATTGTATCAACGCTGCATTGTTATTTCCTCTACAGTAGGTTCAAGGATCGCTTGTCGTCGCATCGATTTATGCGTTGCCATATCGTTATCGAAAAAAAAGTTTCGTTTTCCTTATCTCTATTAACAATATCATTACTACTACTTTTACTACTACTACTACTAATATATATATATATATATATATATATCTATCTATCTATCTATATATATATATATATATATATATATATATATATATATATATATATATATATATATATGTGTGTGTGTGTGTGTGTGTGTGTGTGTGTGTGTGTGTGTGTGTTACACATGTCTTGGCAAAATTTGATTAACTTTGCTCACTCTGTTCCCTCTCACATTTAAGATAGATATTTGAAACCATTATACATTTATTGTACCACTCATCCGCCAATCATATCCGCCATATCATATATATATATATATATATATATATATATATATATATATATATATATATATATATATATATATATATATATATATATATATATATACATATACTGCTAGGCGGGCCAGGTAGGGCCAATGAACTCGCTGCTCCACGTACTAACCTTATTTTGTTCAACCTGCAAAACATACAAACTCCAACATCTTGGAAATAGTGTTCCCGACAATGCTCCACACCCACATAAATCATATCAACATGGAAAACCAAATAAATGATATATGAGCTAACCATCAACATTACTTTAGACTTATCATTAAGTGTCGGTATACGTACTGCCATCTAGTTGCGCCTTTTGTAGCAGTGGATGGTGCCACATGCCACATACCTTGTTATTCGTCATCACCAAGGATATTATTAGTTCTAAGAATCCTTGGTCATCACTGTGCACCCATCTCTTATAGTACAAAATCTTGCCAAATGTTGACCAGCCATATAGTTATAACATACTCCTTTCTTTCTAAGCATCTCCACTTTATCTCTGTCATTTAATATCTTGAAGCTGTAACAGCCAGGTGTGTCATGTGTGTTAATCTCATGTAACCAGCACCAGGACATTCCACTCAAGTTATCCTTCCTCCACCTATTTTTACTATTAGTCAAGGGGGTCAAAGTTTTGGCCACATTCAATAATTGCTTCTCCAGTTTGAATGGTTGATATGCAAATCTATAATCATTGAGTGGAAATCTGGGTCCTGAACTTCCACAGCTGACATGCTATTAAATTTTGACTTGCTGTTACTAACTTTACTTATGGATGATCCCATATACTCAGCCCTCCTTCTCTGGGTCCGTAAATACTCCACACTACAGCCAGTTTTCTTGACTCTTATCTTACCATCGAAGAGAAATACGCCAGCAAAGAGTCATACAGTATATACAATAATTTACTAACTTTCGCTGTATTAACTGTCACACAAAAGAAGAGTGCAGGAGCAATAACAAATACATGGTATCTCATACTTGCTGGAGAAATTACACAAACAAACTCGCACACGTCTACGGCCAATACAATTATCTACTAACTTTTGCATTATATGCCAGCAGACTTTTAGCACTAGAGGAGACAGTAAGAGCAGCGACTGAAACTTGGTGCGTCACATTTGCTGCAGAGATGCCAAAAACAGAAAAGCACGAGTCGTCAACATGTTTAGTACATTTGACCACCAAATCTACCGAATGAAAGCTACAGCCGTATTCAGAAACGTTTTGCTCTGTCACCACGATAATTTTCCAAGCCCACAGAGACGACTAGACGGGTTTTCAAGACATTTTCTCGTTATAGTAGACTAGAGATCTTGTTAATCTATCACCAGAACCATAAAAATACCCTTAAAGGGAGATTCTACCTGACATAAATAGTGTTAATTAAAATTTGAACAGAGACTTTATTTTTACATTTATGATCATCAATATTTAACATGTTATATTTCAATAGATTTTCAATGAAGGTACAGGGTCAGATTTTTATATAGGTCATTGATTTTTTTATTTATGATTAAAAAAAAAAAAAAGTTAAAAAAATAGTAATTAAAAAAAATTATAAACAAAAATAAATAAATATAAAAGAGCCTTGTAGAACTGTTGCAAACATCTTGATCTTTCAAATGCTTTTTGTTTCATGAAAATCGGTTCGTAAATAAAAGCTGTGTTCCAGTTTTAGTTGAAATTTTTTTTTTTTTTTTCAGGAGAGACAAAACAAAAAAAAAATGTGTTTTTTTAATAACTTTATTTCTTTTTACCCTACACTTATGATTTTTGGTATGGAAGTACTTCTAGGCATACCCATTCATATGCAAGAAAATTAATGGGTCACAGTGATTTTTACCTAGTGAGCCTTTGCCGGTACTAATAGCACCTCACCATTGGGGGTTCTCGGAAAAGAAATTTTCCTCCTTCTCTTCATTCTTGTACTCATCTTGAGTATATGAAGACCCTGCCATACACTTGATGTTGAGTGATGTCCCATGAAGAGTCTTGTAAAAAGAAAATTCTAACTTTGCCATAGAAAGACAAAAGAGGGGTGATGCTACCTAAATTGTTGACTTGGCTTGGCGTAGAGATATTACAACATTTGGATCATCAATTATCTGTCGGTCCTGGTCACCTATAGTATCACGTATAAGTGACATCCTCTGTTCTAGAGTGGTATTTGGGGTTGCTGGTCGGGTAAGAATTTCGTCCGCGTCACTTGACTCACCTGAGGCCTGAGAAGGCCATTTATCAGTCTTCTGGTTGGCTTGCCATTCGTTGTAAGCATCTGAATTCTCTTCTTCTTCGGTCCCATTATGGTAAATGGCACCAGCACCAAGAAAAACGAAGTAAAATGTAATCTTGAATGTAAATAAAGGCGTGTGCATGAGCAGCTTGTGTTGCAGGGCCGTGTAGTCTGGCCCCCTGTTGTTGACGGTGATGTCGACGGTACAGTCGTTCACGTACTTCCATCGATGTGGGGTGTCAGTTAAGGAGTCGTTTATCATCATTTGGAAACACAGTGAACCCATCTTGGTCCCATGGGCCACCCCGGAGGTCAGCTGGGTAAGCGAGGAGACAGAGCCCCTGATAACGGACGGCTTGCTGGGGTCCAGTGAGGAAATCCGCCAGCCACGCTATCAGGTCAGGGTAAAGTGCCAGATCAATGTCCTTGTTAATAACAAAAGTGTGATCTACAAGGTCAAATGCTTTTCTGAAATCATCAAAAGCGAGAGCAAGAGAGGTGTCGCGTTTGTCCAGGTGGCTGTGTATGAATTCAAGAAAATTAACTAGTAGGTAGATGAAGGTAGAAGTAACCTTGATATTTCCAAATTTTTCTACATCCATGTGTTCAATGATTTTGGAGTAAGACCAATAGGGGCAGACAAATAGACAAATAGGGCTGGGGATGGGAGTGAGAGCGACTGGCCTGAGATCAATGAATGACTGAAGGTCTGTTGTTTTGGGAGTGGTGTGACATATGAAATTTTCCAGTCACCAGGAACTGAACTTTGTGAGAGGGAAGCATTGATAATAAAACAGAGGGGCGTGGCGAGTTATAGAGCAAAATCTTTATAAATTTTGATGGGAAGGTCCGTTGGGGTAGTGGCTCTGTTACATTTGAATATTCTAATCATGGAGAAAACATTAGCCTCGTGGACAGCGTAGGGAGTGGAAGGGGAAGGGATGTAAGCAGGGAGAGATGCGGTGCTGAGGCGAGGAAGTGTTTGACAGATAGCGGTAAAGTGACCGTTAATCTCTTCTGCCGCTATCTCGGAAGGTAGGTGTGAGGTACAGGGGAGAGAGGTGGAAAGTTTTTGTAGACCGCACAGCGAAATTACCTTGTAGAACCACTAACTGCTGTTGGCCTCTTTGAGATGGTGAACTTTATCTGGGTAATATCGTTTCTTAGCTGACTTTGTGTGTGTGTGTGTGTGTGTGTGTGTGTGTGTGTGTGTGTGTGTGTGTGTGTGTGTGTGTGTGTGTGTGTGCGTGTTGACTGGCAGTGTGATATTCGTCTTCTGGTATTGTGTGTGTGTGTGTGTGTGTGTGTGGTGTGTGTGTGTGTGTGTGTGTGTGTGGTATGTGTGTGTGTGTTGACGCGCAGTGTGACATTCATCTTTTGGTATTGTTATTTTCTCTTTCCAACTTTGTGGAACTGCTGGTCGTCGTGTTGGTGGTATTTTCTCGTTCTATAATATATTAGTTTTAAGTTCTTTTCTCCAGCTCACTCATAAATTATTACTTACATATCTAATTATTCAATGAATCCATTCATTTGGGTAATCATAGTTATATATCTCAGTGATTAGTTAATTAAACAGAAAATGACGATATTATCATATTAATTATCTATTCAATTGTTAAGTTGGTTGGTTACTTTACTTATTTTATTCCTTCAATATGTATGTGTTTATTTGTTGAGAAAAGTGTAGGTTTTTTTACGACTTGATCTACATTGTGGAGTGATAAGAGGTAGTTTTATCACCCAATGAAATGAGAGTGGCCAGTGCACGTACAATACACATGGATTTTATCCTAATGTGGTAAGTGGTAGGTTAATCACAGCCTGGACTAGGACATTCTCAAATAATACAGTGCACCGGTGAATCTCCCAACTATCGGATGACATCAAAGTGGAGGTGATACAGGAAATTAAAAGAGCTGGATTATTCAGTTTTCAACTTGATGAGTCCTTTGACGTCCAGTTCTGCTCACAAATCCTGGCTTTTGTAGGGTCTTTTCATGATGAGGATCTGAAGAATGAATTCTTGTTTTGTCAGCCTCTTGAACAATATACAAAAGGTGAAGATGTAATGCAGAAACTTACAGAATTCTTTGAATCTGAAGATCTTGACTGGGGCAATCTCTGTGGGATATACACAGACGGGGCTCCAGCCATGTTGGTTTCTCAGTTAGGTTTTCTTACAAGAGTTATACAAAAAGCACCAAATGCTATCCCTCTTCACTGCATGATCCACAGGCAAGCTCTTGCATAAGAGGCGCTACCCTCAGAATTACAAGACACTTTGAATACAATTATAAAGACAGTTAACTTTGTTAAATGTAGTGCTCTTAACACACGCCTTTTCAAGAGACCCTGTCAAGATATGGGTGCAGCTCATGAGACTCTCCTATTTCATAGAGCAGTTTGCTGGCTATAAAAAAGAAATGTAGTTCAGCGTGTATTTGAGCTCAGAGAAGAGATCAGCCTCTTTCTCAGCATACAGAACAAACAAGATTTGCTGTCAGCATGGTCTGCAGATAGCTTCGAAATACGGCTAGCCTATCTTGTTGACATATTTAGGCAGTTGAACACACTGAACTTGGAACTCCAAGGGAAAGGAAGCTTGATAATCGATCTTGTGGACAAAATCAAAGCTTTCATTGATGCTGCTACGCAGAACTTGATTACCCGACATCTTGAGGCTTTGGAAGGGGAATTTAAAAGATACTTAACCAGATTTCCAAAGCCTAACTTCTCGGCTAGTACGGGACCCCTTCACTGCTCCAGTGACATGCATTCCTGATGATAATGATGATGGCCAAACTGAGCTGTTGACACTTCAGGAGGATTCAGGAGCTAAGATGAAGTTTGAAACTGAATCTCTAACAGTATTTTGGTCATCAATGGCAGCTTCATACCCAAACTTACGTGACTTAGCTTTTCGCCACCTCCTACCATTTTCATCAACTTATTCCTGTGAGGCTGCATTCTCTCAACTACTCCACATTAAAATGAAATATCGCAACAGAATTGAAATGAAGCATGACCTATGGTGTGATTTAAGTGAAACAAAACCAAGCATCAAGAAGCTTGTTGATATAATCTGCAACATCACCCTTCACACTGAGTAGAACGGGTATTGAAAAGTGAAGAAAACATGAACTTGGCATGAACGTTCAGAAGCAAAATTTAATGGTCTGGGAGGAGGTGGGTGTGTGGCAACTGAAGGCCATGGTTGTGGTAGTTAATTATGACTCCCTATGATAGCATTTCATTTCAGAATTACAAAGCTATCAGATTTGTAAGATTCAAAGATCAGATCACATTGCGTGGGATTAATACACTTTTTCAATACAGTGGATTTTTTTTTTATTTTATTTCTGTAACAGCTTTTCACAATAATGCAACTTTTAATTATTCTATGTAAGAGTTTTTTTTTTTTTTAATGTGCATTATATTACTTGTTTAGTACCATTTCAATAATTATATGAGATTCACCAAAGGCAAACTATAAATTTTTTTATTGATAATTAACAAAAGAAAAATAACAAATGGAACCAATAAAATTACAGGGTTTGCTAGTGTGTTTTTTTATGGGCCTAATGAGTGTAGGACTGTAGACAGTCACGGTAGTCACAGGTTATTGTTGTGTGTTTGCGGGGGGTGGAGGGATGGATAAGGATCATGTATGAAAAGTGGGTAACGACCAGAAAAAGGTTGGGAACCACTGGAATAGGATGTGTACCGGAAAGAAGGTAGGTTTATCACAGCGTGTCACGTCAGGGCTGCTCAAGATAGATCATGCTTTTGTAAGGTAAAAAAGACCCTGAAAATTTTCATCATCCTGAGTGTATCTATATTGGTGATCTTTTTTTGTGGACACTGTTTATTCTATTACTTTATGTATACGGCCTGATAAGGTCACACACACACACACACACACACACACACACACACACACACACACACACACACAGGTAAAAATATACATTTTTTTCTAAGGGAAGATGGATTTGTCATAAAAATATTGTAAAACCCTTAAAAACGTTGAAAAATGGATACTTCAAATCGCATATGTTATACTTGTAAAAGAGGGTTTTGTGTAAAATGCCGTTAATACTCTTAAAAACTGAAGAAAACCTAATTCATGAAATTTAAGATAAAAAAAAAGTATATTGTAACATGAAAAAGTTGTTTTCTACAAAATATTTTAAACGTCCAAAAAGGTTAAAAATGCGTACTTTGTACAGTTTCAGAGCAAGAAAATGTATATAGTCTTTATTTTCTTGTTTTTAATCAAAACATTGAAATCAATAGAAAATTATTAAAAAATGACTTTTGGTTTAAAATCTTTTTTTTTTTTTTCGTAAAAGAGATGGTTTTCCGTGAAAAGTTGTAAATCTCCGAAATACATTGAAAAAAGGGTCATTTATGAAGTTTTAGAGAAAAAAATATATATTATCGCAAAATAAGGATAAAACCATATAAATAGGTAATTTGTGCAATTTTAGAGAAAAAAATATTTTCGGGAAAAGAATGTATTTTTTTGGTTTTCTTCCACCAATAAAGGAAAATAAGAAAAAGACATTGCAAAAGTCACTTTTTATTCAGAATATTCCTCTTTATTCAAATTGCATATATTATACTTTTAAAAGGGGGTTTTGTTTAAAATGGCGGTAATACTCCTAAAAACGTTGAAAAACACGTCATTTATGATTTTTTTTTTCAGAAAAAGTATATTGTCGCAATAATCAGTGTTTTTTTCTTTATTTTTTTTATGAAACCAATGAAATAAGCAGAAAATCATCGAAAAATTCACTTTTTCGGAGAAAAGTAACTTTTTTCGTGAAATGGTTATGATTGTAATAATGATAATAATGATGATGATAATGATGTTGATCATAGTAATAATAATAATGATATAATAATAATAATAATAATAATAATAATAATAATAATAATAATAATAATAATAATAATAATAATAATAATAATTCATAACACATAAATATATGACTGGTTATATTACATTTATAATGTAATTGGAGGTGTAATGTGGAGTAGTTGAGAGAATGCAGCCTTACAGGAATAAGTTGATGACAATGGTGGGGGGTGGCGAAAAGCTAAGTCACATAAGTTTGGGTATGAAGCTGCCATTGATGACCAAAATACTGTTAGAGATTCAGTTTCAAACTTCATCTTAGCTTATGAATCCTCCTGAAGTGTCAACAGCTCAGTTTGGCCATCATCATTATCATCAGGAATGCATGTCACTGGAGCAGTGAAGGGGCCCCTTACTAGCCGAGAAGTTAGGCTTTGGAAATCTGGTAAGTATCTTTTAAATTCCCCTTCCAAAGCCTCAAGATGTTGGGTAATCAAGTTCTGCGTAGCAGCATCACTGAAAGCTTTGATTTTGTCCACAAGATCGATTATCAAGCTTCCTTTCCCTTGGAGTTCCAGGTTCAGTGTGTTCAACTGCCTAAATATGTCAACAAGATAGGCTAGCCGTATGTCGAAGCTATCTGCATACCATGCTGAGAGCAAATCTTGCTTGTTCTGTATTCTGAGAAAGAGGCTGATCTCTTCTCAAGCTCAAATACACGCTGAACTACATTTCCTTTTTATAGCCAGCAAGCGTGTGTTAAGAGCACTACATTTAACAAAGTTAACTGTCTTTATAATTGTATTCAAAGTGTCTTGTAATTCTGAGGGTAGCGTTTTTTATGCAAGAGCTTGCCTGTGGATCATGCAGTGAAGAGGGATAGCATTTGGTGCTTTTTGTATAACTCTTGTAACAAAACCTAACTGAGAACCCAACATGGCTGGAGCCCCGTCTGTGTATATCCCACAGAGATTGCCCCAGTCAAGATCTTCAGATTCAAAGAATTCTGTAAGTTTCTGCATTACATCTTCACCTTTTGTAGATTGTTCAAGAGGCTGACAAAACAAGAATTCCTTCTTCAGATCCTCATCATGAAAAAACCTTACAAAAGCCAGGATTTGTGAGCAGAACTGGACGTCAGGGGACTCATCAAGTTGAATACTGAATAATCCAGCTCTTTTAATTTCCTGTATCACCTCCACTTTGATGTCATCCGATAGTTGGGAGATTCACCGGTGCACTGTATTATTTGAGAATGTCCTAGTCCACGCTGTGGACTACCCCTACCCCTTACCACTTTAGGATAAAATCCATGTATATATTACGTGCACTGGCCACTCTCATTTCATTGGGTGATAAAACTATCTCTTATCACTTCACAATGTAGATCAAGTCGTAAAAAACCTACACTTTTCTCAACATATAAACACATACATATTGAAGGAATAAAATAAGAAAAGTAACCAACCAACTTAACAATTGAATAGAGAATTAATATTGTAATATCGTCATTTTCTGTTTAATTAACTAATCACTGAGATATATAACTATGATTACTCAAATGAATGGATTCATTGAATAATTAGATATGTAAGTAATAATTTATGTGTGAGCTGGAGAAAAGAACTTAAAACTAATATATTATAGAACGACAAAATACCACCACCACAACGACCAGCAGTTCCACAAAGTTGGAAAGAGAAAATAACAATACCAAAAGATGAATGTCACACTGCGCGTCAATACACACACACACACACACACACACACACACACACACACACACACACATCACACTAC
>CM035220.1:35370690-35381246 GCA_020233015.1 Callinectes sapidus | reverse complement strand
GTCGTCGTATAAGAAGGGTTAAAAATTGTAAAAGGGTAAGTTTATGCAATTTTAGAGGAAAAATATATGTATTGTCGTAAAAAATGTTTTTTTTGCTTTTTTTACATCAGGAATGAATTTACCCTGAAAAAAAACTGAAAAAATAACTTTTTAGGTTCCTTTATTTCCTTTTTTAAATTGCATATATTATTCTTGAAAAGGGGGCGGGGGTTGTCTAATATACTGTTGATACTCCTAAAACCAGCAAAAAAAAAGGTGTATTTATGAAATTTTACAGAAAAAAAAACTATATTATCGTAACATTCATTATTTTTCCTTTTCTCTTACTTGTTTTCCATGAAAACATGGAAATAAGTAAAAAAAAATTGTAGAAAAATTTACTTTTGAAGTGAAATTTTTCATAAAATGGTATATATCACATATTTCTTTTAACTAAAACATAGTGTTTTTCTTTGAAATGTTGTTAATACTCTTAAAAACGATGAAAAAGAGGTAGTTTACGCAATTTTGATAAAAAAAAAAATGTATTGCAGTAAAATTTAAGTGTCTTTTTCCTTCACTTTCAATGCAAACATGGATAGAAAAAGAAAAACAGAAAATTTTGACATATATTTGTTTTTTTATTTGAAATGGCATACCTTTTATTTAAATTAAAAAAATTTTTCCTCAAAATTTTGTTAAAACTCTTAAAGAAGTTAAAATAGGAAATAAAATACACTTGATTTGGGTAAATTGCATATATTACAATTATATTTATATGAAAAAGAGGGTTGTTTTTTTAAATGTTGTTAATACTCTTAAAAATGTTGAAACACGTGTAATTTATGGAATTTTAAGGAAAGAAACTGTACTGCAATAAAAACTACATGGATTTCTTGATTTTCCCTTCCTTCTCAATCAAAACATGGAAATTAAAATGGAAACATTCAAATTATCCCTTTTTTGTAACATGAAAAAGGTTTTTTCTTAAAAAATGTTGTTAAAACGTCAAAAACGGATAAATTTTGATAGTAAGTGTTTTTTCTTTTGTTTTTAAACAAAATAGAAATAGAAAATCATTGATTTGGAGTAAAATCATCCTTTTTTTCTAAAAGAGAGCGGCTTCCTTGAAAAGTTTTTAATCTTCAAAAAAACGTTGGGAAAAGAACTTTTTTCGTGAAATGGCATATATTTCTTTTTTCTTTACTAAAAAAGATGGTCTTTCTTAGATAAGATGTCAATTCTCCTAAAAACGCTGAAAAGGGGCTAATTTATGTAATTTTGAGAGAAAAAAATTAATTGCTATAAAAAAATATATATTTCTTGGTTTTTCTTACATTTTCGACCAAAACATGGATATGAAAAGAAAAACACTGACAAATCCTTTTTCTCAAAGAAATATATTTGTTTTCCTTGAAATGGCTTGTATTACATTTCATGTAACAAGAAAAAGGGATTTTCTTCAAAATGTTGTTAAAACCAGGGAAAAGGTTAAAATAGGGTAGTTTATGTAACTTTAAAGAGAAAAAAAAATATATATAGTGTATTGTTTTTGTTTTTAATTAAAACATTGAAATTGAAAGATAATTATTTAAAAAAACTCAGCTTTGGAGGTAAAAACATCCTTTTCTTATCTAAAAGAAGAGGGCTTTTTCATTAAAATAATCTAAAACCTCTAAAAACGTTGAAAATTGATGATTTATTCACTCTTAGATTAAATATCTGTCGTCGTATAAGAAGGGTTAAAAATCTTAAAAGGGTAAGTTTATGCAATTTTAGAGAAAAACTATATTTATTGTCGTAAAAAATGTTTTTTTTTTTTGCTTTTTTTACATCAGGAATGAATTTACCCTGAAAAACACTGAAAAAATCACTTTTTAGGTTCCTTTATTTCCTTTTTTAAATTGCATATATTATTCTTGAAAAGGGGGGGGGGGGTTTGTCTAATATACTGTTGATACTCCTAAAACCAGCAAAAAAGGCGTATTTATGAAATTTTCCAGAAAAAAACTATATTATCGTAACATTCATTATTTTTCCTTTTCTCTTACTTGTTTTCCATGAAAACATGGAAATAAGTAAAAAAAAATTGTAGAAAAATTTACTTTTGAATTAAATTTTTCATAAAATGGTATACATAACATATTTCTTTTAACTAGAACAGAGTGTTTTTCTCTGAAATGTTGTTAATACTCTTAAAAACGATGAAAAAGAGGTAGTTTATGCAATTTTGATAAAAAAAAAAAATGTACCGCAATAAAAGTTAAGTGTCTTTTTCCTTCACTTTCAATGCAATCATGGATAGAAAAAGAAAAACAGAAAATTTTGACATATATTTGTTTTTTTATTTGAAATGGCATACCTTTTATTTAAATTAAAAAGATTTTTCCTCAACATTTTGTTAAAACTCTTAAAGAAGTTAAAATAGGAAATAAAATACACTTGATTTGGGTAAATTGCATATATTACAATTATATTTATATGAAAAAGAGGGTTGTTTTTTTAAATGTTGTTAATACTCTTAAAAATGTTGAAACACGTGTACTTTATGGAATTTTAAGGAAAGAAAATGTACTGCAATAAAAACTACATGGATTTCTTGATTTTCCCTTCCTTCTCAATCAAAACATGGAAATTAAAATGGAAACATTTAAATTATCTCTTTTTTGTAACATGAAAGAGGTTTTTTTCTTAAAAATGTTTTTAAAACGTCCAAAACGGATAAATTTTGATAGTTTATATACTTTGAGAGAAAGAAATTGTATAAAGTGTTTTTTCTTTTGTTTTTAATCAAAATAGAAATAGAAAATCATTGATTTGGAGAAAAATCATCCTTTTTTTCTAAAAGAGAGCGGCTTCCTTGAAAAGTTTTTAATCTCCAAAAAAACGTTGGAAAAAGGATGATTTATGAAGTTTTAGAGAAAAAAAATATTGTCGTAAAAACCAATTAATTTTTTTGCTTTTCTTCTATCAGCCGATGAAAATAACAAGGAAAACATTAAAAAAAGTAACTTTTCAGGCAGAATTGTTTTTTTTTTAATTCAAATTGCCTATGTAATACTTGTAAAAAGGGGGTTCGTGTAAAATGCCGTTAATACTCTTAAAAACGTTTAAAAACACGAAATTACTGAAATTTTTGGTAAAAAATGATATTGTAACATGAAAAAGTTTTTTTCTACGTTTTTAAACGTTCAAAAATGGGTACTTTATATAGTTTCAGAGAAAGAAAATGTATATAGTGTTTATTTTCTTGTTTTAATCAAAACTTTGAAAACAATAGCAAATTATTAAAAAATGACTTTTCGTGTAAAATCATATTTTTTTTCGTAAAAGAGAGGGTTTTCCTTTAAAAGTTGTGAATTTCCGTCAAATATTTAAAAGTATCATTTATGCAGTTTTAGAGAAAAAAAGTATTGTCGTAAAATAAGGATAAAAACATAAAAATGGGTAATTTGTGCAATTTTAGAGAAAAAAAAATATATTGTCGAACAAAAGAATGTATTATTTGTTTTTCTTCCACCAACAGATGAAAAAATGATAAAAACATATAAAAAGTCACTTTTTAGGCAGAATTTTTTTTCTTTATTCAAATTGTCTATATTACACTTGTAAAAGGGGGTTTTGTGTAAAATGCCGTTAATACTCCTAAAAACATTGAAAAACACGTCATTTATGAAATTTTTAAGAAAAAAGTATATTTTCGCAATATTCATTGTTTTTTGTTTATTTTTCTTATGAAAACAATGAAATAAGCAGAAAATCATCGAAAAAGCTTCTTTTGCTGTGAAAAGGAACTTTTTTCGTGTAATAGCATATAGTCCTTTCTTCTTAACTGAAAAAAAAAAGATGGTTTTTCTTAGATGAGATGTTAATTCTCCTAAAAATGCTGAAAAGGGGATAATTTATGCAATTTTGAGAGAAAAAAAATGAATTGCAATAAAAAGTTAATATATCTTGCTTATACCTTCATTTTATATCAAAACATGGAAATGTAAAGAAAAAAAATTGAAAAATCCTTTTTCTAAAAGAAATATATATTTATTTCATTGAAATGACTTGTATTACATTTTATGTAACATAAAAAAGGGAATTTTTTCAAAATGTTGGTAAAACCGATAAAAAGGTTAGTTGGGTGGTTTATGTAACTTTAAAGAGAAAAAAATATATAGTGTATTGGTCTTGTTTTTAATTAAAACATGAAAATTAAAAGAAAATTACTGAACAACTCACTTTTGGATGTAAAAACATTCTTTTTTTTCCTAATCTCTGAAAAACATTGAAAAAAGTGTCATTTATGCAGTTTTAGAGATAAAAATATATTATCGTAAAATAAGGATAAAAACATAAAAATGGGTAGTTTTTTTTCAATTTTATAAAAAAGAAATAATGTCGCAAAAAATAATGTATTTTTTGGTTTTCCTCCACCAACAAATGAAAATAATATAAAAACATTGAAAGAGTAACTTTTTAGGCAGAAATTTTTTCTTTATACAAATTGCATATATTATACTTGTAAAAGGGTTTTTTTTTTTTTTAAATTGCCGTTAATACTCCTAAAAACGTCGAAAAACACGTCATTCCTGAAATTTTTGGGAAAAAAGTATATTGTCGCAATATTCATTGATTTTTGTTTATTTTTTAAGAAAACAATGAAATAAGCTGAAAATCATCGAAAAATCTACTTTTTTGGTAAAAAGGAATTTTTTTCGTGAAATAGCATATATTTCTTTCTTCTTAACTAAAAAAAGATAGTATTTCGAAGATGACATGTTAATTCTCCTAAAAACGCTGAAATGGAGATAATTTATGGAATTTTGAGAGAAAAAATAATGAATTGCAATAAAAAGTTTATATATTTCTTGCATTTTCCTTCATTTTCAATCAAAACATGGAAATGTAAAGAAAACACACGGAAATATTCTTTTCCTAAAAGAAATATATATATTTTTTCATTGAAAGAGCTTGTATTACATTTTATGTAACATGAAAAAGGGATTTTCTTAAAATGTTGTTAAAAAGAATAAAAAGATTTAAATAGGGTACTTCATGTAACTTTAAAGAGAAAAAAAATATATAGTGTATTGCTGTTGTTTTTTATTAAAACATGAAAATTAAAATAAAATTACTGAAAAACTCACTTTAGGATGTAAAAACATACTTTTTTTCTAAATATCTGAAAAACATTGAAAAGGGGCCATTTATGCAGCTTTAGAGAAAAAAATATATTATCGTAAAATAAGTATAAAAACATAAAAAGGGGTAGTTTGTGCAATTTTATAAGAAAGAAAATTTGTCGCAAAAAATAATATATTTTTTTGTTTTCTTCCACCAAAAAAATGAAAATAAGAAAAAAACATTGAAAAAGTCACTTTTTAGGCAGAAATTTTGTGTTGATACAAATTGTATATATTATACTTGTTAAAGGGGGTTTTGTGTAAAATGCCGTTAAGACTCCTAAAAACGTTGAAAAACACGTCACTTATGAAATTTTTGAGAAAAATGTATATTGTCGCAATATTCATTTTTTTTTTTGTTTATTTTTTTTATGAAAACAATGATAAAAGCAAAAAATCATCGTAAAATCTACTTTTTCGGTGAAAAGGATTTTTTTTCGTGTAATGGCATATATTCCTTTCTTCTTAAGTAAAAAAAAAAAAAGATCTTTCTTAGATGAGATGTAAATTTTCCTAAAAACGCTAAAAAGGGGATAATTTATGCAATTTTGAGAGAGAAAACATGAATTGCAATAAAAAGTTAATATATTTCTTGCTTTTTCTTTCATTTTCAATCAAAACATGGAAATGTAAAGAAAAAACACTGAAAAATCCTTTTTCAGAAAGAAACATATTTTTTTCATTGAAATAGCTTGTATTACATTTTATTTAACATGAAAAAGGGCTTTCTTCAATACGTAGTTAAAACCAATAAAAATGTTTCAATAGGGTAATTTATATAACTTTTAAAGAGAAAAGAATATATAATGTATTGGTCTTGTTTTTAATTAAAACATGAAAATTAAAAGAAAATTACTGAAAAACTACTTTTAGATGTAAACACATACTTTTTTTCTAAATCTCTGAAAAACATTGAAAAAGGGTCATTTGTACAGTTTTAAGGAAAAAAATATATTATCGTAAAACAAGGATAAAAACATAAAAATGGGTAGTTCGTACAATTTTAGAGAAAAGATATATTGTTGCAAAAAAGAATATATTTTTTGGTTTTCTTCCACCAAAAATGAAAATAAGATAAAAAATTGAAAGTCACTTTTTAGGCAGAAATTTTCTCTTTATACAAATTGCTTATATTATATTTGTAAAAGTGGGTTTTGTGTAAAATACCGTTAATACTCCTAAAACGTTGAAAAACACGTTATTTATGATTTTTTAAAGAAAAAAGTATATTGTCGCAATATTCATTGTTTTTGTTTATTTTTCATGAAAACAATTAAATAAGCAGAAAATCATCCAATAATCTACTTTTTTGGTGAAAATGAACTTTTTTCGTGAAATGGCATATATTTCTTTCTTCCTAACTAAAAAAAACATTTTCTTTCTTAGATGTCATGTTTATTCTCCTAAAAACGCAATCTCCTAAAAATGCAATTTTGAGAGAAGAAAAATGAATTGCAATAAAAAGTTAATATATTTCTTGCTTTTCCCTTCATTTTCAATCAAAACATGGAAATGTAAAGAAAAAAAAACTGAAAAGTCCTTTTTCTAAAAGAAATATATATATTTTTTCCATTAAATTGCTTGTATTACATTTTAATTAACATGAAAAAGGGATTTTATTCTAAATATTGTTAAAACTAATAAAAAGGTTTAAATTGGGTAGTTTATGTAACTTCAAAGAGAAAAAAATAGATAGTGTATTGGTATTGTTTTTAATTAAAACATGAAAATTAAAAGAAAATTAATAAAAAAATCACTTATGAATGTAAAAAACATACTTTTTTTCAAAATCTATGAAAAACATTAAAAAATGGTTCATTTATGCCGTTTTAAAACAATATATATTATCGTAAAATAAAGATAAAAACAGAAAAATGGGTAGTTTGTGCAATTTTAGAAAAAAGAAATATTGTCGCAAAAAAGAATGAATTTTTTGGTTTTCTTCCACCAACAAATGAAAATAAGATAAAAACATTGAAATAGACACTTTTTAGGCAGAAATTTTGTCTGTATACAAATAGCATATATAACACGTGTAATAGAGAGTTTTGAGTGAAATGCCGTTAATAATCCTGAAAACGTTGAAAAACACGTCATTTATGTAATTTTTGAGAAAAAAGTATGTTGTCGCAATATTTATTTATTTTTTTTTAATGAAAACAATGAAATAAGCAGAATATCATCGTAAAATCTACATTTTTGGTTAAAATGAACTTTTTTCGTGAAGTGTCATATATTCCTTTCTTCTTAACTAAAAAAGAAGATGGTATTTCTTAGACGAGATGTTAATTCTCCTAAAAATGCTGAAAAGGGGATAATTTATGCAATTTTGAGAGAAAAAAATTATTTGCAATAAAAAGTTAATATATTTATTGCTGTTTCCTTCATTTTCAATCAAAACATGGAAAAGACAAAAAAATATATAGTGTATTGGTCTTGTTTTTAAATAAAACATGAAAATTAAAAGAAATTACTGAAAAACTCACTTTTGGATGTAAAAAAATACCTTTTTTTCCAAATCTCTGCAAAACATTGAAAAAAAGGGTCATTTATGTAGTTTTAGAGATAAAAATATATTATAGTAAAATAAGAATGAAAACATAAAATAGGGTAATTTTTTGGAATTTTATAAAAAAAAGAAATATTGTCGCAAAAAATAATGTAATTTTTGGTTTTCCTCCACCAACAAATGAAAATAAGATAAAAACATTGAAAGAGTCACTTTTTAGGCAGAAATTTTTTCTTTATACAAATTGCATATATTATACTTGTAAATAAGGTTTTTTTGTAAATTGCCGTTAATACTCCTAAAAACGTCGAAAAACACGTCATTCTTGAAATTTTTGAGAAAAAAGTATATTGTCGCAATATTCATTGATTTTTCTTTATTTTTTAGGAAAGCAATGAAATAAGCTGAAAATCATCGAAAAATATACTTTTTCGGTAAAAAGGAACTTTTTTCGTGAAATAGCATATATTTCTTTCTTCTTAACTAAAAAAAGATAGTATTTCGTAGATGACATGTTAATTCTCCTAAAAACGCTGAAAAGGGGATAATTTATGGAATTTTGAGAGAAAAAATAATGAATTGCAATAAAAAGTTAATATCTATTTTTTGCATTTTCCTTCATTTTCAATCAAAAAATGGAATTGTAAAGAAAACACACTGAAATATCCTTTTCCTAAAAGAAATATATATATTTTTTCATTGAAATAGCTTGTATTACATTTTACGTGACATGAAAAAGGGATTTTATTAAAACATGAAAATTAAAATAAAAATTACTGAAAAACTGACTTTAGATGTAGAAACATACTTTTTTTCTAAATATCTGAAAAACATTGAAAAAAGGGCCATTTATGCAGCTTTAGAGAAAAAAAAATATTATCGTAAAATAAGGATAAAAACATAAAAAGGGGTAGTTTGTGCAATTTTATAAGAAAGAAAATTTGTCGCAAAAAATAATGTATTTTTTTGTTTTTTTCCACCAAAAAATGAAAATAAGATAGAAACATTGAAAAAGTCACTTTTTAGGCAGAAATTTTGTGTTGATACAAATATTATATATTATACTTTTAAAAGGGGGTGTTGTGTAAAATACCGTTAACACTTCTAAAAACGTTGAAAACACGTCATTTATGAAATTTTTGAGAAAAATGTATATTGTCGTAATATTCATTGTTTTTTGTTTATTTTTTTATGAAAACAATGATAAAAGCAAAATATCATCGTAAAATCTGCTTTTTCGGTGAAAAGGAACTTTTTTCGTGTAATGGCATATATTCCTTTCTTCTTAACTAAAAAAAAATGGTCTTTCTTAGATGAGATGTTAATTTTCCTAAAAACACTAAAAAGGGGATAATTTATGCAATTTTGAGAGAGAAAAAATGAATTGCAATAAAAAGTTAATATATTTCTTGCTTTTTCTTTCATTTTCAATCAAAACATGGAAATGTAAAGAAAAAACACTGAAAAATCCTTTTTCTGAAAGGAACATTTTTTTTTCATTGAAATAGCTTGTATTACATTTTATTTAACATGAAAAAGGGCTTTCTTCAATATGTATATAAAACCAATAAAAAGGTTTCAATAAGGTAGTTTATGTAACTTTTAAAGAGAAAAAAAACATATAGTGTATTGGTCTTGCTTTTAATTAAAACATGAAAATTAAAAGAAAATTACTGAAAAACTCACTTTTAGATGTAAAAGCATACTTTTTTTCTAAATCTCTGAAAAACATTGAAAAAAGCGTCATTTGTACAGTTTTAAAGAAAATAATATATTATCGTAAAAGAAGGATAAAAACATAAAAAATGGGTAGTTAGTGCAATTTTAGAGAAAAGATATATTGTTGCAAAAAAGAATGTAGTTTTTGGTTTTCTTCCACCAACATATAAAAATAAGATAAAAAATTGAAAAATCACTTTTTAGGCAGAAATTTTCTCTTTATACAAATTGCATATATTATATTTGTAAAAGTGGGTTTTATGTAAAATGCCGTTAATACTCCTAAAACGTTGAAAAACACGTCATTTACGAATTTTTTAAGAAAAAAGTATATTGTCGCAGTATTCATTGATTTTTTTGTTTATTTTTCATGAAAACAATTAAATAAGCAGAAAATCATCGAATAATTTACTTTTTTGGTGAAAGTGAACTGTTTTTCGTGAAATGGCATATATTACTTTCTTCTTAACTAAAAAAAGATTGGCTTTCTTAGTTGAAATTTTTATTTTCCTAAAAACGCAATCTCCAAAAAATGCAATTTTGAGAGAAGAAAAATGAATTGCAATAAAAAGTTAATATATTTCTTGCTTTTTCCTTTATTTTCAATCAAAACATGGAAATGTAAAGAAAAAAAATCCTTTTCCTAAAAGAAATATATATATTTTTTCCATGAAATTGCTCTTATTACATTTTAATTAACATGAAAAAGGGAATTTCTTCTAAATATTGTTAAAACTAATAAAAAGGTTTAAATAGGGTAGTTTATGTAACTTTAAAGAGAAAAAATATATATAGTGTATTGGTCTTGTTTTTAATTAAAACATGAAAATTAAAAGAAAATTACTCAGGAACCAACGTCACCGCCACGTCCTTCCACCAGACGTGCCGCCTCCCAGATGAAAAACGAGGCACACTAACAAACTCGTGCTCTGGAAAGCCCCACGCACAGACAGATAAGGACAAAGGGCCATCCCCACCATCATCCGGGGCATAAACAATGCACAGTAGACCATAGTTACATATGTCGTAGATTTAGGTAGTTTTTACTTCTAGTATAAGATAACTTTTCCACCCTTCCCTGTACAAATTTTCGGTCCTTGGACTGGTTCACCAATAAACTGCTTATTATTATTATTAATGTTATTATTATTATTATTATTATTATTATTATTATT
>CM035220.1:35353766-35370590 GCA_020233015.1 Callinectes sapidus | reverse complement strand
TTTTTTTTCGTAAAAGAGATGGTTTTTCTTTAAAAGTAGTAAATCTCCGAAAAACATTAAAAAAGGGACATTTATGCGGTTTTAGAGCAAATAAAATATATTGTAAAATAAGGATAGAAGCATAAAAATAGGTAATTTGTGCAATTTAAGAGAAAAAAAATACTGTCGAGAAAATGAATGTATTTTTTTGGTCTACTTCCACCAACAAATGAAAATATGTAAAAAACCTTGAAAAAGTCACTTTTTAGGCAGAATTTTCTTCTTTTATCAAATTGCATATATTATACTTGTAAAAGGGGTTTTTGAATAAAATACCGTTAATACTATTAAAAACGTTGAAAAACACGTCATTTATGATTTTTTTTTCCGAAAAAAAGTATATTGTGGCAATATTCAGTTTTTTTTGTTTATTTTTTGATGAAAATAAAATAAGCAGAAAATCATCGAAAAATTAACTTTTTCGATGAAAAGAAACTTTTTTCGTGAAATGGCATATATTCCTTTTTTCTGAACAATAATAAAGATGGTCTTTCTTAGATAAGATGTTAATTCTCCAAGAAAAGCTAGAAACGGGATAATTTAAGCAATTTTGAGAGAAAAAAATGAATTGCCATGAAAATTTAATATATTTCTTGCTTTTTCTTTCATTTTCACTCAAAACATAGAAATGAAAAGAAATAACACTGAAAAATCCTTTTCCTTAACCCTTAAATGACGGTGATCGTTCATGTAAGCGCGGCCCGCACTGTCTCGTCGCGCGGTGATCGTTCATGTAATCAGCATTTTTCCCGCGCGCCGTTTCAAATGAGGCGCGGACTTTTTCTCCCTAAATGATTGACTAGTCATATGGCAACACTTCTCAATGTGGGAGGAGTTATCAGGATCCTCCTGCGACACACCAGACTAAATTTCCCTGCCATCGAGGTGACATCTGGCAGCTCCCAAGTACGCGTCGGGTAGAAAGACCACTCTAGCTGAGATGATAAATTAGGCTGCTGATATCAGTGATTTATTAGGGATTGATTTAGAAGATATTGATGATAGTGAGTGGAGTATGGAGTCGGAAGAGAGTGAAGAGAGTACTTCTGATGAGGATGAAGATGGAGAAGAAATTATGAGGGCAGCAGTGGATGCAGCCTCATCATAGTCTGGTGAATGCCATCGGACATATTGGCCGTGAGCACATGGAGCGTGACTGAATGATGAAACATTGCTTGCCTTGACCAAATCACTAAGCAAGGTTGTCAAATTATTGCACTTGCCGTCTTTTTTATTTGTAATAATAGTAATGGTAATAAATATGGAAAAAATAATAATACAATTATGTTATTTAGCTCTGATAAAAAAAATACAGGCAAGGAAAGATACATTCATGAGAGAGAGAGAGAGAGAGAGAGAGAGAGAGAGACTGAGCGAGCGAGCGAGGGAGAGAGAGACCAAGCGCCCGGAGGTACCTTTCTACCCAGAGCCTCACATCAAGCCCCGCCCACATAATTATTTGACACGCTATAACGTGACTCTCAGATGTCACTGTGTGCTAACAAACATATCACTGCAATCAGCATCAAAAGGAGCCATAGATCTACAAAACTGGAATTGTTCTGTAACATTTAAGAGGTACTGTATATTACCCGGAAAATGGAGCAGAAACCTCACAGAGCACCCCGTCATTTAAGGGTTAAAGAAATATATATTTTTTCATTGAAATGGCTTGTATTATATTTTATGTAACATGAAAAACGTACTTTCATCAAAATGTTATAAAAACCAATAAAAAGGTTTAAATAGGGTAGTTTATGTAACTTTAAAGAGAAAAACAATACGCTATAGCGTATTGTTCATGTTTTTAGTTAAAACATGGATATTAAAAGAAAATTATTGAAAAACTTACTTTTGGAGGTAAAAATATACTTTTTTTTAACGGAAGATGGATTTGTCATAAAATTATTGTAAAACTCTTAAAAACGTTGAAAAATGGAAAATTCAAATCGCGTATGTTACTTGTAAAAGGAGGTTTTATGTAAAATTCCGTTAATACTCTTAAAAACTGAAAAAAAAAACGTAATTTATGAAATTTTAGATTGAAAAAGTTTTTTTTTATTTTTTTTTCATTTTGTAGAAAACAACTTTTTTATGTTTTAACATAAAAAAGTTGTTTTCTACAAAATGTTTTTCAACGTCCAAAAAGGTTAAAAATTGATAATTTTTACAGTTTAAGAGAATGAAAATGTATATAGTGTTTATTTTTTTGTTTTTAATCAAAACATTGAAATCAATAGAAAATTATTAAAAAAGTTACTTTTGGGGAAAAAACATATTTTTTTTCGTAAAAGAGATGGTTTTCCTTTTCTCCTAAAAACGCTGAAAAGGGGATAAAACATACTTTTTTTTCAAAATCTCTGAAAACATTGAAAAAAGGGTCATTTATGCAGTTTTAGAGATAAAAATATATTATCGTAAAATAAGGATAAAAACATAAAAATGGGTAGTTTTTTGCAATTTTATAAAAAAAAAATATTGTCGCAAAAATTAATGTATTTTTTGGTTTTCATCCACCAACAAATGAAAATAAGATAAAAACATTGAAAGAGTCACTTTTTAGGCAGAAATTTTTTCTTTAAACAAATTGCATATATTATACTTGTAAAAGGTTTTTTTTTTGTGTAAATTGCCGTTAATACTCCTAAAAACGTCGAAAAACACGTCATTCCTGAAATATTTGAGAAAAAAGTATATTGTCGCAATATTAATTGATTTTTGTTTATTTTTTAGGAAAACAGTGAAATGTAAAGAAAAAAAACAAAAATCCTTTTCCTAAAAAAAATATATATATTTTTTCCATGAAATTGCTTGTATTACTTTTTAATTAATATGAAAAAGGGATTTTCTTCTAAATATTGTTAAAACTAATAAAAAGGTTTAAATAGGGTAGTTTATGTAACTTTAAAGAAAAAAATATATATAGTGTATTGGTCTTGTTTTTAATTAAAACATGAAAATTAAAAGAAAATTACTAAAAAACTCACTTTTGGATGTAAAAACATACTTTTTTTCAAAATCTCTGAAAAACATTAAAAAATGGTTCATTTATGCAGTTTTAAAACAATATATATTATCGTAAAATAAAGATAAAAACATAAAAATGGGTGGTTTGTGCAATTTTAGAGAAAAGAAATATTTTCGCAATAATGAATGTATGTTTTGGTTTTCTTCCACCAACAAATGAAAATAAGATAAAAACATTGAAAAAGACACTTTTTAGGCAAAAATGTTGTCTTTATACAAATTGCATATATAACATGTGTAATAGTGAGTTTTGAGTGAAATGCCGTTAATACTCCTGAAAAAGTTGGAAAACACATCATTTATGAAATTTTTGAGAAAAAAGTATATTGTCGCAATATTCATTGTTTTTTGTTTATTATTTATTTATGATATTCTGCTTATTTATGAAATAAGCAGAATATCATCGAAAAATCTACATTTCTGGTTAAAATAAACTTTTTTCGTGAAGTGTCATATATTCCTTTCTTCTTCACTAAAAAAAAGATGGTATTTCTTAGACGAGATGTTAATTCTCCTAAAAACACAGAAAAGGGGATAATTGATTCAATTTTGAGAGAAAAAAATGAATTGCAATAAAAAGTTAATATATTTATTGCTGTTTCCTTCATTTTCAATCAAAACATGGAAAAGAGAAAAAAATATATAGTGTATTGGTCTTGTTTTTAATTAAAACATGAAAATTAAAAGAAAATTACTTAAAAACTCACTTTTGGATGTAAAAACATACTTTTTTTTTCCAAATCTCTGAAAAACATTGAAAAAGGGTCATTTATGCAGTTTTAGAAATAAAAAAAATATATAGTGTATTGCTATTGTTTTTTTATTAAAACATTAAAATTAAAATAAAATTACTGAAAAACTCAGTTTAGGATGTAAAAACATACTTTTTTTCTAAATATCTGAAAAACAATTGAAAAAAGGGCCATTTACGCAGCTTTAGAGAAAAAAATATATTATCGTAAAATAAGGATAAAAACATAAAAAGTGGTAGTTTGTGCAATTTTATAAGAAAGAAAAGTGTTTTTTCTAAATATCTGAAAAACATTGAAAAAAGGGCCATTTATGCAGCTTTAGAGAAAAAAATATATTATCGTAAAATAAGGATAAAAACATAAAAAGGGGTAGTTTGTGCAGTTTTATAAGAAAGAAAATTTGTCGCAAAAAATAATGTATTTTTTTTTTTCTTCCACCAAAAAATTAATATAAGATAAAAACATTGAAAAACTCACATTTTAGGCAGAAATTTTGTGTTGATACAAATTGTGTATATTATACTTGTAAAAGGGGGTTTTGTGTAAAATACCGTTAACACTCCTAAAAACGTTGAAAACACGTCATTTATGAAATTTTTTAGAAAAATGTATATTGTCGTAATATTCATTGTATTTTGTTTATTTTTTTATGAAAACAATGATAAAAGCAAAATATCATCGTAAAATCTATTTTTCGGTGAAAAGGAACTTTTTCGTGTAATGGCATATATTCCTTTCTTCTTAACTAACAAAAAATGGTCTTTCTTAGATGAGATGTTAATTCTCCTAAAAACGCTAAAAAGGGGATAATTTATGCAATTTTGAGAGAGAAAAAATGAATTGCAATAAAAAGTTAATATATTTCTTGCTTTTTCCTTCATTCTCAATCAAAACATGGAAATGTAAAGAAAAAACACTGAAAAATCCTTTTTCTGAAAGGAACATATTTTTTTCATTGAAATAGCTTGTATTACATTTTATTTAACATGAAAAAGGGCTTTCTTCAATATGTAGTTAAAACCAATAAAAAGGTTTCAATAAGGTAGTTTATGTAACTTTTAAAGAGAAAAAAAAATATAGTGTATTAGTCTTGCTTTTAATTAAAACATGAAAGTTAAAAGAAAATTACTGAAAAACTCACTTTTAGATGTAAAAACATACTTTTTTTTCTAAATCTCTGTAAAACATTGAAAAAAGGGTCATTTGTACAGTTTTAAAGAAAAAAATATATTATCGTAAAACAAGGTTAAAAACATAAAAATGGGTAGTTCGTGCAATTTTAGAGAAAAGATATATTGTTGCAAAAAAGAATATATTTTTTGGTTTTCTTCCACCAACAAATGAAAATAAGATAAAAAATTGAAAGTCACTTTTTAGGCAGAAATTTTCTCTTTATACAAATTGCATATATTATATTTGTAAAAGTGGGTTTTGTATAAAATGCCGTTAATACTCCTAAAACGTTGAAAAACACGTCATTTATGATTTTTTTAAAGAAAATAGTATATTGTCGCAATACACATTGTTTTTTGCTTATTTTTCATGAAAACAATTAAATAAGCAGAAAATCATCGAATAGTCTACTTTTTTGGTGAAAATGAACTTTTTTCGTGAAATGGCATATATTCCTATCTTCTTAACTAAAAAAAGATTGTTTTTCTTAGATGAGATGTTTATTCTCCTAAAAACGCAATCTCCTAAAAATGCAATATTGAGAAAAGAAAAATGAATTGCAATAAAAAGTTAGTATATTTCTTGCTTTTCCCTTCACTTTCAATCAAAACATGGAAATGTAAGGAAAAAAAATTGAAAAGTCCTTTTTCTAAAAGAAATATATATATTTTTTCCATGAAATTGCTTGTATTACATTTTAATTAACATGAAAAAGGGATTTTCTTCTAAATATTGTTAAAACTAATAAAAAGGTTTAAATAGGGTAGTTTATGTAACTTCAAAGAGAAAAAAATATATAGTGTATATTTCTTGTTTTTAATTAAAACATGAAAATTAAAAGAAAATTACTAAAAAACTAACTTATGGATGTAAAAACATACTTTTTTTTTTCAAAATCTCTGATAAACATTAAAAAATGGTTCATTTATGCCGTTTTAAAACAATATATATTATCGTAAAATAAAGATAAAAACATAAAAATGGGTAGTTTCTTCAATTTTAGAGAAAAGAAATATTGTCGCAAAAATGAATGTATTTTTTGGTTTTCTTCCACCAACAAATGAAAATAAGATAAAAAGATTGAAAAAGACACTTTTTAGGCAGAAATTTTGTCTCTATACAAATTGCATATATTATACTTGTAAAAGTGGGGGTTTTTGTAATTTGCCGTTAATACTCCTAAAAACGTGGAAAAACACGTCATTCCTGAAAATTTTGAGAAAAAAGTATATTGTCGCAATATTCATTGATTTTTGGTGATTTTTTAGGAAAACAATGAAATAAGCTGAAAATCATCGAAAAATCTACTTTTTCGGTAAAAAGGAACTTTTTCCGTGAAATAGCATATATTTCTTTCTTCTTAACTAAAAAAAGATAGTATTTCGTAAATGAGATGTTAATTCTCCTAAAAACGCTGAAAATGGTATAATTTATGGAATTTTGAGAGAAAAAATAATGAATTGCAATAAAAAGTTAATATATTTCTTTCATTATCCTTGATTTTCAATCAAAACATTGAAATGTAAAGAAAACACACTGAAATATCCTTTTTCTAAAAGAAATATATATATTTTTTCATTGAAATAGCTTGTATTACATTTCATTTAACATGAAAAAGGGATTTTCTTAAAATGTTGTTAAAACAATAAAAAGATTTAAATAGGGTAGTTAATGTAACTTTAAAGAGAAAAAAATATATATAGTGGATTGCTCTTGTTTTTTATTAAAACATGAAAATTAAAATAAAATTACTGAAAAACTCACTTTAGGATGTAGAAACATACTTTTTTTCTAAATATCTGAAAAACATTGAAAAAAGGGCAATTTATGCAGTTTTAGAGAAAAAAATATATTATCGTAAAATAAGGATAAAAAACATAAAATTGGGTTGTTTGTGCAATTTTATAAGAAAGAAAATTTGTCGCAAAAAATAAAGTATTTTTTTTGTTTTCTTCCACCAAAAAATGAAAATAAGATAAAAACATTGAAAAAGTCACTTTTTAGGCAGAAATTTTGTGTTGATACAAATTGTATATATTATACTTGTTAAAAGGGGTTTTGTGTAAAATGCTGTTAACACTCCTAAAAACGGTGAAAAACACGTCATTTAAGAAATTTTTGAGAAAAATGTATATTGTCGCAATATTCATTGTTTTTTGTTTATTTTTTTATGAAAACAATGATAAAAGCAAAAAATCATCGTAAAATCTACTTTTTCGGTGAAAAGGAACTTTTTTCGTGTAATGGCATATATTCCTTTCTTCTTAACTAAAAATAAAAAGGTCTTTCTTAGATGAGATGTTAATTCTCCTAAAAACGCTAAAAAGGGGATAATTTATGCAATTTTGAGAGAGAAAAAATGAATTGCAATAAAAAGTTATATATTTCTTGCTTTTTCTTTCATTTTCAATCAAAACATGGAAATGTAAAGAAAAAACACTAAACAATCCTTTTTCTGAAAGAAACATTTTTTTCATTGAAATAGCTTGTATTACATTTTAATTAACATGAAAAAGGGATTCTCTTTTAAATATTGTTAAAACTAATAAAAAGGTTTAAATAGGGTAGTTTATGTAACTTTAAAGAGAAATAAATATATAGTGTATTGGTCTTGTTTTTAATTAAAATTTGAAAATTAAAAGAAAATTACTGAAAAACTACTTTTAGATGTAAACACATACTTTTTTTCTAAATCTCTGAAAAACATTGAAAAAGGGTCATTTGTACAGTTTTAAGGAAAAAAATATATTATCGTAAAACAAGGATAAAAACATAAAAATGGGTAGTTCGTGCAATTTTAGAGAAAAGATATATTGTTGCAAAAAAGAATATATTTTTTGGTTTTCTTCCACCAAAAATGAAAATAAGATAAAAAATTGAAAGTCACTTTTTAGGCAGAAATTTTCTCTTTATACAAATTGCTTATATTATATTTGTAAAAGTGGGTTTTGTGTAAAATACCGTTAATACTCCTAAAACGTTGAAAAACACGTTATTTATGATTTTTTAAAGAAAAAAGTATATTGTCGCAATATTCATTGTTTTTGTTTATTTTTCATGAAAACAATTAAATAAGCAGAAAATCATCCAATAATCTACTTTTTTGGTGAAAATGAACTTTTTTCGTGAAATGGCATATATTTCTTTCTTCCTAACTAAAAAAAACATTTTCTTTCTTAGATGTCATGTTTATTCTCCTAAAAACGCAATCTCCTAAAAATGCAATTTTGAGAGAAGAAAAATGAATTGCAATAAAAAGTTAATATATTTCTTGCTTTTCCCTTCATTTTCAATCAAAACATGGAAATGTAAAGAAAAAAAAACTGAAAAGTCCTTTTTCTAAAAGAAATATATATATTTTTTCCATTAAATTGCTTGTATTACATTTTAATTAACATGAAAAAGGGATTTTATTCTAAATATTGTTAAAACTAATAAAAAGGTTTAAATTGGGTAGTTTATGTAACTTCAAAGAGAAAAAAATAGATAGTGTATTGGTATTGTTTTTAATTAAAACATGAAAATTAAAAGAAAATTAATAAAAAAATCACTTATGAATGTAAAAAACATACTTTTTTTCAAAATCTATGAAAAACATTAAAAAATGGTTCATTTATGCCGTTTTAAAACAATATATATTATCGTAAAATAAAGATAAAAACAGAAAAATGGGTAGTTTGTGCAATTTTAGAAAAAAGAAATATTGTCGCAAAAAAGAATGAATTTTTTGGTTTTCTTCCACCAACAAATGAAAATAAGATAAAAACATTGAAATAGACACTTTTTAGGCAGAAATTTTGTCTGTATACAAATAGCATATATAACACGTGTAATAGAGAGTTTTGAGTGAAATGCCGTTAATAATCCTGAAAACGTTGAAAAACACGTCATTTATGTAATTTTTGAGAAAAAAGTATGTTGTCGCAATATTTATTTATTTATTTTTTTATGAAAACAATGAAATAAGCAGAATATCATCGTAAAATCTACATTTTTGGTTAAAATGAACTTTTTTCGTGAAGTGTCATATATTCCTTTCTTCTTAACTAAAAAAGAAGATGGTATTTCTTAGACGAGATGTTAATTCTCCTAAAAATGCTGAAAAGGGGATAATTTATGCAATTTTGAGAGAAAAAAATTATTTGCAATAAAAAGTTAATATATTTATTGCTGTTTCCTTCATTTTCAATCAAAACATGGAAAAGACAAAAAAATATATAGTGTATTGGTCTTGTTTTTAAATAAAACATGAAAATTAAAAGAAATTACTGAAAAACTCACTTTTGGATGTAAAAAAATACCTTTTTTTCCAAATCTCTGCAAAACATTGAAAAAAAGGGTCATTTATGTAGTTTTAGAGATAAAAATATATTATAGTAAAATAAGAATGAAAACATAAAATAGGGTAGTTTTTTGGAATTTTATAAAAAAAAGAAATATTGTCGCAAAAAATAATGTAATTTTTGGTTTTCCTCCACTAACAAATGAAAATAAGATAAAAACATTGAAAGAGTCACTTTTTAGGCAGAAATTTTTTCTTTATACAAATTGCATATATTATACTTGTAAATAAGGTTTTTTTGTAAATTGCCGTTAATACTCCTAAAAACGTCGAAAAACACGTCATTCTTGAAATTTTTGAGAAAAAAGTATATTGTCGCAATATTCATTGATTTTTCTTTATTTTTTAGGAAAGCAATGAAATAAGCTGAAAATCATCGAAAAATATACTTTTTCGGTAAAAAGGAACTTTTTTCGTGAAATAGCATATATTTCTTTCTTCTTAACTAAAAAAAGATAGTATTTCGTAGATGACATGTTAATTCTCCTAAAAACGCTGAAAAGGGGATAATTTATGGAATTTTGAGAGAAAAAATAATGAATTGCAATAAAAAGTTAATATCTATTTTTTGCATTTTCCTTCATTTTCAATCAAAAAATGGAATTGTAAAGAAAACACACTGAAATATCCTTTTCCTAAAAGAAATATATATATTTTTTCATTGAAATAGCTTGTATTACATTTTACGTGACATGAAAAAGGGATTTTATTAAAACATGAAAATTAAAATAAAAATTACTGAAAAACTGACTTTAGGATGTAGAAACATACTTTTTTTCTAAATATCTGAAAAACATTGAAAAAAGGGCCATTTATGCAGCTTTAGAGAAAAAAATATATTATCGTAAAATAAGGATAAAAACATAAAAAGGGGTAGTTTGTGCAATTTTATAAGAAAGAAAATTTGTCGCAAAAAATAATGTATTTTTTTGTTTTTTTCCACCAAAAAATGAAAATAAGATAGAAACATTGAAAAAGTCACTTTTTAGGCAGAAATTTTGTGTTGATACAAATATTATATATTATACTTTTAAAAGGGGGTTTTGTGTAAAATACCGTTAACACTTCTAAAAACGTTGAAAACACGTCATTTATGAAATTTTTGAGAAAAATGTATATTGTCGTAATATTCATTGTTTTTTGTTTATTTTTTTATGAAAACAATGATAAAAGCAAAATATCATCGTAAAATCTGCTTTTTCGGTGAAAAGGAACTTTTTTCGTGTAATGGCATATATTCCTTTCTTCTTAACTAAAAAAAAAATGGTCTTTCTTAGATGAGATGTTAATTTTCCTAAAAACACTAAAAAGGGGATAATTTATGCAATTTTGAGAGAGAAAAAATGAATTGCAATAAAAAGTTAATATATTTCTTGCTTTTTCTTTCATTTTCAATCAAAACATGAAAATGTAAAGAAAAAACACTGAAAAATCCTTTTTCTGAAAGGAACATATTTTTTTCATTGAAATAGCTTGTATTACATTTGTATCTGCGTATTTGAGAGAAAAAATAATGAATTGCAATAAAAAGTTAATATCTATTTTTTGCATTTTCCTTCATTTTCAATCAAAAAATGGAATTGTAAAGAAAACACACTGAAATATCCTTTTCCTAAAAGAAATATATATATTTTTTCATTGAAATAGCTTGTATTACATTTTACGTGACATGAAAAAGGGATTTTATTAAAACATGAAAATTAAAATAAAAATTACTGAAAAACTCACTTTAGGATGTAGAAACATACTTTTTTTCTAAATATCTGAAAAACATTGAAAAAAGGGCAATTTATGCAGTTTTAGAGAAAAAAATATATTATCGTAAAATAAGGATAAAAAACATAAAATTGGGTTGTTTGTGCAATTTTATAAGAAAGAAAATTTGTCGCAAAAAATAAAGTATTTTTTTTGTTTTCTTCCACCAAAAAATGAAAATAAGATAAAAACATTGAAAAAGTCACTTTTTAGGCAGAAATTTTGTGTTGATACAAATTGTATATATTATACTTGTTAAAAGGGGTTTTGTGTAAAATGCTGTTAACACTCCTAAAAACGGTGAAAAACACGTCATTTAAGAAATTTTTGAGAAAAATGTATATTGTCGCAATATTCATTGTTTTTTGTTTATTTTTTTATGAAAACAATGATAAAAGCAAAAAATCATCGTAAAATCTACTTTTTCGGTGAAAAGGAACTTTTTTCGTGTAATGGCATATATTCCTTTCTTCTTAACTAAAAATAAAAAGGTCTTTCTTAGATGAGATGTTAATTCTCCTAAAAACGCTAAAAAGGGGATAATTTATGCAATTTTGAGAGAGAAAAAATGAATTGCAATAAAAAGTTATATATTTCTTGCTTTTTCTTTCATTTTCAATCAAAACATGGAAATGTAAAGAAAAAACACTAAACAATCCTTTTTCTGAAAGAAACATTTTTTTCATTGAAATAGCTTGTATTACATTTTAATTAACATGAAAAAGGGATTCTCTTTTAAATATTGTTAAAACTAATAAAAAGGTTTAAATAGGGTAGTTTATGTAACTTTAAAGAGAAATAAATATATAGTGTATTGGTCTTGTTTTTAATTAAAATTTGAAAATTAAAAGAAAATTACTGAAAAACTACTTTTAGATGTAAACACATACTTTTTTTCTAAATCTCTGAAAAACATTGAAAAAGGGTCATTTGTACAGTTTTAAGGAAAAAAATATATTATCGTAAAACAAGGATAAAAACATAAAAATGGGTAGTTCGTGCAATTTTAGAGAAAAGATATATTGTTGCAAAAAAGAATATATTTTTTGGTTTTCTTCCACCAAAAATGAAAATAAGATAAAAAATTGAAAGTCACTTTTTAGGCAGAAATTTTCTCTTTATACAAATTGCTTATATTATATTTGTAAAAGTGGGTTTTGTGTAAAATACCGTTAATACTCCTAAAACGTTGAAAAACACGTTATTTATGATTTTTTAAAGAAAAAAAGTATATTGTCGCAATATTCATTGTTTTTGTTTATTTTTCATGAAAACAATTAAATAAGCAGAAAATCATCCAATAATCTACTTTTTTGGTGAAAATGAACTTTTTTCGTGAAATGGCATATATTTCTTTCTTCCTAACTAAAAAAAACATTTTCTTTCTTAGATGTCATGTTTATTCTCCTAAAAACGCAATCTCCTAAAAATGCAATTTTGAGAGAAGAAAAATGAATTGCAATAAAAAGTTAATATATTTCTTGCTTTTCCCTTCATTTTCAATCAAAACATGGAAATGTAAAGAAAAAAAAACTGAAAAGTCCTTTTTCTAAAAGAAATATATATATTTTTTCCATTAAATTGCTTGTATTACATTTTAATTAACATGAAAAAGGGATTTTATTCTAAATATTGTTAAAACTAATAAAAAGGTTTAAATTGGGTAGTTTATGTAACTTCAAAGAGAAAAAAATAGATAGTGTATTGGTATTGTTTTTAATTAAAACATGAAAATTAAAAGAAAATTAATAAAAAAATCACTTATGAATGTAAAAAACATACTTTTTTTCAAAATCTATGAAAAACATTAAAAAATGGTTCATTTATGCCGTTTTAAAACAATATATATTATCGTAAAATAAAGATAAAAACAGAAAAATGGGTAGTTTGTGCAATTTTAGAAAAAAGAAATATTGTCGCAAAAAAGAATGAATTTTTTGGTTTTCTTCCACCAACAAATGAAAATAAGATAAAAACATTGAAATAGACACTTTTTAGGCAGAAATTTTGTCTGTATACAAATAGCATATATAACACGTGTAATAGAGAGTTTTGAGTGAAATGCCGTTAATAATCCTGAAAACGTTGAAAAACACGTCATTTATGTAATTTTTGAGAAAAAAGTATGTTGTCGCAATATTTATTTATTTTTTTTTTATGAAAACAATGAAATAAGCAGAATATCATCGTAAAATCTACATTTTTGGTTAAAATGAACTTTTTTCGTGAAGTGTCATATATTCCTTTCTTCTTAACTAAAAAAGAAGATGGTATTTCTTAGACGAGATGTTAATTCTCCTAAAAATGCTGAAAAGGGGATAATTTATGCAATTTTGAGAGAAAAAAATTATTTGCAATAAAAAGTTAATATATTTATTGCTGTTTCCTTCATTTTCAATCAAAACATGGAAAAGACAAAAAAATATATAGTGTATTGGTCTTGTTTTTAAATAAAACATGAAAATTAAAAGAAATTACTGAAAAACTCACTTTTGGATGTAAAAAAATACCTTTTTTTCCAAATCTCTGCAAAACATTGAAAAAAAGGGTCATTTATGTAGTTTTAGAGATAAAAATATATTATAGTAAAATAAGAATGAAAACATAAAATAGGGTAGTTTTTTGGAATTTTATAAAAAAAAGAAATATTGTCGCAAAAAATAATGTAATTTTTGGTTTTCCTCCACTAACAAATGAAAATAAGATAAAAACATTGAAAGAGTCACTTTTTAGGCAGAAATTTTTTCTTTATACAAATTGCATATATTATACTTGTAAATAAGGTTTTTTTGTAAATTGCCGTTAATACTCCTAAAAACGTCGAAAAACACGTCATTCTTGAAATTTTTGAGAAAAAAGTATATTGTCGCAATATTCATTGATTTTTCTTTATTTTTTAGGAAAGCAATGAAATAAGCTGAAAATCATCGAAAAATATACTTTTTCGGTAAAAAGGAACTTTTTTCGTGAAATAGCATATATTTCTTTCTTCTTAACTAAAAAAAGATAGTATTTCGTAGATGACATGTTAATTCTCCTAAAAACGCTGAAAAGGGGATAATTTATGGAATTTTGAGAGAAAAAATAATGAATTGCAATAAAAAGTTAATATCTATTTTTTGCATTTTCCTTCATTTTCAATCAAAAAATGGAATTGTAAAGAAAACACACTGAAATATCCTTTTCCTAAAAGAAATATATATATTTTTTCATTGAAATAGCTTGTATTACATTTTACGTGACATGAAAAAGGGATTTTATTAAAACATGAAAATTAAAATAAAAATTACTGAAAAACTGACTTTAGGATGTAGAAACATACTTTTTTTCTAAATATCTGAAAAACATTGAAAAAAGGGCCTTTTATGCAGCTTTAGAGAAAAAAATATATTATCGTAAAATAAGGATAAAAACATAAAAAGGGGTAGTTTGTGCAATTTTATAAGAAAGAAAATTTGTCGCAAAAAATAATGTATTTTTTTGTTTTTTTCCACCAAAAAATGAAAATAAGATAGAAACATTGAAAAAGTCACTTTTTAGGCAGAAATTTTGTGTTGATACAAATATTATATATTATACTTTTAAAAGGGGGTTTTGTGTAAAATACCGTTAACACTTCTAAAAACGTTGAAAACACGTCATTTATGAAATTTTTGAGAAAAATGTATATTGTCGTAATATTCATTGTTTTTTGTTTATTTTTTTATGAAAACAATGATAAAAGCAAAATATCATCGTAAAATCTGCTTTTTCGGTGAAAAGGAACTTTTTTCGTGTAATGGCATATATTCCTTTCTTCTTAACTAAAAAAAAATGGTCTTTCTTAGATGAGATGTTAATTTTCCTAAAAACACTAAAAAGGGGATAATTTATGCAATTTTGAGAGAGAAAAAATGAATTGCAATAAAAAGTTAATATATTTCTTGCTTTTTCTTTCATTTTCAATCAAAACATGGAAATGTAAAGAAAAAACACTGAAAAATCCTTTTTCTGAAAGGAACATATTTTTTTCATTGAAATAGCTTGTATTACATTTTATTTAACATGAAAAAGGGCTTTCTTCAATATGTATATAAAACCAATAAAAAGGTTTCAATAAGGTAGTTTATGTAACTTTTAAAGAGAAAAAAAACATATAGTGTATTGGTCTTGCTTTTAATTAAAACATGAAAATTAAAAGAAAATTACTGAAAAACTCACTTTTAGATGTAAAAGCATACTTTTTTTCTAAATCTCTGAAAAACATTGAAAAAAGGGTCATTTGTACAGTTTTAAAGAAAATAATATATTATCGTAAAAGAAGGATAAAAACATAAAAAATGGGTAGTTAGTGCAATTTTAGAGAAAAGATATATTGTTGCAAAAAAGAATGTAGTTTTTGGTTTTCTTCCACCAACATATAAAAATAAGATAAAAAATTGAAAAATCACTTTTTAGGCAGAAATTTTCTCTTTATACAAATTGCATATATTATATTTGTAAAAGTGGGTTTTATGTAAAATGCCGTTAATACTCCTAAAACGTTGAAAAACACGTCATTTACGAATTTTTTAAGAAAAAAGTATATTGTCGCAGTATTCATTGATTTTTTTGTTTATTTTTCATGAAAACAATTAAATAAGCAGAAAATCATCGAATAATTTACTTTTTTGGTGAAAGTGAACTGTTTTTCGTGAAATGGTATATATTACTTTCTTCTTAACTAAAAAAAAGATTGGCTTTCTTAGTTGAAATTTTTATTTTCCTAAAAACGCAATCTCCAAAAAATGCAATTTTGAGAGAAGAAAAATGAATTGCAATAAAAAGTTAATATATTTCTTGCTTTTTCCTTTATTTTCAATCAAAACATGGAAATGTAAAGAAAAAAAATCCTTTTCCTAAAAGAAATATATATATTTTTTCCATGAAATTGCTCTTATTACATTTTAATTAACATGAAAAAGGGAATTTCTTCTAAATATTGTTAAAACTAATAAAAAGGTTTAAATAGGGTAGTTTATGTAACTTTAAAGAGAAAAAATATATATAGTGTATTGGTCTTGTTTTTAATTAAAACATGAAAATTAAAAGAAAATTACTCAGGAGCCAACGTCACCGCCACGTCCTTCCACCAGACGTGCCGCCTCCCAGATGAAAAACGAGGCACACTAACAAACTCGTGCTCTGGAAAGCCCCACGCACAGACAGATAAGGACAAAGGGCCATCCCCACCATCATCCGGGGCATAAACAATGCACAGTAGACCATAGTTACATATGTCGTAGATTTAGGTAGTTTTTTCTTCTAGTATAAGATAACTTTTCCACCCTTCCCTGTACAAATTTTCGGTCCTTGGACTGGTTCACCAATAAACTGCTTATTATTATTATTAATGTTATTATTATTATTATTATTATTATTATTATTATTATTATTATTATTATTATTATTATTATTTATTATTATTATTATTATTATTATTATTATTATTATTATTATTATTATTATTATTATTATTATTATTATTATTATTATTATTATCATTATTATTACACACACATACACACACACTCTTTTTTCTTCTTCTTCTTCTTCTTCTTCTTATTATTATTATTATTACTATTATTATTATTATTATTATTATTATTATTATTATTATTATTATTATTATTATTATTATTATCATTTTTATTATTATTATCATTATTATTTGTATTATTATTATTATTATTATTATTATTATTATCATTATTATTA
>CM035220.1:35334365-35353666 GCA_020233015.1 Callinectes sapidus | reverse complement strand
TAATAATAATTATAATAATAGTAATAATAATAATAATAATAATAATAATAATAATAATAATAATAATAATAATAATAATAATAATAATAATAATAATGATAATTAAAATAATAATAATAATAATAATAATAATAATAATAATAATAATAATAATAATAATAATAATAATAATAATCATAATAATAATAATAATAATAACATTAATAATAACAATAAGCAGTTTATTGGTGAAGCAGTCGAAGGAACGAAAATTTGTACAGGGAAGGGTTGAAAAGTTATCTTATACTAGAAGTAAAAACTACCTAAATCTATGACTTATGTAACTATGGTCTACTGTGCATTGTTTATGCCCCGGATGATGGTGGGGATGGCCCTTTGTCCTTATCTGTCTGTGCGTGGGGCTTTCGAGAGCACGAGTTTGTTAGTGTGCCTCGTTTATCATGTGGGAGAAGCACGTCTGGTGGAAGGACGTGGCGGTGACGTTGGCTCCTTAGTAATTTTCTTTTAATTTTCATGTTTTAATTAAAAACAAGACCAATACACTATATATTTTTTTTTCTCTTTAAAGTTACATAAACAACCCTATTTAAACCTTTTTATTAGTTTTAACAATATTTAGAAGAAAATCCCTTTTTCATGTTAATTAAAATGTAATACAAGCAATTTCATGGAAAGAATATATATATTTCTTTTAGGAAAAGGATTTTTCAGTTTTTTTTCTTTACATTTCCATGTTTTGATTGAAAATAAAGGAAAAAGCAAGAAATATATTAACTTTTTATTGCAATTCATTTTTCTTCTCTCAAAATTGCATTTTTTGGAGATTGAGTTTTTAGGACAATAAAAATTTCAACTAAGAAAGCCAATCATTTTTTAGTTAAGAAGAAAGTAATATATGCCATTTCACGAAAAAAAAGTTCATTTTCACCAAAAAAGTAGATTATGCGATGATTTTCTGCTTATTTAATTGTTTTCATGAAAAAAAAACAAAAAAAAACAATGAATACTGCGACAATATACTTTTTTCTTAAAAAATTCGTAAATGACGTGTTTTTCAACGTTTTAGGAGTATTAACGGCATTTTACACAAAACCCACTTTTACAAATATAATATATGCAATTTGTATAAAGAGAAAATTTCTGCCTAAAAAGTGACTTTTTCAATTTTTTATCTTATTTTTATTTGTTGGTGGAAGAAAACCAAAAACTACATTCTTTTTTTGCAACAATATATCTTTTCTCTAAAATTGCACGAACTACCCATTTTTATGTTTTTATCCTTGTTTTACGATAATATATTATTTTCTTTAAAACTGTACAAATGACCCTTTTTTCAATGTTTTTCAGAGATTTAGAAAAAAAGGATGTTTTTACATCTAAAAGTGAGTTTTTCAGTAATTTTCTTTTAATTTTCATGTTTTAATTAAAAGCAAGACCAATACACTATATGTTTTTTTCTCTTTAAAAGTTACATAAACTACCTTATTGAAACTTTTTTATTGGTTTTAACTACATATTGAAGAAAGCCCTTTTTCATATTAAATAAATTGTAATACAAGCTATTTCAATGAAAAAAATATGTTCCTTTCAGAAAAAGGATTTTTCAGTGTTTTTTCTTTACATTTCCATGTTTTAATTGAAAATGAAAGAAAAAGCAAGAAATATATTAACTTTTTATTGCAATTCATTTTTCTCTCTCAAAATTGCATAAATTATCCCCTTTTTAGCGTTTTTAGGAAAACTAACATCTCATCTAAGAAAGACCATTTATTTTTAGTTAAGAAGAAAGGAATATATGCCATTACACGAAGAAAAGTTCCTTTTCACCGAAAAAGTAGATTTTACGATGATATTTTGCTTTTATCATTGTTTTCATAAAAAAATAAACAAAAAACAATGAATATTACGACAATATACATTTTTCTCAAAAATTTAATAAATGACGTGTTTTCAAAGTTTTTAGGAGTGTTAACGGTATTTTACACAAAACCCCCTTTTACAAGTATAACATTTAGAATTTGTATCAACACAAAATTTCTGCCTAAAAAGTGACTTTTTCAATGTTTTTATCTTATTTTCATTTTTTGGTGGAAGAAAACAAAAAAATACATTATTTTTTGCGACAAATTTTCTTTCTTATAAAATTGCACAAACTACCCCTTTTTATGTTTTTATCCTTATTTTACGATAATATATTTTTTTCTCTAAAGCTGCATAAATGGCCCTTTTTTCAATGTTTTTCAGATATTTAGAAAAAATGTATGTTTTTACATCCTAAAGTGAGTTTTTCAGTAATTTTATTTTATTTTTCATGTTTTAATAAAAAACAAGAGCAATACACTATATATTTTTTTTCTCTTTAAAGTTACATAAACTACCCTATTTAAATCTTTTTATTGTTTTTAACAACATTTTAAGAAAATCCTTTTTTCATGTTACATAAAATGTAATACAAGCTATTTCAATGAAAAAATATATATATTTCTTTTAGGAAAAGGATATTTCAGTGTGTTTTCTTTACAATTCCATTTTTTGATTGAAAATGAAGGAAAATGCAAGAAAAAGATATTAACTTTTTATTGCAATTCATTATTTTTTCTCTCAAAATTCCATAAATTATCCCCTTTTCAGCGTTTTTAGGAGAATTAACATGCCATCTACGAAATACTATCTTTTTTTAGTTAGGAAGAAAGAAATATATGCTATTTCACGAAAAAAGTTCCTTTTTACCGAAAAAGTATATTTTTCGATTATTTTCAGCTTATTTCATTGCTTTCCTAAAAAATATAGAAAAATCAATGAATATTGCGACAATATACTTTTTTCTCAGAAATTTCAAGAATGACGTGTTTTTCGACGTTTTTAGGAGTATTAACGGCAATTTACAAAAAACCCTTATTTACAAGTATAATATATGCAATTTTTATAAAGAAAAAATTTCTGCCTAAAAAGTGACTCTTTTAATGTTTTTATCTTATTTTCATTTGTTGGTGGAGGAAAACCAAAAATTACATTATTTTTTGCGACAATATTTCTTTTTTTATAAAATTGGAAAAAACTACCCTATTTTATGTTTTCATTCTTATTTTACGATAGTATATTTTTATCTCTAAAACTACATAAATGACCCTTTTTTCAATGTTTTGCAGAGATTTGGAAAAAAAAAATTGTTTTTACATCCAAAAGTGAGTTTTGCAGTAATTTCTTTTAATTTTCATGTTTTATTTCAAAACAAGACCAATACACTATATATTTTTTTCTCTTTTCCATGCTTTGATTGAAAATGAAGGAAACAGATATAAATATATTAACTTTTTATTGCAATTAATTTTTTTCTCTCAAAATTGCGTAAATTATCCCCTTTTCAGCGTTTTTAGGAGAATTAACATCTCGTCTAAGAAATACCATCTTTTTTTTAGTTAAGAAGAAAGGAATATATGACACTTCACGAAAAAAGTTCATTTTAACCAGAAATGTAGATTTTTCGATGATATTATGCTTATTTCTTTGTTTTCATAAAAAAAAACAATGAATATTGCGACAACATACTTTTTTCTCAAAAATTACATAAATAACGTGGTTTTCAACGTTTTCAGGATTATTAACGGCATTTCACTCAAAACTCACTATTACACGTTTTATATATGCAATTTGTATACAGACCAAATTTCTGCCTAAAAAGTGTCTTTTTCAATGTTTTAATCTTATTTTCATTTGTTGGTGGAAGAAAACCAAAAAATACATTCTTTTTTGCGACAATATTTCTTTTCTCTAAAATTCCACAAACTACCCATTTTTCTGTTTTCATCTTTATTTTACGATAATTTATATTGTTTTAAAACTGCATAAATGAACCATTTTTTAATGTTTTTCAGAGATTTTGAAAAAAAGAATGTTTTTACATCCATAAGTGAGTTTTTTAGTAATTTTCTTTTAATTTTCATGTTTTAATTAAAAACAAGACCAATACACTATATATTTTTTTCTCTTCGAAGTTACATAAACTACCCTATTTAAACCTTTTTATTAGTTTTAACAATATTTAGAAGAAAATCCCTTTTTCATGTTAATTAAAATGTAATACAAGCAATTTCATGGAAAAAAATATATATTTCTTTTAGAAAAAGATTTTTCAGTTTTTTTTCTTTACATTTCCATGTTTTGATTGAAAATGAATGGAAAGGCAAGAAATAAACTAACTTTTTATTGCAATTCATTTTTCTTCTCTCAAAATTGCATTTTTAGGAGATAGAGGTTTTAGGAGAATAAACATCTCATCTAAGAAAGACAATGTTATTTTAGTTAGGAAGAAAGGAAAATATGCCATTTCACGAAAAAAGTTCATTTTCACCAAAAAAGTAGATTATTCGATGATTTTCTGCTTATTTAATTGTTTTCATGAAAAATAAACAAAAAACAATGAATATTGCGACAATATACTTTTTTCTTTAAAAAATCATAAATAACGTGTTTTTCAACGTTTTAGGAGTATTAACGGCATTTTACACAAAACACACTTTTACAAACATAATATATGCAATTTGTATAAAGAGAAAATTTCTGCCTAAAAAGTGACTTTCAATTTTTTACCTTATTTCCATTTGTTGGTGGAAAAAAACCAAAAAATATATTCTTTTTTGCAACAATATATCTTTTCTCTAAAACTGCACGAACTACCCATTTTTATGTTTTTATCCTTGTTTTACGATAATATATTTTTTTCTTTAAAACTGTACAAATGACCCTTTTTTCAATGTATTTCAGAGATTTAGAAAAAAATTATGTTTTTACATCTAATAGTGAGTTTTTCAGTAATTTTCTTTTAATTTTCATGTTTTAATTAAAAACAAGACCAATACATTATATATTTTTTTCTCTTCAAAAGTTACATTAACTACCCTATTGGAACCTTTTTATTGGTTTTAACTACGTATTGAAGAGAGCCCTTTTTCATGTTAAATAAAATGTAATACAAGCTATTTCAATGAAAAAAATATGTTTCTTTCAGAAAAAGGATTTTCAGTGTTTTTTTCTTTACATTTCCATGTTTTGATTGAAAATGAAAGAAAAAGCAAGAAATATATTAACTTTTTACTGCAATTCAATTTTTCTCTCTCAAAATTGCATCAATTATCCCCTTTTTAGCGCTTTTTGGAAAATTAACATCTCATCTAAGAAAGACCATTTTTTTTTTAGTTAAGAACAAAGGAATATATGCCATTACACGAAAAAAATTCCTTTTCACCGAAAAAGTAGATTTTACGATGATTTTTTGCTTTTATCATTGTTTTAATAAAAAAATAAACAAAAAACAATGAATATTGCGATAATATACATTTTTCTCAAAAATTTCATAAATGACGTGTTTTTCAACGTTTTTAGGAGTCTTAACGGCATTTTACACAAAACCCCCTTTAACAAGTATAATATATACAATTTGTATCAACACAAAATTTCTGCCTAAAAAGTTACTTTTTCAATGTTTTTATCTTTTTTTCATTTTTTGGTGGAAGAAAGCAAAAAAATATATTAATTTTTGCGACAAATTTTCTTTCTTATAAAATTGCACAAACTACCCCTTTTTATGTTTTTATCCTTATTTTACGATAATATATTTTTTTCTCTACAGCTGCATAAATGGCCCTTTTTTCAATGTTTTTCAGATATTTAGAAAAAAGTATGTTTTTACATCCTAAAGTGAGTTTTTCAGTAATTTTATTTTAATTTTCATGTTTTAATAAAAAACAAGAGCAATACACTATATATTTTTTTTCTCTTTAAAGTTACATGAAGTACCCTATTTATATCTTTTTATTGTTTTTAACAACATTTTAAGAAAATCCCTTTTTCATGTTACATAAAATGTAATATAAGCTATTTCAATGAAAAAATATATATATTTCTTTTAGTAAAAGGATATTTCAGTGTGTTTTCTTTACATTTCCATGTTTTGATTGAAAATGAAGGAAAATGCAAGAAATATATTAACTTTTTATTGCAATTCATTATTTTTTCTCTCAAAATTCCATAAATTATCCCCATTTCAGCGTTTTTAGGAGAATTAACATGTCATCTTCGAAATACTATCTTTTTTTAGTTTAAAAGAAAGAAATATATGCTATTTCACGAAAAAAGTTCCTTTTTACCAAAAAAGTAGATTTTTCGAAGATTTTCAGCTTATTTCATTGTTTTCCTAAAAAAATAAACAAAAATCAATGAATATTGCGACAATATACATTTTTCTCAAAAATTTCTAGAATGACGTGTTTTTCGACGTTTTTAGTAGGAGTATTAACGGCAAATTACAAAAACCCCTCTTTTACAAGTTTAATATATGCAATTTGTATTGAGACAAAATTTCTGCCTAAAAAGTGTCTTTTTCAATCTTTTTATCTTATTTTCATTTGTTGGTGGAAGAAAACCAAAAAATACAATCTTTTTGCGACAATATTTCTTTTCTCTAAAATTCCACAAACTACCCATTTTTCTGTTTTTATCTTTATTTTACGATAATATATATTGTTTGAAAACTGCATAAATGAACCATTTTTTAATGTTTATCAGAGATTTTGAAAAAAAGTATGTTTTTACATCCATAAGTGAGTTTTTTTCTTAATTTTCTTTTAATTTTCATGTTTTAATTAAAAACAAGAAATATTCACTATATATTTTTTTCTCTTTGAAGTTACATAAACTACCCTATTTAAACCTTTTTATTAGTTTTAACAATATTTAGAAGAAAATCCCTTTTTCATGTTAATTAAAATGTAATACAAGCAATTTCATGGAAAAAATATATACATTTTTTTAGAAAAAGGACTTTTCAGTTTTTTTTCTTTACATTTCCATGTTTTGATTGAAAGTGAAGGGAAAAGCAAGAAATATACTAACTTTTTATTGCAATTCATTTTTCTTCTTTCAATATTGCATTTTTAGGAGATTGCGTTTTTAGGAGAATAAACATATCATCTAAGAAAAACAATCTTTTTTTAGTTAAGAAGAAAGGAATATATGCCATTTCACGAAAAAAGTTCATTTTCACCAAAAAAATAGATTATTCAATGATTTTCTGCTTATTTAATTGTTTTCATGAAAAATAAACAAAAAACAATGTATATTGCTACAATATACTATTTTCTTTAAAAAAAATCATAAATGACGTGTTTCTCAACGTTTTAGGAGTATTAACGGCATTTTACACAAAACCCACTTTTAACAAATATAATATATGCAATTTGTATAAAGAGAAAATTTCTGCCTAAAAAGTGACTTTCAATTTTTTATCTTATTTTCATTTGTTGGTGGAAGAAAACCAAAAAATATATTCCTTTTTGCAATAATATACCTTTTCTCTAAAATTGCATGAACTACCCATTTTTATGTTTTTAACCTTGTTTTACGATAATATTTTTTTTCTTTAAAACTGTACAAATGACCCTTTTTTCAATGTTTTTCAGAGATTTAGAAAAAAAGTATGTTTTTACATCTAAAAGTGAGTTTTTCAGTAATTTTCTTTTAATTTTCATGTTTTAATTAAAAGCAAGACCAATACACTATATGTTTTTTTCTCTTTAAAAGTTACATAAACTACCTTATTGAAACCTTTTTATTGGTTTTAACTACATATTGAAGAAAGCCCTTTTTCATGTTAAATAAAATGTAATACAAGCTATTTCAATGAAAAAAAATATGTTCCTTTCAGAAAAAGGATTTTTCAGTGTTTTTTCTTTACATTTCCATGTTTTGATTGAAAATGAAAGAAAAAGCAAGAAATATATTAACTTTTTATTGCAATTCAATTTTTCTCTCTCAAAATTGCATTAATTATCCCCTTTTTAGCGTTTTTAGGAAAATTAACATCTCATCTAAGAAAGACCATTTTTTTTTAGTTAAGAAGAAAGGAATATATGGCATTACACGAAAAATGTTCCTTTTCACCGAAAAAGTAGATTTTACGATGATATTTTGCTTTTATCATTGTTTTCATAAAAAAATAAACAAAAAACAATGAATATTACGACACTATACATTTTTCTCAAAATTTTCATAAATGACGTGTTTTCAACGTTTTTAGGAGTGTTAACGGTATTTTACACAAAACCCCCTTTTACAAGTATAATATATACAATTTGTATCAACACAAAATTTCTGCCTAAAAAGTGACTTTTTCAATGTTTTTATCTTATTTTAATTTTTTGGTTGAAGAAAACAAAAAAATACATTATTTTTTGCGACAAATTTTCTTTCTTATAAAATTGCACAAACTACCCCTTTTTATGTTTTTATCCTTATTTTACGATAATATTTTTTTTCTCTAAAGCTGCATAAATGTCCCTTTTTTCAATGTTTTTCATATATTTAGAAAAAAGTATGTTTCTACATCCTAAAGTCATTTTTTCTTTAATTTTATTTTAATTTTCATGTTTTAATAAAAAACAAGAGCAATACACTATATATTTTTTTTCTCTTTAAAGTTACATAAACTACCCTATTTAAATCTTTTCATTGTTTTTAACAACATTTTAAGAAAATCCCTTTTTCATGTTACATAAAATGTAATAGAAGCTATTTCAATGAAAAAATATATATATTTCTTTTAGGAAAAGGATATTTCAGTGTTTTTTTTTACAACTCCATTTTTTGATTGAAAATGAAGGAAAATGCAAGAAAAAGATATTAACTTTTTATTGCAATTCATTATTTTTTCTCTCAAAATTCCATAAATTATCCCCTTTTCAGCGTTTTTAGGAGAACTAATATGTCATCTACGAAATACTATCTTTTTTTTAGTTAAGAAGAAAGAAATGTATGCTATTTCACGAAAAAAGTTCCTTTTTACCGAAAAAGTATATTTTTCGATGATTTTCAGCTTATTGCATTGCTTTCCTAAAAAATAAAGAAAAATCAATGAATATTGCGACAATATACTTTTTTCTCAAAAATTTCAAGAATGACGTGTTTTTTCGACGTTTTTAGGAGTATTAACGGCAATTTACAAAAAACCCTTATTTACAAGTATAATATATGCAATTTGCATAAAGAAAAAAATTCTGCCTAAAAAGTGACTCTTTCAATGTTTTTATCTTATTTTCATTTGTTGGTGGAGGAAAACCAAAAATTACATTATTTTTTGCGACAATATTTCTTTTTTTATAAAATTGCAAAAAACTACCCTATTTTATGTTTTCATTCTTATTTTACGATAATACATTTTTATCTCTAAAACTACATAAATGACCCTTTTTTCAATGTTTTGCAGAGATTTGGAAACAAAAAAGTATGTTTTTACATCCTAAAGTGAGTTTTTCAATAATTTCTTTTAATTTTCATGTTTTATTTAAAAACAAGACCAATACACTATATATTTTTTTCTCTTTTCCATGTTTTGATTGAAAATGAAGGAAACAGCAATAAATATATTAACTTTTTATTGCAAATAATTTTTTTCTCTCAAAATTGCATAAATCATCCCCTTTTCAGCGTTTTTAGGAGAATTAACATCTCGTCTAAGAAATACCATCTTTTTTTTAGTTAAGAAGAAGATAATATATGACACTTAACGAAAAAAGTTCATTTTAACCAGAAATGTAGATTTTTCGATGATATTCTGCTTATTTCATTGTTTTCATAAAAAAAAACAAAAAAAAAAACAATAAATATTGCGACAACATACTTTTTTCTCAAAAATTACATAAATGACGTATTTTTCAACGTTTTCAGGATTATTAACGACATTTCACTCAAAACTCACTATTACACGTTTTATATATGCAATTTGTATACAGACAAAATTTCTGCCTAAAAAGTCTTTTTCAGTATTTTTATCTTATTTTCATTTTTTGGTTGAAGAAAACCAAAAAATACATACTTTTTTGCGACAATATTTCTTTTCTCTAAAATTGCACAAACTACCCATTTTTCTGTTTTTATCTTTATTTTACGATAATATATATATTTTTTAAAACTGCATAAATGAACCATTTTTTAATGTTTTTCAGAGATTTTGAAAAAAAGTATGTTTTTTACATCCATAAGTGAGTTTTTTAGTAATTTTCTTTTAATTTTCATGTTTTAATTAAAAACAAGACCAATACACTATATATTTTTTTTCTCTTTGAAGTTACATAAACTACCCTATTTAAACCTTTTTATTAGTTTTACCAATGTTTAGAAGAAAATCCCTTTTTCATGTTAATTAAAATGTAATACAAGCAATTTCATGGAAAATATATATATATTTCTTTTAGAAAAAGGACTTTTCAGTTTTTTTTCTTTACATTTCCATGTTTTGATTGAAAATGAAGGGAAAAGCAAGAAATATATAAACTTTTTATTGCAATTCATTTTTCTTCTCTCAAAATTGCATTTTTAGGAGATTGAGTTTTTACGAGAATAAACATCTCATCTAAGAAAGACAATGTTTTTTTTAGTTAGGAAGAAAGGAATATATGCCATTTCACGAAAAAAGTTCATCTTCACCAAAAAAGTAGATTATTCGATGATTTTCTGCTTATTTAATTGTTTTCATGAAAAATAAACAAAAACAATGAACATTGCGACAATATACTTTTTTCTTTAAAAAATAATAAATAACGTGTTTTTCAACGTTTTAGGAGTATTAACGGCATTTTACACAAAACCCACTTTTACAAGTATAATATATGCAATTTGTATAAAGAGAAAATTTCTGCCTAAAAAGTGACTTTCAATTTTTTATCTTATTTTCATTTGTTGGTGGAAGAAAACTAAAAAATATATTCTTTTTTGCAACAATAAATCTTTTCTCTAAAATTGCACGAACTACCCATTTTTATGTTTTTATCCTTGTTTTACGATAATATATTTTTTCTTTAAAACTGTACAAATGACCCTTTTTTCAATGTATTTCAGAGATTTAGAAAAAAATTATGTTTTTACATCTAAAAGTGAGTTTTTCAGTAATTTTCTTTTAATTTTCATGTTTTAATTAAAAGCAAGACCAATACATTATATATTTTTTTCTCTTTAAAAGTTACATAAACTACCCCATTGAAACATTTTTATAGGTTTTAACTACGTATTGAAGAAAGCCCTTTTTCATGTTAAATAAAATGTAATACAAGCTATTTCAATGAAAAAAATATGTTTCTTTCAGAAAAAGGATTTTTCAGTGTTTTTTCTTTACATTTCCATGTCTTGATTGAAAATGAAAGAAAAAGCAAGAAATATATTAACTTTTTATTGCAATTCATTTTTTCTCTCTCAAAATTGCATAAATAATCCCCTTTTTAGCGTTTTTAGGAAAATTAACATCTCATCTAAGAAAAACCTTTTTTTTTTTTAGTTAAGAAGAAAGGAATATATGCCATTACACGAAAAAAATTCCTTTTCACCGAAAAAGTAGATTTTACGATGATTTTTTGCTTTTATCATTGTTTTCATAAAAAAATAAACAAAAAACAATGAATATTGCGACAATATACATTTTTCTCAAAAATGTCATAAGTGACGTGTTTTTCAACGTTTTTAGGAGTCTTAACGGCATTTTACACGAAACCCCCTTTAACAAGTATAATATATACAATTTCTATCAACACAAAATTTCTGCCTAAAAAGTGACTTTTCAATGTTTTTATCTTATTTTAATTTTTTGGTGGAAGAAAACAAAAAAATATATAATTTTTTGCGACAAATTTTCTTTCTTATAAAATTGCACAAACTGCCCCTTTTTATGTTTTTATCCTTATTTTACGATAATATATTTTTTTCTCTAAAGCTGCATAAATAGACCTTTTTTCAATGTTTTTCAGATATTTCGAAAAAAAGTATGTTTTTCATCCTAAAGTGAGTTTTTCAGTAATTTTATTTTAATTTTCATATATTAATAAAAAACAAGAGCAATGCACTATATATTTTTTTTCTCTTTAAAGTTACATGAACTACACTATTTAAATCTTTTTATTGTTTTTAACATTTTAAGAAAATCCTTTTTTCATGTTACATAAAATGTAATACAAGCTATTTCATTGAAAAAATATATATATTTCTTTTAGGAAAAGGATTTTTCAGTGTGTTTTCTTTACATTTCCATGTTTTGATTGAAAATGAAGGAAAATGCAAGAAATATATTAACTTTTTATTGCAATTCATTATTTTTTCTCTCAAAATTCCATAAATTATCCCCATTTCAGCGTTTTTAGGAGACTTAACATGTCATCTTTGAAATACTATCTTTTTTTAGTTAAGAAGAAAGAAATATATGCTATTTCACGAAAAAAATTCCTTTTTACCAAAAAAGTAGATTTTTCGATGATTTTCAGCTTATTTCACTGTTTTCCTAAAAAATAAACAAAAATCAATGAATATTGCGACAATATACTTTTTTCTCAAAAATTTCAGGAATGACGTGTTTTTCGACTTTTTTAGGAGTATTAACGGCAATTAAAAAAAAAAAATCCCTTTTACAAGTATAATATATTTAATTTGTATAAAGAAAAAATTTCTGCCTAAAATGTGACTTTCAATGTTTTTATCTTATTTTCATTTGTTGGTGGAGGAAAACCAAAAAACACATTATTTTTTGCGGCAATATTTCTTTTTTATGAAATTGAAAAAAAACTACCCATTTTTATGTTTTTATCCTTATTTTACGATAATATATTTTTATCTTTAAAACTGCATAAATGACACTTTTTTCAATGTTTTTCAGAGATTTGGAAAAAAAAGTATGTTTTTACATCCAAAAGTGAGTTTTTCAGTAATTTTCTTTTAATTTTCATGTTTTAATTAAAAACAAGACCAATACACTATATATTTTTTTCTCTTTTCCATGTTTTGATTGGAAATGAAGAAAACAGCAATAAATATATTAACTTTTTATTGCAATTCATTTTTTTCTCTCAAAATTGCATAAATTATCCCCTTTTTACCATTTTTAGGAGAATTAACATCTCGTCTAAGAAATACCATCTTTTTTTTTTAGTGAAGAAGAAAGGAATATATGACACTTCACGAAAAAAGTTCATTTTAACCAGAAATGTAGATTTTTCGATGAAATTCTGCTTATTTCATAAATAAGCAGTATATCATAAATAAATAATAAACAAAAAACAATGAATATTGCGACAATATACTTTTTTCTCAAAAATTTCATAAATGACGTGTTTTCCAACGTTTTCAGCATTATTAACGGCATTTCACTCAAAATCACTATTACACGTGTTATATATGCAATTTGTATAAAGAAAAAATTTCTGCCTAAAAAGTGTCTTATTCAATGTTTTTATCTTATTTTCATTTGTTGGTGGAAGAAAAGCAAAAAATACATTCATTTTTTCGAAAATATTTCTTTTCTCTAAAATTGCACAGACCACCCATTTTTGTGTTTTTTTCTTTATTCTACGATAATATATATATTTTTAAAACTGCATAAATGAAACATTTTTTAATATTTTGAAGAAATTTTGAAAAAAAGTATGTTTTTACATCTAAAACTGAGTTTTTCAGTAAATTTCTTTTAATTTTCATGTTTTAATTAAAAACAAGACCAATACATTATATATTTTTTTCTCTTTAAAAGTTACATAAACTACCCTATTGAAACATTTTTATTGGTTTTAACTAAGTATTGAAAAAAGCCCTTTTTCATGTTAAATAAAATGTAATACAAGCTATTTCAATGAAAAAAATATGTTTCTTTCAGAAAAAGGATTTTTCAGTGTTTTTTCTTTACATTTCCATGTTTTGATTGAAAATGAAAGAAAAAGCAAGAAATATATTAACTTTTTATTGCAATTCATTTTTTCTCTCTCAAAATTGCATAAATTATCCCTTTTTTAGCGTTTTTAGGAAAATTAACATCTCATCTAAGAAAGACCTTTTTTTTTAGTTAAGAAGAAGGAATATATGCCATTACACGAAAAAAATTCCTTTTCACCGAAAAAGTAGATTTTACGATGATTTTTTGCTTTTATCATTGTTTTCATAAAAAAAATATACAAAAAACAATGAATATTGCGACAATAACATTTTTCTCAAAAATTTCATAAATGGCGTGTTTTTCAACGTTTTTAGGAGTCTTAACGGCATTTTACACAAAACCCCCTTTAACAAGTATAATATATACAATTTGTATCAACACAAAATTTCTGCCTAAAAAGTGACTTTTTCAATGTTTTTATCTTATTTTAATTTTTTGGTGGAAGAAAACAAAAAAAATATATTATTTTTTGCGACAAATTTTCTTTCTTATAAAATTGCACAAACTACCTCTTTTTATGTTTTTATCCTTATTTTACGATAATATATTTTTTTCCCTAAAGCTGCGTAAATGACCCTTTTTTCAATGTTTTTCAGAAATTTAGAAAAAAAGTATGTTTTTACATTCTAAAGTGAGTTTATCAGTAATTTTATTTTAATTTTCATGTTTTAATAAAAAAAACAAGAGCAATACACTATATATTTTTTTTCTCTTTAAAGTTAAATGAACTACCCTATTTAAATCTTTTTATTGTTTTTAATAACATTTTAAGAAAATCCCTTTTTCATGTTACATAAAATGTAATTCAAGCTATTTCAACGAAAATAATATATATATTTCTTTTAGGAAAAGGATATTTCAGTGCGTTTTCTTTACATTTCCATGTTTTGATTGAAAATGAAGGAAAATGCAAGAAATATATTAACTTTTTATTGCAATTCATTATTTTTTCTCTCAAAATTCCATAAATTATCCCCATTTCAGCGTTTTTAGGAGAATTAACATGTCATCTTCGAAATACTATCTTTTTTTAGTTAAGAAGAAAGAAATATATGCTATTTCACGAAAAAAGTTCCTTTTTACCAAAAAAGAAGATTTTTCGATGATTTTCAGCTTATTTCACTGTTTTCCTAAAAAATAAACAAAAATCAATGAATATTGCGACAATATACTTTTTTCTCAAAAATTTCAGGAATGACGTGTTTTTCGACGTTTTTAGGAGTATTAACGGCAATGTACAAAAAACCCCCCTTTTACAAGTAAAATATATTCAATTTGTATAAAGAAAAAATGTCTGCCTAAAAAGTGACTCTTTCAATGTTTTTATCTTATTTTCATTTGTTGGTGGAGGAAAACCAAAAAATACATTATTTTTTGAGACAATATTTCTTTTTTATAAAATTGCAAAAAACTACCCATTTTTATGTTTTTATCCTTATTTTACGATAATATATTTTTATCTCTAAAACTGCATAAATGACCTTTTTTTCAATGTTTTTCAGAGATTTGGAAAAAAAAGTATGTTTTTACATCCTAAAGTGAGTTTTTCAGTAATTTTCTTTTAAATTTCATGTTTTAATTAAAAACAAGACCAATACACTATATATTTTTTTCTCTTTTCCATGTTTTGATTGAAAATGAAGGAAACAGCAATAAATATATTAACTTTTTATTGCAATTCATTTTTTTCTCTCAAAATTGAATCAATTATCCCCTTTTCAGTGTTTTTAGGGGAATTAACATCTCGTCTAAGAAATACCATCTTTTTTTTAGTGAAGAAGAAAGGAATATATGACACTTCACGAAAAAAGTTCATTTTAACCAGAAATGTAGATTTTTCGATGATATTCTGCTTATTTCATAAATAAGCAGAATATCATAAATAAATTATTAACAAAAAACAATGAATATTGCGACAATATACTTTTTTCTCAAAAATTTCATAAATGATGTGTTTTCCAACTTTTTCAGGATTATTAACGGCATTTCACTCAAAACTCACTATTACACGTGTTATATATGCAATTTGTATAAAGACAACATTTTTGCCTAAAAAGTGTCTTTTTCAATGTTTTTATCTTATTTTCATTTGTTGGTGGAAGAAAACCAAAACATACATTCATTATTGCGAAAATATTTCTTTTCTGTAAAATTGCACAAACCACCCATTTTTATGTTTTTATCTTTATTTTACGATAATATATATTGTTTTAAAACTGCATAAATGAACCATTTTTTAATGTTTTTCAGAGATTTTGAAAAAAAGTATGTTTTTACATCCAAAAGTGAGTTTTTTAGTAATTTTCTTTTAATTTTCATGTTAATTAATTAAAAACAAGACCAATACACTATATATATATTTTTTTAAAGTTACATAAACTACCCTATTTAAACCTTTTTATTAGTTTTAACAATATTTAGAAGAAAATCCCTTTTTCATATTAATTAAAAAGTAATACAAGCAATTTCATGGAAAAAATATATATATTTCTTTGAGGAAAAGGATTTTTGTTTTTTTTCTTTATATTTCCATGTTTTAATTGAAAATAAAAGAAAAAGCAAGAAATATATTAACTTTTTATTGCAATTCATTTTTTCTCTCTCAAAATTGCATAAATTCTCCCCTTTTTAGCGTTTTTAGGAGAATTAACATCTCATCTAAAAAAGACCATTTTTTTTAGTTAAGAAGAAAGGAATATATGCCATTACACGAAAAAATTCCTTTTCACCGAAAAGTAGATTTTACGATGATTTTCTGCTTATATCATTGTTTTCATTAAAAAAAAATAAACAAAAAACAATGAATAATGCGAAAATATACATTTTTCTCAAAAATTTCATAAATGAAGTGTTTTTCAACGTTTTTACGAGTGTTAACGGCATTTTACACAAAACCCCCTTTTACAAGTATAATGTATACAATTTGTATCAACACAAAATTTCTGCCTAAAAAGTGACTTTTTCAATGTTTTTATCTTATTATCATTTTTTGGTGGAAGAAAACAAAAAAATACATTGTTTTTTGCGACAAATTTTCTTTCTTATAACATTGCAAAAATTACCCCTTTTTTATGTTTTTATCCTTATTTTACGATAATATATTTTTTTCTAAAACTGCATAAATGGCCCTTTTTTCAATGTTTTTCAGATATTTAGAAAAAAAGTATGTTTTTTCATCCTAAAGTGAGTTTTTCAGTAATTTTATTTTAATTTTTATGTTTTAATAAAAAACAAGAGCAATACACTATATATTTTTTTCTCTTTAAAGTTACATAAACTACCCTATTTAAATCTTTTTATTGTTTTTAACAACATTTTAAGAAAATCCCTTTTTCATGTTACATAAAATGTAATACAAGCTATTTCAATGAAAAAATATATATATTTCTTTTAGAAAAAGGATATTTCAGTGTGTTTTCTTTACATTTCCATGTTTTGACTGAAAATGAAGGAAAAACAAGAAATATATTAATTTTTTATTGCAATTCATTATATGTTCTCTCAAAATTCCATAAATTATCCCCATTTCAGCGTGTTTAGGAGAATTAACATCTCATCTACGAAATACTATCTTTTTTTAGTTAAGAAGAAAGAAATATATGCTATTTCAGGAAAAAAAATCCTTTTTACCGAAAAAGCAGATTTTCGATGATCTTCAGCTTATTTCATTGTTTTCCTAAAAAATAAACAAAAATCAATGAATATTGCGACAATATACTTTTTCTCAAAAATTTCAGGAATGACGTGTTTTTCGACCTTTTTAGGAGTATTAACGGCAATTTACAAAAAAAAACCCCTTTTACAAGTATAATATATGCAATTTGTATAAAGAAAAAATTTCTTCCTAAAAAGTGACTCTTTCAATGTTTTTATCTTATTTTCATTTGTTGGTGGAGGAAAACCAAAAAATACATTATTTTTTGCGACAATATTTCTTTTTTATAAAATTGCAAAAAACTACCCATTTTTATGTTTTTATCGTTATTTTACGATAATATATTTTTATCTCTAAAACTGCATAAATGAACCTTTTTTCAATGTTATTCAGAGATTTGGAAAAAAAAGTGTTTTTACATCCAAAAGTGAGTTTTTCAATAATTTTCTTTTAATTTTCATGTTTTAATTAAAAACAAGACCAATACACTATATATTTTTTTTGTCTTTTCCATGTTTTGATTGAAAATGAGGGAAAGAGCAATAAATATAAGAACTTTTTATTGCAATTAATTTTTTCTCTCAAAACTGCATCAATTATCCCCTTTTCAGCGTTTTTAGGAGAAAAGGAAAACCATCTCTTTTACGAAAAAAAATATGTTTTTACCCCAAAAGTCACTTTTTTAATAATTTTCTGTTGATTTCAATGTTTTGATTAAAAACAAAAAAATAAACACTATATACATTTTCTTTCTCTTAAACTGTAAAAATTATCAATTTTTAACCTTTTTGGACGTTGAAAAACATTTTGTAGAAAACAACTTTTTTATGTTTTAATATACTTTTTCAATCTAAAATTTAATAAATTACGTTTTTTTCTTCAGTTTTTAAGAGTATTAACGGAATTTTACATAAAACCTCCTTTTACAAGTAACATATGCGATTTGAATTATCCATTTTTTAACGTTTTTAAGAGTTTTACAATAATTTTATGACAAATCCATCTTCCGTTAAAAAAAAAGTATATTTTTACCTCCAAAAGTAAGTTTTTCAATAATTTTCTTTTAATATCCATGTTTTAACTAAAAACATGAACAATACGCTCTAGCGTATTGTTTTTCTCTTTAAAGTTACATAAACTACCCTATTTAAACCTTTTTATTTGTTTTAACAACATTTTGAAGAAGATCTCTTATTCATGTTACATAAAATGTAATACAAGCCATTTAATGAAAAAATATAAATTTCTTTAAGAAAAAGTGTTTTTTCCTTTCATTTCCATGTTTTGAATGAAAATGGAGGAAAAAGGAAGAAATATATTAACTTTTCATGGCAATTCATTTTTTTCTCTCAAAATTGCTTAAATTATCCCATTTCCAGCGTTTCTTGGAGAATTAAGATCTTATCAAAAAAAGACCATCTTTATTTTAGTTCAGAAACAAGGAATATATGCCATTTCACAAAAAAAAGTTTCTGTTCACCGAAAAGGTGAATTGTTCGATGATTTTTTGCTTATTTCATTGTTTTCATAAAAAATAAAGAAAAAACACTGAAGATTGCCACAATATATATTTTTTTCTGAAAAAATTATAAATGACTTGTTTTTCAACGTTTTTAGGAGTATTAACGGCATTTAAAACAAAACCCCTTTTTACAAGTATAATATACACAATTTGAATAAAGAAGAAAATTCTGCCTAAAAAGTGACATTTTCAAGTTTTTTTTCATATTTTCATTTGTTGGTGGAAGAAAACCAAAAAAATACATTCTTTATCTCGACAATATTTTTTTTCTCTAAAATTGCACAAATTAACTATTTTATGCTTTTATCCATATTTTACGAGAATGTATTTATTTTTCTCTAAAACCGCATAAATGACCCTTTTTTCAATGTTTTTCCGAGTTTTAC
>CM035220.1:35319263-35334265 GCA_020233015.1 Callinectes sapidus | reverse complement strand
GTATTAACGGCATTTTAAACAAAACCCTCTTTTACAAGTAATATATATGCACTTTGAATAAAGAAGAAAATTCTGCTTAAAAAGTGACTTTTTCAAGGTTTTTTTCATATTTTCATTTGTTGGTGGAAGAAAACCAAAAAAATATATTCTTTATCTCGACAATATTTTTTTTCTCTAACATTGCACAAATTATTTATTTTTATGCTTTTATCCTTATTTTACGACAATATATTTATTTTTCTCTAAAACCGCATAAACGACCCTTTTTTCAAGGTTTTTCGGAGATTTACTACTTTTAAAAGAAAACCATCTCTTTTACGAAAAAAAATATGATTTTACACAAAAGTCCCTTTTTTAATAATTTTCTATTGATTTCAATGTTTTGATTAAAAACAAAAAAATAAACACTATATACATTTTCTTTCTCTGAAACTGTACAAAGTATCCATTTTTAACCTTTTTGGACGTTTAAACACTTTTTGTAGAAAACAACTTTTTCATGTTACAATATACTTTTTCTATGTAAAATTCCATAAATTACATTTTTTTTTCAGTTTTTGGGAGTATTAAAGGCATTTTACATAAAACCCCCATTTACAAGTATAACATATGCGATTTGAATTATCAATTTTTCAACGTTTTTAAGTGTTTTACAATAATTTTATGTCAAATCCATCTTCCCTTAGAAAATAAAAGTATGTTTTTACATCCAAAAGTGAGTTTTTCAGTAATTTTCTTTGAATTTCCATGTTTTAATTAAAAATATAAACAATATATTATAGCGTATTGTTTTTCTCTTTAAAGTTACATAATATAAGAGAAAAAATTTGTCGCAAAAAATAATGTTTTTTTTTTTTTCTTCCACCAAAAAATGAAAATAAGATAAAAACATTGAAAAAGTCACTTTTTAGAGAGAAATTTTGTGTTGATACAAATTGTATATATTATACTTGTAAAAGGGGGTTTTGTGTAAAATGCCGTTAACACTCCTAAAAACGTTGAAAAACACGTCATTTATAAATTTTTTGAGAAAAATGTATATTATCGCAATATTCATTGTTCTTTGTTTATTTTTTTATGAAAACAATGATATAAGCAGAAAATCATCGTAAAATCTACTTTTTCGGTGAAAAGGAACTTTTTTCGTGTAATGGCATATGTTCCTTTCTTATTAACTAAAAAAAAAATGGTCTTTCTTAGATGAGATGTTAATTCTCCTAAAAACGCTAAAAAGGGGATAATTTATGCAATTTTGAGAGACAAAAAATGAATTGCAATAAAAAGTTAATATATTTCTTGCTTTTTCTTTCATTTTCAATCAAAACATGGAAATGTAAAGAAAAAACACTGAAAAATCCTTTTTCTGAAAGAAACATATATTTTTTTCTTTAAAATAGCTTGTATTACATTTTATTTAACATGAAAAAGGGCTTTCTTCAATATGTAGTTAAAACCAATAAATAGGCTTCAATAGGGTAGTTTATGTAACTTTTAAATATAAAAAAAAATAAATAGTGTATTGGTCTTGTTTTTAATTAAAACATGAAAATTAAAAGAAAATTACTGAAAAACTCACTTTTGGATGTAAAAACATACTTTTTTTCCAAATCTCTGAAAAACATTGAAAAAAGGGTCATTTATGCAGTTTTAGAGATAAAAATATATTATCGTAAAATAAGGATAAAAACAAAAATGGGTTGTTTTTTGCAATTATATAAAAAAGAAATATTGTCGCAAAAAATAATGTATTTTTTGGTTTTCCTCTACCAAAAATTAAAATAAGATAAAAACATTGAAAGAGTCAGTTTTTAAGCAGAATTTTTTTCTTTATACAAATTGCATATATTATTCTTGTAAAAGGGGGGTTTTTGTAAATTGCAGTTAATACTCCTAAAAACGTCGAAAAACACGTCATTCATGAAATTTTTGAGAAAAATGTATATTGTCGCCATATTCATTGATTTTTGTTTATTTTTTAGGAAAACAATGAAATAAGCTGAAAATCAACGAAAAATTTACTTTTTCGGTAAATAGGAACTTTTTTCGTGAAATAGCATATATTTATTTCTTCTTAACTAAAAAAAAATAGTATTTCGTAGATGAGATGTTAATTCTCCTGAAAACGCGGAAAAGGGGATAATTTATGGAATTTTGAGAGAAAAAATAATGAATTGCAATAAAAAGTTAATATATTTCTTGCATTTTCCTTCATTTTCAATCAAAACATGGAAATGTAAAGAAAACACACTGAAATATCCTTTTTGTAAAAGAAATATATATAGTTTTTCATTGAAATAGCTTGTATTACATTTTATGTAACATGAAAAATTGATTTTCTTAAAATGTTGTTAAAAACAATAAAAAGATTTAAATAGGGTAGTTTATGTAACTTTAAAGAGAGAAAAAATATATAGTGTATTGTTCTTGTTTTTTTATTAAAACATGAAAATTAAAATAAAATTACTGAAAAACTCACTTTAGGATGTAAAAACATACTTTTATTCTAAATATCTGAAAAACATTGAAAAAAAAGGCCATTTATGCAGTTTTAGAGAAAAAAATATATTATCGTATAATAAGGATAAAAACATAAAAAGGGGTAGTTTCTGCAATTTTATAAGAAAGAAAATTTGTCGCAAAAAATTATGTATTTTTTTGTTTTCTTCCACCAAAAAATGAAAATAAGATAAAAACATTGAAAAAGTCACTTTTTAAACAGAAATTTTGGGTTGATACAAATTGTATATATTATACTTGTAAAAGGGGGTTTTGTGTAAAATGCCGTTAACACTCCTAAAAACGTTGAAAAACACGTCATTTATAAAATTTTTGAGAAAAATGTATATGTTCGCAATATTAATTGTTTTTTGTTTATTTTTTTATGAAAACAATGATATAAGCAGAAAATCATCGTAAAATCTAATTTTTCGGTGAAAAGAAACTTTTTTCGTGTAATGGCATATATTCCTTTCTTCTTAACTAAAAAAAAAAATGGTCTTTCTTAGATGAGATGTTAATTCTCCTTAACACGCTAAAAAAGGGGATAATTTATGCAATTTTGAGAGAGAAAGAATGAATTGCAATAAAAAGTTAATATATTTCTTGCTTTTTCTTTCATTTTCAATCAAAACATGGAAATGTAAAGAAAAAACACTGAAAAATTCTTTTTCTGAAATAAAAAAAAATTTTTTTCATTGAAATAGCTTGTATTACATTTTATTTAACATGAAAAAGGGCTTTCTTCAATATGTACTTAAAACCAATAAAAAGGTTTCAATAGGGTAGTTTATGTAACTTTTAAAGAGAAAAAAATATATAGTGTATTCGTCTTCTTTTTAATTAAAACATGAAAATTAAAAGAAAATTACTGAAAAACTCACTTTTAGATGTAAAAACATACTTTTTTTCTAAATCTCTGAAAAACATTGAAAAAAGGGTCATTTGTACAGTTTTAAAGAAAATAATATATTATCGTAAAACAAGGATAAAAACATAAAAATGGGTAGTTCGCGCAATTTTAGGGAAAAAATATATTGTTGCAAAAAAGAATGTATTTTTTGGTTTTCTTCCACCAACAAATGAAAATAAGATAAAAAAATTGAAAAAGTCACTTTTTTGGCAGAAATTTTCTCTTTATACAAATTGCATATATTATATTTGTAAAAGTGGGTTTTGTGTAAAATACCGTTAATACTCCAAAAAAGTTGAACAACACGTCATTTATAATTTTTTTAAGAAAAAAGTATATTGTCGCAATATTCATTGTTTTTTGTTTATTTTTCAGGAAAACAATGAAATAAGCAGAAAATCATCGAATAATCTACTTTTTTTTGGTGGAAATGAACTTTTTTCGTGAAATGGCATATATTCCTTTCTTCTTAACTAAAAAAAGAATGTCTTTCTTAGATGAGCTGTTTATTCTCCTAAAAACGCAATCTCCTAAAAATGCAATTTTCAGAGAAGAAGAATGAATTGCAATAAAAAGTTAATATATTTCTTGCTTTTTACTTCATTTTCAATCAAAACATGGAAATATAAAGAAAAAAAATTGAAAAATCATTTTCCTACAAGAAATATATATTTTTTTTCCATGAAACTGCTTGTATTACATTTAAATTAACATGAAAAAGGGATTTTCTTCTTAATATTGTTAAAACTAATAAAAAGGTTTAAATAGGGTAGTTTATGTAACTTTAAAGAGAAAAAAATATATAGTGTATTGGTCTTGTTTTTAATTAAAACATGAAAATTAAAAGAAAATTACTAAAAAACTCACTTATGGATGTAAAAACATACTTTTTTTTCAAAATCTCTGAAAAACATTAAAAAATGGTTCATTTATACAGTTTTAAAAATATACATATTATAGTAAAATAAATATAAAAGCAGAAAAATGGGTAGTTTGTGCAATTTTAGAGAAAAGAAATATTGTCGCAAAAAAGATGTATTTTTTGGTTTTCTTCCACCAACGAATGAAAGTAAGATAAAAACATTGAAAAAGACACTTTTTAGGCAGAAATTTTGTCTTTATACAAATTGCAAATATAACACGTGTAATAGTGAGTTTTGAGTGAAATGCCGTTAATAATCCTGAAAACGTTGGAAAACACGTCATTTATGAAATTATTGAGAAAAAAGTATATTGTCGCAATTTTCATTGTTTTTTGTTTATTTTTTTATGAAAACAATGAAATAAGCAGAATATCATCGAAAAATCTACATTACTGGTTAAAATCAACTTTTTTCGTTAAGTGTCATATATTCCTTTCTTCTTAACTAAAAAAAAGATGGTATTTCTTAGTCGAGATATTAATTCTCCTAAAAATTTGGAAATGGGGGTAATTTACACAATTTTGAGAGAAAAAAATGAATTGCAATAAAAAGTAAATATATTTATTGCTGTTTCCTTCATTTTCAATCAAAACATGGAAAAGAGAAAAAAATATATAGTGTATTGGTCTTGTTTTTAATTAAAACATGAAAATTAAAAGAAAATTACTAAAAAACTCACTTATGGATGTAAAAACATACTTTTTTTCAAAATCTCTGAAAAACATTAAAAAATGGTTCATTTATGCAGTTTAAAAAATATATATATTATCGTAAAATAAATGTAAAAACAGAAAAATGGGTAGTTTGTGCAATTTTAGAGAAAAGAAATATTGTCGCAAAAAAGAATGCATTTTTTGGTTTTCTTCCACCAACAAATGAAAATAAGATAAAAACATTGAAAAAGACACTTTTTAGGCAGAAATTTTGTCTTTATACAAATTGCATATATAACACGTGTAATAGTAAGTTTTAAGTTAAATGCCGTTAATAATCCTAAAAAAGTTGGTAAACACGTCATTTATGAAATTTTTTAGAAAAAAGTATATTGTCGCAATTTTCATTGTTTTTTGTTTATTTCTTATGAAAACAATGAAATAAGCAGAATATCATCGAAAAATCTACATTCCTGGTTAAAATGAACTTTTTTCGTGGTGTCATATATTCCTTTCTTCTTAACTAAAAAAAGATGGTATTTCTTAGACGAGATGTTAATTCTCCTAAAAACGCTGAAATGGGGATAATTTAAGCAATTTTGAGAGAAAAAAATGAATTGCAATAAAAAGTTAATATATTTATTGCTGTTTCCTTAATTTTCAATCAAAACATGGAAAAGAGAAAAAAAATATAAAGTGTATTGGTCTTGTTTTTAATTAAAACATGGAAATTATAAGAAAATTACTGAAAAACTCACTTTTGGATGTAAAAACATACTTTTTTTCCAAATCTCTGAAAAACATTGAAAAAAGGGTCATTTATGCAGTTTTAGAGATAAAAATATATTATCGTAAAATAACGATAAAAACATAAAAATGGGTATTTTTTTGCATTTTTATAAAAAAGAAATATTGTCGCATAAAATAATGTATTTTTTGGTTTTCCTCCACCAACAAATGAATATAAGATCAAAACATTGAAAGAGTCACTTTTTAGGCAGAAATTTTTTCTTTATACAAATTGCATATATTATTCTTTTAAAAGGGTTTTTTTTGTAAATTGCCATTAATACTCCTTAAAAACGTCGAAAAACACGTCATTCCTGAAATTTTTGAGAAAAATGTATATTGTCGCAATATTCATTGATTTTTCTTTATTTTTTAGGAAAACAATGAAATAAGCTGAAAATCAACGAAAAATTTACTTTTTCGGTAAAAAGGAACTTTTTTCGTGAAATAGCATATATTTCTTTCTTCTTAACTAAAAAAAGATATTATTTCGTACATGAGATGTTAATTCTCCTAAAAACGCTAAAAAGGGGATAATTTATGGAATTTTGAGAGAAAAAATAATGAATTGCAATAAAAAGTTAATATATTTCTTGCATTTTCCTTCATTTTCAATCAAAACATGGAAATGTAAAGAAAACACACTGAAATATCCTTTTTCTAAAAGAAATATATATATTTTTTCATTGAAATAGCTTGTATTACATTTTTAGTAAAATGAAAAATTGATTTTCTTAAAATGTTGTTAAAAAGAATAAAAAGATTTAAATAGGGTAGTTTATGTAACTTTAAAAAGAAATAAATATATAGTGCATTGCTCTTGTTTTTTTATTAAAACATGAAAATCAAAATAAAATTACTGAAAAACTCACTTTAGGATGTAAAAACATACTTTTTTTCCAAATCTCTGAAAAACATTGAAAAAAGGGTCATTAATGCAGTTTTAGAGATAAAAATATATTATCATAAAATAAGGATAAAAACATAAAAATGGGTATTTTTTTGCATTTTTATAAAAAAGAAATATTGTCGCAAAAAATAATGTATTTTTTGGTTTTCCTCCACCAACAAATGAATATAAGATAAAAACATTGAAAGAGTCACTTTTTAGGCAGAAATTTTTTCTTTATACAAATTGCTTATATTATTCTTTTAAAAGGGTTTTTTTTGTAAATTGCCGTTAATACTCCTTAAAAACGTCGAAAAACACGTCATTCCTGAAATTTTTGAGAAAAATGTATATTGTCGCAATATTCATTGATTTTTGTGTAAAATGCAGTTAACACTCCTAAAAACGTTGAAAAACACGTCATTTATAAAAATTTTGAGAAAAGTGTATATTGTCGCAATATTCATTGTTTTTTGTTTATTTTTTTATGAAAACAATGATATAAGCAGAAAATCATCGTAAAATCAACTTTTTCGGTGAAAAGGAACTTTTTTCGTGTAATGGCATATATTCCTTACTTCTTAACTAAAAAAAAAAATGGTCTTTCTTAGATGAGATGTTAATTCTCCTAAAAACGCTAAAAAGGGGATAATTTATGCAATTTTGAGAGAGAAAAATGAATTGCAATAAAAAGTTAATATATATCTTGCTTTTTCTTTCATTTTCAATCAAAACATGGAAATGTAAAGAAAAAACACTGAAAAATCCTTTTTCTGAAAGAAACATATTTTTTTTTTCATTGAAATAGCTTGTATTACATTTTATTTAACATGAAAAAGGGCTTTCTTCAATATGTAGTTAAAACCAATAAAAAGGTTTGAATAGGGTAGTTTATGTAACTTTTAAAGAGAAAAAAATATATAGTGTATTAGTCTTGTTTTTAATTAAAACATGAAAATTAAAAGAAAATTACTGAAAAACTCGCTTTTGGATGTAAAAACATACTTTTTTTTCCAAATCTCTGAAAAACATTGAAAAAAGGGTCATTTATGCAGTTTTAGAGATAGAAATATATTATCGTAAAATAAGTATAAAAACATAAAAATGGGTAGTTTTTTGCAATTTTATAAAAAAAAAATATTGTCGCAAAAATTAATGTATTTTTTGGTTTTCCTCCACCAACAAATGAAAATAAGATAAAAACATTGAAAGAGTCACTTTTTAGGCAGAATTTTTTTCTTTATACAAATTGCATATATTATACTTGTAAAAGGGGGGTTTTTGTAAATTGCCGTTAATACTCCTAAAAACGTCAAAAAACACGTCATTCCTGAAATTTTTGAAAAAAATGTATATTGTCGCAATATTCATTGATTTTTGTTTATTTTTTAGGAAAACAATTAAATAAGCAGAAAATCAACGAAAAATTTACTTTTTCGGTAAAAAGGAACTTTTTTCGTGAAATAGCATATATTTCTTTCTTCTTAACTAAAAAAAGATAGTATTTCGTAGATGAGATGTTAATTCTTCTAAAAACGCGGAAAAGGGGATAATTTATGGAATTTTGAAAGAAAAAATAATGAATTGCAATAAAAAGTTAATATATTTCTTGCATTTTTCTTCATTTTCAATCAAAACATGGAAATGTAAAGAAAACACACTGAAATATCCTTTTTTAAAAGAAATATATATATTTTTTCATTGAAATAAAATTACTGAAAAACTCACTTTAGGATGTAAAAACATACTTTTTTTCTAAATATCTGAAAAACATTGACAAAAGGGCCATTTATGCAGTTTTAGAGAAATAAACATATTATCGTAAAATAAGGATAAAAACATAAAAAGGGGTAGTTTGTGCAATTTTATAAGAAAGAAAATTTGTCGCAAAAAATAATGTATTTTTTTGTTTTCTTCCACCAAAAAATGAAAATAAGATAAAAACTTTGAAAAAGTCACTTTTTAGGCAGAAATTTTGTGTTGATACAAGTTGCATATACTATACTTGTAAAAGAGGGTTTTCTGTAAAATGCCGTTAACACTCCTAAAAACGTCGAAAAACACGTAATTTATAAAAAATTTTAGAAAAATGTATATTGTCGCAATATTCATTGTTATTTGTTTATTTTTTTATGAAAACAATGATATAAGCAGAAAATCATCGTAAAATCTACTTTTTCGGTGAAAAGAAACTTTTTTTCGTGTAATGGCATATATTCCTTTCTCCTTAACTAAAAAAAAAATTCGTCTTTCTTAGATGAGATGTTAATTCTCCTAAAAACGCTAAAAAGGGGATAATTTATGCAATTTTGAGAGAGAAAAAATGAATTGCAATAAAAAGTTAATATATTTCTTGCTTTTTCTTTCATTTTCAATCAAAACATGGAAATGTAAAGAAAAAACACTGAAAAATCCTTTTTCTGAAAGAAACATATATTTTTTTCATTGAAATAGCTTGTATTACATTTTATTTAACATGAAAAAGGGCTTTCTTCAATATGTAGTTAAAACCAATAAAAAGGTTTCAATAGGGTAGTTTATGTAACTTTTAAAGACAAAAAAAATATATAGTGTATTGGTCTTGTTTTTAATTAAAACATGAAAATTAAAAGAAAATTATGAAAAACTCACTTTTAGATGTAAAAACTGACTTTTTTTCTAAATCTCTGAAAAACATTGAAAAAAGGGTCATTTGTACAGTTTTAAAGAAAAAAATATATTACCGTAAAACAAGGATAAAAACATAAAAATGGGTAGTTCGTGCAATTTTAGAGAAAAGATATATTGTTGCAAAAAAGAATGTATTTTTTGGTTTTCTTCCACCAACAAATGAAAATAAGATAAAAAATTGAAAAAGTCACTTTTTAGGCAGAAATTTTCTCTTTATACAAATTGCATATATTATATTTGTAAAAGTGGATTTTGTGTAAAATGCCGTTAATACTCCTAAAGCGTTCAAAAACACGTCATTTATGATATTTTTAAGAAAAAAGTATATTTTCGCAATATTCATTGTATTTTGTTTATTTTTCATGAAAACAATGAAATAAGCAGAAAATCATCAAATAATCTACTTTTTTGGTGCAAATGAACTTTTTTCGTGAAATGGCATATATTCCTTTCTTCTTAACTAAAAAAAGATTGTCTTTTTTAGATAAGATGTTTATTCTCCTAAAAACGCAATATCCTAAAAATGCAATTTTGAGAGAAGAAAAATGAATTGCAATAAAAAGTTAATATATTTCTTGCTTTTTCTTTCATTTTCAATCAAAACATGGAAATATAAAGAAAAAAAATTGAAAAATACTTTTCCTAAAAGAAATATATATATTTTTTCCATGAAATTGCTTGAATTACATTTAAATTAACATGAAAAAGGGATTTTCTTCTAAATATTGTTAAAACTAATAAAAAGGTTTAAATATTGTAGTTTATGTAACTTTAAAGAGAAAAAAGTATATAGTGTATTGGTCTTGTTTTTAATTAAAACATGAAAATTAAAAGAAAATTACTGAAACACTCACTTTCGGATGTAAATTTAGAAATAAAAATATATTATCGTAAAATAAGGATAAAAACATAAAAATGGGTAGTTTTTTGCAATTTTATAAAAAAGAAATATTGTCGCAAAAACTAATATATTTTTTGGTTTTCCTCCACCAACAAATGAAAATAAGATAAAAACGTTGAAAGAGTCACTTTTTAGGCAGAATTTTTTTCTTTATTCAAATTGCATATATTATACTTGTAAAAGGGGGGTTTTTGTAAATTGCCGTTAATAATCCTAAAAACGTCGAAAAACACGTCATTCCTGAAATTTTTGAGAAAAATGTATATTGTCTCAATATTCATTGATTTTTGTTTATTTTTTAAGAAAACAATTGAATAAGCTGAAAATCAACGAAAAATTTACTTTATCGGTAAAAAGGAACTTTTTTCGTGAAATAGCATATATTTCTTTCTTCTTAACTAAAAAAAGATAGTATTTCGTAGATGAGATGTTAATTCTCCTAAAAACGCGAAAAAGGGGATAATTTATGGAATTTTGAGAGAAAAAATAATGAATTGCAATAAAAAGTTAATATATTTCTTGCATTTTCCTTCAATTTCAATCAAAACATGGAAATGTATAGAAAACACACTGAAATATCCTTTTTCTAAAAGACATATATACTTTTTTTTCATTGAAATAGGTTGCATTACATTTTATGTAACATGAAAAAGGGATTTTCTTAAAATGTTGTTAAAAACAATAAAAAGATTTAAATAGGGTAGTTTATGTAACTTTAAAGAGAAAAAAATATATAGTGTATTGCTCTTGTTTTTTTATTAAAACATGAAAATTAAAATAAAATTACTGAAAAACTTACTTTAGGATGTAAAAACATACTTTTTTCTAAATATCTGAAAAACATTGAAAAAAGGGCCATTTATGCAGTTTTAGAGAAAAAAATATATTATCGTAAAATAAGGATAAAAACATAAAAAGGGGTAGTTTGTGCAATTTTATAAGAAAGAAAATTTGTCGCAAAAAATAATGTATTTTTTTGTTTTCTTCCACCAAAAAATGAAAATAAGATAAAAACATTGAAAAAGTCACTTTTTTGGCAGAAATTTTGTGTTGATACAAATTGTATATATTATACTTGTAAAAGGGGGATTTGTGTAAAATGCCGTTAACACTCCTAAAAACGTTGAAAAACACGTCATTTATAAAAATTTTGAGAAAAATGTATATTGTCGCAATATTCATTGTTTTTTGTTTATTTTTTTATGAAAACAATGATATGAGCAGAAAATCATCGTAAAATCTACTTTTTCGGTGAAAAGGAACTTTTTTCGTGTAATGGCATATATTCCTTTCTTCTTAACTAAAAAAAAAAAAAAGGTCTTTCTTAGATGAGATGTTAATTCTCCTAAAAACGCTAAAAAGGGGATAATTTATGCAATTTTGAGAGAGAAAAAATGAATTGCAATAAAAAGTTAATATATTTCTTGCTTTTTCTTTCATTTTCAATCAAAACATGGAAATGTAAAGAAAAAACACTGAAAAATCCTTTTTCTGAAAGAAACATATATTTTTTTCATTGAAATAGCTTGTATTACATTTTATTTAACATGAAAAAGGGCTTTCTTCAATATGTAGTTAAAACCAATAAAAAGGTTTCAATAGGGTAGTTTATGTAACTTTTAAAGACAAAAAAAATATATAGTGTATTGGTCTTGTTTTTAATTAAAACATGAAAATTAAAAGAAAATTATGAAAAACTCACTTTTAGATGTAAAAACTTACTTTTTTTCTAAATCTCTGAAAAACATTGAAAAAAGGGTCATTTGTACAGTTTTAAAGAAAAAAATATATTACCGTAAAACAAGGATAAAAACATAAAAATGGGTAGTTCGTGCAATTTTAGAGAAAAGATATATTGTTGCAAAGAAGAATGTTTTTTTTTGGTTTTCTTCCACCAACAAATGAAAATAAGATAAAAAATTGAAAAATCAATTTATAGGCAGAAATTTTCTCTTTATACAAATTGCATATTGTAATAGTAGGTTAAGTATTAGGTTAAGTTTATGTATCTCGCTTAGCTCGAGCTTTGTTTCACGACCCTTGCTAGTAGGTGTTAAGAGAGCTGCCTCTCGCTCGCTAGCCACTCGGCCTCCAGCTCTCTCCTTGACCACTACTGTGACTGTTTTAAGTCGAATAAGGCCTAAGACTGAAGGCTAATCCAAGTCTTATTATTTTCGAGCACAACAATTTATTCGACTTAATACTTCTACTGGAACGAGCTACGATGGAGAAGTTCCTCCGGCCTGAGAGGTTGGAAGCTCACCCTGACTCCAGCCCTCTACAGTGGAAGCATTGGTTCAGCACGTTTACCAACTTCCTGCTATCCATCGAGCAGCCGACTGATACTACGAAGCTCCAACTCCTCATCAACTATGTGTCTCCCTCAGTGTACTCCTACATCGCTGATTGCAAGACCTACGACGAAGCCATCAAGACACTCAAAGCGGTATTTGTGAAACCTACCAGTGAAGTGTTTGCTCGTCATCAGTTGGCCACCAGGAAACAACAGGATAGTGAATCAGTGGATCAGTATGTGCTGGCACTCAAGTTAATGGCTAAAGACTGTGTGTTTAAGGCCGTTACTGCCGAACAATATGCTGAAGAGGCTGTGCGTGACTCTTTTATCTCTGGCCTCTCCTCCTCAGTCATTCGTCAGCGGCTGTTAGAAAAACTGTCCCTCACCCTTGAAGAAGCTGTCCAACAAGCCCGCAGCCTGGAACTGGCACAACTCAACGCTGATATGTATGTTTCACCCTCTACCTCTGGCTGTCATTCCACGGCTGTAGCTGTTATCGTCCCTCGAGTGTCTAAGGACAGTGAAGAAGTTAGTGCTTCAGCTAAAGCTACTGCTGCTACCAAGAATTGTTTCTACTGTGGGCGCTCCTTCCACCCTCGCTACTTCTGTCCTGCTCGGAACGCTACTTGCCACAAGTGTGGAAAGAAAGGCCACTTCGCTAGTGTTTGCCAGGCGGCAGGAGCAGGGCGGAACTGGCCTGGTGCTTCCGCAGCGAAGGTGTCGTCCATGACTACTGCTTCGACTTCACCCCTGCATTGTGCGACGATTCCTGCTGACATCAATGAAGTAAGAGTTGAAGCACTTGTTGATAGTGGCAGTACTTCGAGCTTCATTAATCCTATAGTTGCTTCGCGATTAAGCCTCACCACAACCTCCTCCAAGGACACTATTTCCATGGCTTCTTCTCCCCTTGCTGCTGTCACTGTAGGTCATTGTTTTGTTAATATCAAAGTAATGGAAAAAGAATACAAGTCGTTTAAACTCTCTTTGCTGCCTGATCTTTGTGCTGATGTTGTTTTAGGGCAAGATTTCATTAAACTGCACCAGTCTGTGGAATTCACTCTTCAGGGATCAAGACCTAAACTTACGATCTGTGGAATTTCAAAAATGAACCTTCGTGCTCCTAGTCTTTTTCCCGATCTAACCAATGATTGCAGACCCATCGCCACTCCAACCCGTCGCCACTCCAGCACTGACTCTACCTTTATCAGGAAGGAGATCGATGCTCTGCTACGTGAGGGCATCAGTGAGGAAAGCCAGTCTCCTTGGCGAGCTCAGGTATTGGTGACTAGCGATGAACGGCATAAAAAGCGTATGGTGGTAGACTACTCTAGGACCATCAATCGTTACACCCTCTTAGATGCTTACCCCATACCTAGAATTGATGAACTGGTCCATAAGTTAGCTAAGTACCGTATTTTTAGCAAGCTGGACATGAAAAGTGCCTACCATCAAGTTCCCCTGAAGGAAGAGGAGAAGCTCTACACTGCTTTTGAAGCTAATGGTCAACTGTTCCAATTTACCAGAATTCCCTTTGGTCTAACCAATGCCGTGTCTGCTTATCAGCGTACCATCAACACTTTAATTTCAGAAAATGGGCTGAGTGACACTTTTGCTTACATAGACGACCTCATTATAGGCGGAATGAGCCAAGAAGACCATGACGAGAACCTGAGGCGCTTCGAAGCAGTAGCAGAGAAGTACAAGTTAACACTCAACAAGGATAAGTGCGAGTACCGCTTGCCAGAAAGAAAGTACTTAGGATACTTAATATCTAACGGTACTCTAAGACCTGACCCTGAACGCTTGCAACCCTTGAGAGATTTACCCTTACCTACAGACTCCTCCTCTCTCAAGAGAACTCTTTGCCTCCTTTCTTACTATTCTCAGTGGATACCTAACTACTCTAACAGAATAAGTCCTCTTCTCACCGTTAAGACTTTTCCTCTTGACAGTGTTGCCTGCCAGTGTTTGCATGACATCAAGGAAGATGTATGCCGTGCTTCGGTCGCTGCTCTGGATGAAAACGTCCCTATGGAAATCGAAAGGGATGCTTCGGCTACCTCTTTAGCTGCCACTCTATCCCAGCAAGGTAGGCCTGTTGCCTTCTTTTCTAGGAGACTTTCGCCTTCTGAACAACGGCAGCCTACAGTGGAAAGGGAAGCAGCGGCGATCATAGAATCCATCCGGAAATGGAGACTTTTCCTCAGAGGAAGGGAATTCAAGATAATAACTGACCAGCAGGCTGTTTCGTACATGTTTCACTCTCACCACTCCTCCAAAATAAAGAACGACAAAATACTACGGTGGCGTTTAGAGCTTGCTGGCTACAAATATGACATCCAGTATCGCCCTGGTAAAGACAACCTCCCTGCTGATGCTCTCTCTCGCTCGTTTTCTGCTACTGTTGAGTCTCTGACTGATTTAGAGAAAGTTCATGATAATCTTTGCCATCCTGGAGTCACTCGTCTG
>CM035220.1:35293599-35319243 GCA_020233015.1 Callinectes sapidus | reverse complement strand
ATATATATATATATATTATTGTAAAATAAAGATAAAAACAGAAAAATGGGTAGTTTGTGCAATTTTAGAGAGAAGAAATATTGTCGTAAAAAAGAATGGTCTTTTTGGTTTTCTTCCACCAACAAATGAAAATAAGATAAAAACATTGAAAAAGATACTTTTTAGGCAGAAATTTTGTCTTTATACAAATTGCATCTATAATACGTGTAATAGTGAGTTTTGAGTGAAATGCCGTTAATAATCTTGAAAACGTTGAAAAACACGTGATTTATAAAATTTTTAAGAAAAAAGTATATTGTCGCAATATTTTTTGTTTTTTCTTTATTTTTTTATGAAAACAATGAAATAACCAGAATATCACCGAAAAATCTACATTTCTGGTTAAAATGAACTTTTTTCGTGAAATGTCATATATTCCCTTCTTATTAACTAAAAAAATGGTATTTCTTACACGAGATGTTAATTCTCCTAAAAATGCTGAAAAAGGGATAATTTATGCAATTTTGAGAGAAAAAATGAATTGCAATAAAAAGTTAATATATTTATTGCTGTTTCCTTCATTTTTAATCAAAACATGGAAAAGAAAAAAAAATATATAGTGTATTGGTCTTGTTTTTAATTAAACCATGAAAATTAAAAGAAAATTACTGAAAAACTCACTTTTGGATGTAAAAACATACTTTTTTTTCCAAATATCTGAAAAACGTTGAAAAAAGGATCATTTATGCAGTTTTAGAGATAAAAATATATTATCGTAAAATAAGGATAAAAACATAGAAATGGGTAGTTTTTTGCAATTTTATAAAAAAGAAATATTGTCGCAAAAAATAATGTATTTTTTGGTTTTCCTCCACCAACAAATGAAAATAAGATAAAAACATTGAAAGAGTCACTCTTTAGGCAGAAGTTTTTTCTTTATACAAATTGCATATATTATACTTGTAATAGGGGCGTTTTTGTAAACTGCCGTTAATACTCCGAAAAACGTCGAAAAACACGTCATTCTTAAATTTTTTTAGAAAAAAGTATATTGTCGCAATATTCATTGATTTTTGTTTATTTTTTTAGGAAAACAATGATATAAGCTGCAAATCATCGAAAAATCTACTTTTTCGGTAAAAAGGAACTTTTTTCAGGAAATAGCATTTATTTCTTTCTTCTTAACTAAAAAAAAAAGATAGTATTTCGTAGATGAAATGTTAATTCTCCTAAAAACGCTGAAAAGGGGATAATTTATGGAATTTTGAGAGAAAAAATAATGAATTGAAATAAAAAGTTAATATATTTCTGGCATTTTCCTTAATTTTCAATCAAAACAAGGAAATGTACAGAAAACACACTGAAATATCCTTTTTCTAAAAGAAATATATATATTTTTTCATTGAAATAGCTTGTATTACATTTTATGTAACATGAAAAAGGGATTTTCTTAAAATGTTTTTAAAAACAATAAAAAGATTTAAATAGGGTAGTTTGTGTATCTTTAAAGAGAAAAAAATATATTGTGTAGTGCTTTTGTTTTTTATTAAAACATGAAAATTAAAATAAAATTACTGAAAAACTCACTTTAGGATGTAAAAACATACTTTTTTTCTAAATATCTGAAAAATATTGAAAAAAGAGCCATTATTCAGTTTTAGAGAAAAAATATATATATTATCGTAAAATAAGGATAAAAACATAAAAAGGGGTAGTTTGTGCAATTTTATAAAAAAGAAAATTTGTCGCAAAAAATAATGTATTTTTTTGTTTTCTTCCACCAAAAAATGAAAATAAGATAAAAACATAGAAAAAGACAATTTTTAGGCAGAAATTTTTTGTTGATACAAATTGTTTAAATTATACTTGTAAAAGGGGGTTTTTTGAAAATGCCGTTAACACTCCTAAAAACGTTGAAAAACACGTCATTTATAAAATTTTTGAGAAAAATGTATATTATCGCAATATTCATTGTTTTTTGTTTATTTTTTTTATGAAAACAATGATATAAGCAGAAATTCATCGTAAAATCTACTTTTTCGGTGAAAAGGAACCTTTTCGTGTAATGGCATATATTCATTTCTTTTTAACTAAAAAAATGGTCTTTCTTAGATGAGATGTTAATTCTCCTAAAATCGCTAAAAAGGGGATAATTTATGCAATTTTGAGAGACAAAAAATGAATTGCAATTAAAAGTTAATATATTTCTTGCTTTTTCTTTCATTTTCAATCAAAACATGGAAATGTAAAGAAAAAACACTGAAAAATCCTTTATCTGAAAGAAACATATATTTTTTTCATTGAAATAGCTTGTATTACATTTTATTTAACATGAAAAACGGCTTTCTTCAAAATCTAGTAAAAACCCATAAAAAGGTTTCAAGTTTATGTAACTTTTAAAGAGAAAAAAATATATAGTGCATTGGTCTTGTTTTTAATTAAAACATGAAAATTAAAAGAAAATTACTGAAAAACTCACTTTTAGATGTAAAAACATACTTTTTTCTAAATCTCTAGAAAACATTGAAAAAAGGGTCATTTGTACAGTTTTAAAGAAAAAAATGTATTATCGTAAAACAAGGATAAAAACATAAAAATGGGTAGTTCGTGCAATTTTAGAGAAAAGGTATATTGTTGCAATAAAGAATGTATTTTTTGGTTTTCTTCCATCAACAAATGAAAATAAGATAAAAAATTGAAAAAGTCACTTTTTAGGCAGAAATTTTCTCTTTATAGAAATTGCATATATTGTATTTGTAAAAGTGAGTTTTGTGTAAAATGCCGTTAATACTCCTAAAACGTTGAAAAACACGTCATTTATGAATTTTTTTTGAAAAAAGTATATTCTCGCAATATTCATTGTTTTTGTTTATTTTTCATGAAAACAATTAAATAAGCAGAAAATCATCGAATAGTCTACTTTTTTGGTGAAAATGAACATTTTTCGTGAAATGGCATATATTCCTTTCTTTTTAACTAAAAAAAGATTGTCTTTCTTAGATGAGATGTTTATTCTCCTAAAAACGCAATCTCCTAAAAATGCAATTTTGAGAGAAGAAAAATTAATTGCAATAAAAAGTTAATATATTTCTTGCTTTTTCCTTCATTTTCAATCAAAACATGGAAATGTGAAGAAAAAAAACTGAAAAATCCTTTTTCTAAAAGAAATATATATATTTTTTCCATGAAATTTCTTGTATTACATTTTAATTAACATGAAAAAGGGATTTTCTTCTAAATATTGTTAAAACTAAACAAAGGTTTAAATAGGATAGTTTATATAACTTTAAAGAGAAAAAAATATATAGTGTATTGGTCTTGTTTTTAATTAAAACATGAAAATTAAAAGAAAATTACTAAAAAACTAACTTATGGATGTAAAAACATACTTTTTTCATAATCTCTGAAAAACATTAAAAAATTGTTCATTTATGCAGATTTAAAAATATATATATTATCGTAAAATAAAGATAAAAACAGAAAAATGGGTAGTTTGTGCAATTTTAGAGAAAAGAAATATTGTCGCAAAAAAGAATGTATTTTTTGGTTTTCTTCCACCAACAAATGAAAATAAGGTAAAAACATTGAAAAAGACAATTTTTAGGCAGAAATTTTGTCTTTATACAAATTGCATATATAACACGTGTAATAGTGAGTTTTGAGTGAAATGCCGTTAATAATCCTGAAAACGTTGAAAAACACGTCATTTATGAAATTTTTGAGATAAAAGTATATTGTCGCAATATTCATTGTTTTTTGTTTATGTTTTATGAAAACAATGAAATAAGCAGAATATCATCGAAAAATCTACATTTCTGGTTAAAATGTACTTTTTTCGTGAAGTGTCATATATTCCTTTCTTCTTAACTAAAAAAAAGATGGTATTTCTTAGACGAGATGTTAATTCTCCTAAAAACGCTGAAAAGGGAATAATTTATGCAATTTTGAGAGAAAAAATGAATTGCAATAAAAAGTTAATATATTTATTGCTGTTTCCTTCATTTTTAATCAAAACATGGAAAAGAGAAAAAAATTATATAGTGTAATGGTCTTGTTTCTAGTTAAAACATGAAAATTAAAAATAAAATTACTGAAAAACTCACTTTTGGATGTAAAAACATACTTTTTTTCAAAATCTCTGAAAAACATTGAAAAAAGGGTCATTTATGCAGTTTTAGCGATAAAAATATATTTTCGTAAAATAAGTATAAAAACATAAAAATGGGTAGTTTTTTGCAATTTTATAAAAAAGAAATATTGTCGCAAAAAATAATGTATTTTTTGGTTTTCCTCCACCAACAAATGAAAATAAGATAAAAACATTGAAAGTCACTTTTTAGGCAGAAATTTTTTCTTTATACAAATTGCATATATTATACTTGTAAAAGGGGGGTTTTTGTAAATTGCCGTTAATACTCCTAAAAACGTCGAAAAACATGTCATTCCTGAAATTTTTGAGAAAAAAGTATATTGTCGCAATATTCATTGATTTTAGTTTATTTTTTTAGGAAAACAATGAAATAACCTGAAAATCATCGAAAAATCTCCTTTTTCGGTAAAAAGGAACTTTTTTCTTGAAATTGCATATATTTCTTTCTTAACTAAAAAAAGATAGTACTTCGTAGATGAGATGTTAATTCTCCTAAAAACGCTGAAAAAGGGATAATTTATGGAATTTTGAGAGAAAAAAATAATGAATTGCAATAAAAAGTTCATATATTTCTTGCATTTTCCTTCATTTTCAATCAAAACATAGAAATGAAAAGAAAACCCACTGAAATATCCTTTTTCTAAAGGAAATTAATTTTTTTTTCATTGAAATAGCTTGTATTACATTTTATGTAACATGAAAAAGGGATTTTCTTAAAATGTTGGTAAAAACAATAAAAAAAACATTTTAATTGGGTAGTTTATGTAACTTTAAAGAGAAAAAAACATATAGTGAATTGCTTTTGTTTTTTATTAAAACATGAAAATTAAAATAAAATTACTGAAAAACTCACTTTACGATGTAAAAACATACTTTTTTTCTAAATATCTGAAAAACATTGAAAAAAGAGTCATTTATTCAGTTTTAGAGAAAAAAAATATATTATCGTAAAATAAGGATAAAAACATAAAAAGGGGTAGTTTGTGCAATTTTATAAAAAAAAAAAAAAATTGTCGCAAAAAAATAATGTATTTTTTTGTTTTCTTCCACCAAAAAATGAAAATAAGATAAAAACATAGAAAAAGTCACTTTTTAGGCAGAAATTTTGTGTTGATACAAATTGTATATATTATACTTGTAAAAGGGGATTTTGTGTAAAAAGCCGTTAACACTCCTAAAAACGTTGAAAAACACGTCATTTATGATATTTTTTAGAAAAATGTATATTATCGCAATATTCATTGTTTTTTGTTTATTTTTTTATGAAAACAATGATATAAGCAGAAAATCATCGTAAAATCTACTTTTTCGGTGAAAAGGAACTTTTTTCGTGTAATGGCATATATTCTTTTCTTCTTAACCAAAAAAAAATGGTCTTTCTTAGATGAGATGTTAATTCTCCTAAAATCGCTTAAAAGGGGATAATTTATGCAATTTTGAGAGAGAAAAAATGAATTGCAATAAAAAGTTAATATATTTCTTGCTTTTGCTTTCATTTTCAATAAACATGGAAATGTAAAGAAAAAACACTGAAAAATCCTTTTTCTGAAAGAAACATATATTTTTTTCATTGAAATAGCTTGTATTACATTTTATTTAACATGAAAAAGGGCTTTCTTCAAAATCTAGTTAAAACCAATAAAAAGGTTTCAAGTTTATGTAACTTTTAAAGAGAAAAAACTATATAGTGTATTGGTCTTGTTTTTAATTAAAACATGAAAATTAAAAGAAAATTACTGAAAAACTCACTTTTAGATGTAAAAACATACTTTTTTTCTAAATCTCTGAAAAACATTGAAAAAAGGGTCATTTGTACAGTTTTAAAGAAAAAAATATATTATCGTAAAACAAGGATAAAAACATTAAAATGGGTAGTTCGTGCAATTTTAGAGAAAAGATATATTGTTGCAAAAAAGAATGTATTTTTTGGTTTTCTTCCACCAACAAATGAAAATAAGATAAAAAATTGAAAAAGTCACTTTTTAGGCAGAAATTTTCTCTTTATACAAATTGCATATATTATATTCGTAAAAGTGGGTTTTGTGTAAAATGCCGTTAATACTCCTAAAACGTTGAAAAACACGTCATTTATGAAATTTTTAAGAAAAAAATATATTGTCGCAATATTCATTGTTTTTTTGTTTATTTTTCATGAAAACAATTAAATAAGCAGAAAATCATCAAATAATCTACTTTTTTGGTGCAAATGAACTTTTTTTGTGAAATGGCATATATTCCTTTCTTCTTAACTAAAAAAAGATTGTCTTTCTTAGATGAGATGTTTATTCTCCTAAAAACGCAATCCCCTAAAAATGCAATTTCGAGAGAAGAAAAAATGAATTGCAATAAAAAATTAATATATTTCTTGCTTTTTCCTTAATTTTCAATCAAAACATGGAAATGTAAAGAAAAAAAACTGAAAAATCCTTTTTCTAAAAGAAATATATATCTTTTTTTCCATGAAATTGCTTGTATTACATTTTAATTAACATGAAAAAAGGATTTTCTTCTAAATATTGTTAAAACTAATAAAAAGGTTTAAATTGGGTAGTTTATGTAACTTTAAAGAGAAAAAAATATATAGTGTATTGGTCTTGTTTTTAATTAAAACATGAAAATTAAAAGAAAATTACTAAAAAAGCCACTTATGGATGTAAAAACATACTTTTTTTCATAATCTCTAAAAAACATTAAAAAATGGTTCATTTATGCAATTTTAAAAGTATATATATTATCGTAAAATAAAGATAAAAACAGAAAAATGGGTAGTTCGTGCAATTTTAGAGAAAAGAAATATTGTTGCAAAAAAGAATGTATTTTTTGGTTTTCTTCCACCAACAAATGAAAATAAGAAAAAAAATTGAAAAAGTCACTTTTTAGGCAGAAATTTTCTCTTTATACAAATCGCATATATTATATTCGTAAAAGTGGGTTTTGTGTAAAATGCCGTTAATACTCCTAAAACGTTGAAAAACACGTCATTTATGAAATTTTTAAGAAAAAAATATATTGTCGCAATATTCATTGTTTTTTTGTTTATTTTTCATGAAAACAATTAAATAAGCAGAAAATCATCAAATAATCTACTTTTTTGGTGCAAATGAACTTTTTTTGTGAAATGGCATATATTCCTTTCTTCTTAACTAAAAAAAGATTGTCTTTCTTAGATGAGATGTTTATTCTCCTAAAAACGCAATCCCCTAAAAATGCAATTTCGAGAGAAGAAAAAATGAATTGCAATAAAAAATTAATATATTTCTTGCTTTTTCCTTAATTTTCAATCAAAACATGGAAATGTAAAGAAAAAAAACTGAAAAATCCTTTTTCTAAAAGAAATATATATCTTTTTTTCCATGAAATTGCTTGTATTACATTTTAATTAACATGAAAAAGGGATTTTCTTCTAAATATTGTTAAAACTAATAAAAAGGTTTAAATTGGGTAGTTTATGTAACTTTAAAGAGAAAAAAATATATAGTGTATTGGTCTTGTTTTTAATTAAAACATGAAAATTAAAAGAAAATTACTAAAAAAGCCACTTATGGATGTAAAAACATACTTTTTTTCATAATCTCTAAAAAACATTAAAAAATGGTTCATTTATGCAATTTTAAAAGTATATATATTATCGTAAAATAAAGATAAAAACAGAAAAATGGGTAGTTCGTGCAATTTTAGAGAAAAGAAATATTGTTGCAAAAAAGAATGTATTTTTTGGTTTTCTTCCACCAACAAATGAAAATAAGATAAAAACATTGAAAAAGACAATTTTTAGTCAGAAATTTTGTCTTTTTACAAATTGCATATAAAACACATGTAATAGAGAGTTTTGAGTGAAATGCCGTTAATAATCCTGAAAACGTTAAAAAACACGTCATTTATGAAATTTTTGAGAAAAAAGTATATTGTTGCAATATTCATTGTTTTTTTGTTTTTTGTTTTATGAAAACAATGAAATAAGCAGAATATCATCGAAAAATCTACATTTCTCGTTAAAATGAACTTTTTTCTTGAAGTGTCATATATTCCTTTCTTCTTAATTTAAAAAAAAGATGGTATTTCTTAGACGAGATGTTAATTCTTCTAAAAACGCTGAAAAAGGGATAATTTATGCAATTTCGAGAGAAAAAAATTAATTGCAATAAAAAGTTAATATATTTATTGCTGTTTCCTTCATTTTTAATCAAAACATGGAAAAGAGAAACAAAATATAGAGTGTATTGGTCTTGTTTTTAATTAAAACATGAAAATTAAAAGAAAATTACTGAAAAACTCACTTCTGGATGTAAAAACTTTTTTTTTTCCAAATCTCTGAAAAACATTGAAAAAAGGGTCATTTATGCAGTTTTAGAGATAAAAATATATTATCGTAAAATACGGATAAAAACATAAAAATGGGTAGTTTTTTGCAATTTTATAAAAAAGAAATATTGTCGCAAAAAATAATGTATTTTTTGGTTTTCCTCCACCAACAAATGAAAATAAAATAAAAACATTGAAGTCACTTTTTAGGCAGAAATTTTTTCTCTATACAAATTGCATAAATTATACTTGTAAAAGGGGGTGGGGGTTGTAAATTGCCGTTAACACTCCTAAAAACGTCGAAAAACACGTCATTCCTGAATTTTTTTAGAAAAAAGTATATTGTCGCAATATTCATTGATTTTTGTTTAATTTTTAGGAAAACAATGAAATAACCTGAAAATTATCGAAAAATCTTTTTTTTCGGTAAAAAGGAACTTTTTTCGTGAAATAGCATATATTTCTTTCTTCTTAACTAAAAAAAAGATAGTACTTCGTAGATGAGATGTTAATTCTCCTAAAAACGCTGAAAAAGGGATAATTTATGGAATTTTGAGAGAAAAAAATAATGAATTGCAATAAAAAGTTAATATATTTCTTGCATTTTCCTTCATTATCAATCAAAACATGGAAATGTAAAGAAAACACACTGAAATATCCTTTTTTCTAAAAGAAATATTTTTTTTTTTTCCATTGAAATAGGTTGTATTGCATTTTATGTAACATGAAAAAGGGATTTTCTTAAAATGTTGTTAAAAACAATAAAAAAGATTTAAATAGGGTAGTTTATGTAACTTTAAAGAGAAAAAAAATATATAGTTTATTGCTCTTGTTTTTTATTAAAACATGAAAATTAAAATAAAATTACTGAAAAACTCACTTTAGGAACAAGGTGGAAGGCACTGGGGAGTCACAATGCATCAATATTTCAATAAAAACCGGAATACTCCCAGATAAAATAAAATTGCTAAATTATTTCCAGTACATAAATCAGCTGGTAAGAAGGATATTATCAATTACCTTCCCATCTCAATATTGCCCGCCTTCTACAAAATATTTGAAAAAGTTTTTGCAACTCGTTTGTTAAACTCCTTGGAAAAAAACATAACTTATCAACATGGTTTTCGTACAAATTACTCCAGAGTCTGCAATAGTAGAATTTACCGATAACGTGTACAAGAACTTAGAAGTAAAAGAACATGCAGTCGGTGAATTTAATGATTTATTGATTCCTTGAACCACTACATTTTACTAAATAAACTAAAACATATTGGCATTAGAGATTTACCGCTAAAACTTATTCAAAGTTATACGAGCAACAGGTATCGGCCTTTTTTTTTGTAATGAAACTTTTTCTTTCATTAAAAATATATGTAAAGGTGTTTCACAAGGTTGAATATTAAAACCTTTTATTTTTTTCTTATTTATATAAATGATATTACCAATGCCAGCTCTAAACTCTTCTTCTTTCGGCTATTCCCATTTGGGGTCGCCACAGCGGATCACTCGTCTCCACCTCGCTCTGTCTTGCACCTCTTCTTCTACTGCCCCCATCATCTGCATGTCCTCCTTTACTGCGTCCATAAATCTTCTCTTTGGTCTCCCCCTCCTCCTGCTGCCTGGCAGGAGAGATGAAGAATATGTGGGAAGGAAGATGCTGGAAATAGTTCCAGCATATTCCTTCCCACATATTCTTCATCCCTCCTCCGGACATGACCAAACCACCTCAGTCTTGCCTCTCTAGCTTTATCCCCAAACTTTCGTACATGCGCTGTCCCTCTAATATGTTCATTTCTAATTCTATCTAACCTCGTCACTCCTAACGAAAACCGCAGCATCTTCAGTTCTGTCACTTCCAACTCTGCCTCCTGTCTTTTTGTCAAAGGTACTGTCCCCATACCATACAACATGGCTGGCCTTACCACTGTCTTATAGACTTTTCCTTTCATTTTTGCAGGAACCCTTCTGTCACATATCACTCCTGTCACCTTTCTCCACCCACTCCATCCAGCCTGCACTCTCTTCTTTACTTCTCTACCACACTCTATATTACTTTGTACAGTTGACCCCAAGTACTTGAACTCATCCACCCTCGCCACCTCTACACCCTGCAACCTCACTGGATCCCCATTCTCTCCTGCATTAACAGCCAAGTACTCCGTTTTGCTCCTGCTTATTTTCATTCCTCTTCTCTCCAGTGCATGTCTCCCCCTTTCCAGTTATGCCTCAACTTCCTCCCTACTTTCACAACATATCACAACGTCGTCTGCAAACATCATTGTCCATGGAGACTATGTCTAACCTCATCAGTCAATCTGTCCATCACCATTGCAAACAAGAATGGGCTCTGAGTTGATCCCTGATGTAGCCCCACCTCCACTTTGAAACCCTCAGTTAATCCTGCTGCACACTTCACTCCTGTTTCACTATCGTCATACATGTCCTGCACTACCTTCACATACTTCTCTGCCACTCCTGACTTCCTCATACAATACCATAACTCCTCTCTTGGCACTCTGTCATAAGCCTTTTCCAAGTCTACAAACACACAGTGCAGCTCCTTTTGACCTTCCCTGTATTTCTCCATCACCATTCTCAAGGCAAATATTGCGTCTGTAGTGCTTCTCCCCGTCATAAAACCAAATTGCTCCTCACAAATCCTCACTTTACTTCTCAGCCTGGCTTCCACCACTCTTTCCCATACCTTCATTGCATGACTAATCAAATTTATACCTATATAATTGCCACAGCTTTGCACATCCCCCTTGTTCTTGAAAATTGGTACTAGAACGCTCTTTCTCCATTCATCTGGCATCCTCTCACCCTCAAGGATTTGGTTAAACACTCTGGTAAACAACTCCACTGCCATCTCTCCTAAGGACCTCCATGCTTCCACTGGTATGCAGTCTGTGCCTACTGCCTTACCAGACTTCATCTTCCTCATGGCCCTCCTCACTTCCTCCCTGCTGATTTCTTGCACTTCCTCATCTACTATCTCCAACTCTTCCAACCTTCTCTCCCTTACGTTTTCTATGTTCATAAGCTCTTCAAAGTACTCCTTCCACCTCCTCAATACACTCTCCTCATCTGTTAATACGTTATCATCCTTTATCATTCTAACATGCTGCACATCCCTGCCAGCTCTGTCTCTCTGCTTGGCCAATCTGTAAACATCTTTTTAACCTTCCCTACTATCTAATTTTTCATACAGCTTCTCATATGCCTTTTCCTTTGCTTTAGCCACTTCCTTCTTTGCTACACTCCGCATTTCCTTATACTCCTGCTAACTTTCTTCATCCATTTGTCTATCCCACTTCTTTTTCGCCTGCTTCTTCCTGTTTACGCTATCTTGTACTTCCTCATTCCACCACCAAGTCTCCTTGCCTTCTTTTGTCCGTCCTGATGTCACACCAAGTACCTTTTCTGCTTTCTCCCTCACAACTTCAGAGATAACTTCCCATCTGTTCTCCTCTATCATATCACCCAAAACATGAATCACTTCCTCCCTAAATTTTCTACTGTACTCCTCCTCATTGAGTTTCCACCACCTAATCCTTGGTTTCGCCAGCTCTAAACTACAATATACTATATACGCCGATGACACCAATTTGTTACTGGCCGACAAGGATATAATCAGTTTGCATAGAAACCTACTTTCAGAAATAGAACTAATCAACCAATGAATAAAAAATAATAAATTAAAGCTTAATGTTGACAAAACTAATTTTATCATCTTTCAGGGGCAAATCCACGGCGGGCACTCAGATTTGCCCGTAATTCTCTCGCTTTTAAACAGTGTTACAAGAACAAACAGTCCAAGGCAGGCAGTAGGCACAGTTAGGCGAACCTATGACATGGACCAGACGCCGGGCAGAGGGCAGAGCGCACTCAAACCTGTGTGGTGAACAACAGGCAACGTCGGGCAGTGGCTGCACTAGTGCAGTACGATAACATGGGAGGTGAAAGTCGTCACAAGACAATTAAAGCTAAACATCTATCTTTGTGCTGCATAATCATTGTTCTGTGCATTAAAAAAAAGAGAACAGGGGACATAAAAAACTATGGTGTAAAAAGTGGTTGGAAAATACATCTGGTTTGTATACGTTCTGTGTCCTGCCCCAGACTTCATTGATTGACAGACTTGCCTCAGTTCACGCCGATGCTGGTTTCTCAGTGTATCAATCTTCTTTCTCACATTTTCTACAGAGAATGATACACCAGTTCCACTCATGTGTTCTGCTATTCTTCTCAGTGATGCAGACTTTTTATCTCTATTACTATACTCCACAGTCATCACATTCCACAAGCAATGTTCCTCTTTATATAGTTCTATTAGGAGGCGCGTCGCTTTCCTCGTCCACTTTTCTTGTACAGTTGAAACAGACGTCATAGTTCGGGAGCTAGTACACAAGTAACACAGAACCCATGGAAGATAAAAAAACGTACACTTTTAACATCGTGTGTCTGGCAACGTAGTCCCTAGTCAAGCACCCATCCAGTGCCTCAACAACGGGCACAAGCATTCGATGGTTTCCTCGTTTATGACGTCATCTATACTCGTTATCGCCAACCACCCACAAAATGTAACAGTGTCTGCCCGCTGGGCAGTTGCCCTTCGTGTGGACGGGCCTTTAGACTACCATATACCACCTTTGTTACTAGAAGGTAAAACACTAAACAATGTAACTCACACTAGACTCTTGGATCTACATATAGATAAAAATCTAAATTGGAACTATGAGATGAATGATGTATACTCTAAATTATCAAAATGTGTGGTGTTCTGCTAGGCGGGCCAGGTAGGGCCAATGAACTCGCTGCTGCACGTAGTGACTTTATTTTGTTCAACCTGCAAAACATACAAGCTCCAACATCTTGCAAATACTGTTCTCAAATTGCTCCACACCCACATAAATCATATCAACATGGAATAACTAACATTAGTACTACTTAACAAAGCTCATATTTGAATCCTTGAGCTAACCCTAGCTAACCTTAACTAACTATCTAACTTGAATACCACACAAGGAGTCACGTCAATATGCATGAACCCAAAATAGTCATTATACACATGACACCCAACACAATAGAATACATCACTATTACAGCAAAATTATGTCATGACTATCCGCTGGTGATAAAGCAATGAGCTCACAGATATTTAATCCTTTACTTATTGATATTAAAAAAAACATTAACAATACTGGAAATATTTATCAATTTCAAAAGAAAGAAAAGAATTATGTGTTTTCCTTCCAAAATTTGTAAGCTTATTATTAATAATATTAGTAGTAGTATTAATGTTATTGTTATTATTATTTTATAATTATTATTATTATTATTATTATTATTATTATTATTATTATGCTACTGTTATTATTAGTGTTACCACAAATTGGTTACTATTATCTATTTAACGATTGCATGCTTTTATTTACTATAAGTCATAGAACAAACCACAGCTCAACTTTGATTTTTGTAATAAAAAATATATCTGTCAAGGAGCTCTAGCTCGACAGGTCTTGCCTATATCTCTTATTAGTTACATGTATGTTTGTATATATGTTTAACTGTGGCAATAAACCTACTTACTTACTTACCTACTTATTTACTTACTTAGTTATTTACTTATTATTATTAGTTATCTACTTACTTACCTACACACACACACACACACACACACACACACACACACACACAGACTACTGTGAACCTTTAGATGTGTGGTTGTTCTAAGTTGATTGGAACATTGGAAAAAGATTTATATATATATATATATATATATATATATATATATATATATCTAATCATTATATAGATATATATATCTATTATATATATTTATATATATACTACAATATATCTATATATATATATAATATATTAATAATGATATAGATATATATATATATATATATATATATATATATATATATATATATGTGTGTGTGTGTGTGTGTGTGTGTGTGTGTGTGTGTTGTGAGGAGTAAATCACCGAAGCCTGCACACTGCTCCACGCGGTGGTTCCGTGTGCAGCCCCCTGAGCCACGTGGTGGCTCGAAGCTCCACACACCCATCCGAGACCGTGGCTGTCCGAGCCATTGGAGGTGACGCCGCGCTTCAGTCGCCCTACCCAGACAGACAACTACTAGCTACCACTCCAGCCACATCTGCCTCCTATATATATCTGCCATACTGGTAAACTGTATGTAACTCCGCACTTGGTATTGATTATACATACTGATATAATACGTATGTACTTGCACCGTTACCACAGTAAACTCCTGCATTGTCTCCGTGTTTACATCAACTTCCAACATGGCGCAGTGAGTAGGATCCACTGATGGAGACACGAGGACAAGACGTAGCAACGGCGCAGACAATGGACAAGTTGGCGGCATTGTTGGAGGCCCAGCAGGAGCAAGCAACGGAGGATCGGCGACTACTCCTGGAGCAGCAAGTGGCTATACAGCGCCTGTTATCGCAGGTTCTGACACCCCGAGAGAGCACAGGTACGGGTCAGGTCTCTGGTGATCCAGACACCTCGCAACCACCACTACCTCTGCCTCGACGCTACGCTAGCCGACCACAGGTACAACCCCCGCATAAACTGTCACCTGAGGTGTCTCTCCGCGAGTATAAGGTGTGGCATAGTGCATGGAGTGATTACGAAGAACTTTTGCAGCTATCCGATCAGCCAGCCTGCACGCAGTTGGCGCACTTCCGGTCCTGTCTCACCCCCGAGATGCGAGGGACGCTTGTGCACGCCATCGGTATCCCTGAGGATGACGACACCACTGACGTCGGTGATATCCTTGACAGTGTGCACAAACACTTCCAACGCCAAAGCAACGTAACTCTGCGACGTGTAAGGTTTGAAGAACGGCGCCAAGGTGAAGGTGAGCTCTTCGACGATTATTATGTAACCTTAAAAGAGTTAGCTGACGACGCAGAGCTTTGTGACAAATGTCTAGACTCCAGATTGGTTACTCGCATCACCTCGGGCATCGCCAACCAACCCCTTCGCAAGAAACTACTAGCAATTGATCCACCACCAGATCTTCAAGAAATCGTGCGCCTATGCCGTAGCGAAGAGTCTGCGTTGAGGACGGAAAGTGACCTGGACACTGCTGGTAATGTAAAGAGTCTCCGTACGACATCCTCGCCCTCGAAGCGCAACACGGGGACGCACCGTACGTTGATCAAAGTGTATGTGTTGTGGTGAAGCCCATACACAAGGACGCCAGAAACAATGCAACGCATGTGGTAAGGCTTGTAGCCATTGTGGCATCGTTGGTCATTTTAGCAATGTCTTTACCAAAAAACAGAGAGGAGAGTCACAGGCTCGAACTTCAGGCAGCAAAGCGGCGCGCAGCCTAAGGATCCGTGACGTCCACCTCTCTGTGCCAGATCGTCGAGCTCTAAAGGTATTTATTAACGTGTCTAGTTCTCACGTTCCTGTGGTATCTAACTGCAGACTTCAGTTTACGCCGGACACTGGAGCAGAGGTTAATGCCATCGGTTTGCGACAACTCCACCTATTAGGGTTAAGTGAAGGGGATCTGTCTGCGTGTCATGACGAGGTCTCTGCTGCTGGTAGGACTCTCCTACGTTCTGCAGGTACGTTCCAAGCCACACTCTCTCTTGGTTCTAATGTAGTAGATACTACCATGAGTGTGTTTCATGACATTGACGACTGCTTACTGTCATGGTACGATGCACGTGCTCTACGTATAATCCCTGACACTTACCCTAAGCAGATATCATCACTACAGCGCAGCAAGGACTCCACCAGTGAGGATTGTCGGATCGAAGAAGCTCTTCAAGCGTTAATACGAGACTATCCGGATGTTTTGGTGGATCCTGAGGAGTGGGATGACGGCACGGTCCTGAACACCATGGTCAAACCACCTATGCAGATTCATCTACGCCAGGATGCTCAGCCCTTTGCCCGTCACACGCCGAACTCTATCCCTCTAGCCTGGATGGCGGATACTAAGGCCCTATTGGAGAAAATGGTCAGCCAAGAGATCATTGCGCCAGTAGGTAATGAGGCTTCGGCCTGGTGTCACCCGATGGTCGTAACATCGAAGAAGACCGGTGGTGTTCGCATCACTATCGATATGTCAAAACTCAACTGCTAAGTCCTCAGGTCCGCACATCCATTCCCCTCTCCGCGTTCTGCTGTAATTCAAGTCACCCATGGTTCCAGGTACTTCTCAACGCTGGATGCGATGTGAGGCTACTGGCAGCTCCCCTTGGACGAGGCTCCCCAGCATCTTACGACGTTCTTCACACAATGGGGTCGCTACAAATTTCTCAGAGGACCCATGGGCTTCATTTCCACAGGTGATGAGTTTTGCAGACGTGGTGACTTAGCGCTGGAAGGCATCGGCGACTGTGCTAAGATTGTGGACGACGTGCTTGTGTGGGACATTACCTTTGAAGAACATATCCAACATGTACGACAAGTCTTGGAACGGTTCCGGCAACACAGATTGTCAATCAAGAGGAAGAAGTTCGCCTTCGCTGCAGCGCAAGTCTCGTACTGTGGGTACGATATCTCTTCCGACGGAGTCCACGCAGATCCTGGTAAGGTGAGAGCCATTACAGATTTTCCTGCTCCTACCACCATCACCGAGCTCCGCTCCTTCCTTGGGCTGGCAAATCAACTGGCTGACTTCTCTATGAAGGTAGCAGGAGCCGCTGACACTCTTCGGGACCTACTCAGCACAAAGAAGCACTTTCTTTGGACGCAAGATCACCAAGACTCATTCGATGCAGTGAAACGGGCACTATCGTCTCCACCAGTCTTAGCTCACATTGATTCCTCTTTGCCCACTGCCTTGCTTACCGACGCCTCCCGTCTAAAAGGCCCCGGATTCGCCCTCCTTCAACAGCATGGTGGCACTTGGAAGCTGGTCCAGTGCGGATCCCGTTTCCTTGCCGATGCGGAGACTAGGTATGCGGTCATAGAATTGGAGCTTGTTGCTCTCGCTTGGGCTCTACGGAAATGTAGGATGTATCTCCTCGGTCTTCCTAGCTTCCAGGTTGTGGTGGACCACAAGCCACTGGTGCCGATATTGAACGACCGTACCCTCGACACTATCGACAACCCCCGGATACAAAGACTAAAGGAGAAGGTCGCCCCATACGTCTTTACTACTGTCGACAGTCCTTCTTCCGTGGATCTGGAAGGTGAGTCGGCACTTTCATTACACGTCCGTAGATGTCTTCTTACTAGATTGAGTGCCATCGCCTTCTCCTCAGCTGACCCCTACGACGACCCTATCCTCATCGACATGCGCATGGCCGCTGAGTCTGATGCAACTTATCAGCTGCTACTTTCCTGCGTATCTACAGGTTTCCCGGCCGATAAACGTGACGTCCCATGAGCTCTTCTTGACTACTGGAAGCTTCGTCACAAGCTGTCGACCGAAGATGGCTTGGTGTTATATGGAGCTCGGTTGGTTGTTCCTACATCCCTTCGCAACGTCACCCTGGACCGCCTCAATGACTCGCACAGGGGCATCGAGGCAACTAAGCCCCGAGCTCGACAGGCAGTGTGGTGGCCTGGCATCAATAGTGACATCACGAACCGCATCAAGGGATGTAGTGCCTGCCAGGAGCTGTTGCCTTCTCTGCCGAAGGAACCCTTACTCTCTGACCCACCACCTTCACGCCCGTTTGAGGATGTCTCCGCTGACCTGTTCACGTATGCGGGTAAGGATTATCTCATCTACGCAGATCGGTTATCTGGGTGGCCGTGCATCGCTGAGTACGGTAGAGATGCGACATCGCGCACAACCACGAGATTCCTGAGCCGCCTCTTCCGGGATGTGGGGGTACCGGTCCGACTGCGTACTGATGGGGGGTCACAGTTTTCCAGCTCCCTGTTCCAGCAATTTGTCATGCGCAGTCTAATGGCCATGCAGAGGCCTACGTCAAGAATGTCAAGCATCTCATCGCGAAGCTTCGATTGTCTGGTGACCATGATGATGATGCCTTCGACAGGGGTTTGCTGGAACTGCGCAATACTCCTCGACCGGATGGTAGGTCTCCAGCACAAGTCCTTTACGGCCGTCCGCTTAGTTCTGCCGTGCCCGCACACAGGCGCGCCTTTGCAGCTGAATGGCAGTCGGCTGCTGATGTGTGCACGCCAAGCAGGAGGCGTTGATGGGAGAGTCTGCGGCCTACTACAACAGTTCTGCCCAGCCGTTGCCTCCTATCGGCATAGGTACCCAGGTACGCCTCCAGGACCGCGCTACCAATCGTTGGAGTATGGTTGGTACCGTGGTGAGCATCGGTAATCACAGGGATTATCGTGTCAAGCTGCCCAGTGGCCGAGTCTTCTGGAGGAACCGTCGCTTCGTTCGGCCGCTTCCGGGAAATCTGGAGAAGCAGCAACGTGTACCTAGCGGGCCCGGTGTTTCTGCTAGCGGGGACACTACTCCGGACGTACCTCTTCAGAACAAGGTCCGGTTTACGACGCCGCCGCGTCGTGGGACACGGATGCGAAAGCGCCTTGGAAAGAGCTTGGAGGGAGATGTGAGGAGTGAATCACCGAAGCCTGCACACTGCTCCACGTGGTGGTTCCGTGTGCAGCCCCGTGAGCCACGTGGTGGTTCGAAGCTCCACACACCCATCCGAGACCGTGGCTGTCCGAGCCATGGAAGGTGACGCCGTGCTTCAGTCGCCCTACCCAGACAGACAATTACTAGCTACCACTCCAGCCACACCTGCCTCATATATATATATATATATATATATATATATAGCATATATATATAATATATATATATTATAGTATATCTATATATATATATATATATATATATCTATATATATATATATATATATATATATATATATATATGCCACACTGGTATACTGTATATAACTCCGCACTTGGTATTGATTATACTGTACATACTGATATAATACTGTTACGTTCAACCCCCCTGTTTCTTCTTCTTCACACCCTCTCTCTGCCCTCAGCAGCACGTCTCAGGCCACAGGGTTCACACAGGCCTCCCAGGTGCACAAGCAGGGCAACAGGGCATAGGGGGGTTGCGTAACTTCCACACGGTTCGGATGGGCAAGTGTAGCGAAGTGTACCTATAGCAGCTCAAAATGGGGAACAAAGCAAACACACAGAGTTCACTTTGGCTAGTTTACTCAGCAAGCACTACAGGTAACATGGGGGACCGTGACACGCCTCACACAATGACAAAGGCGCGCTCAGCAAGACGACACAGCAAGGCCGCAGCTCGGGCCTCCTCACACCTCACACCTCATTCACGGCCTCCCAGCAGGCTTCCACGAAGTCAACTAGGCACATACAGTCCAGGCGCACACACTGCCAACGCACAGGTACTGTTACATGGCAGTCAGAATATATCTGTCCAGGAACGAGGAGAAACCAGGCAGCTCTTCCCTCTGTCTTCCTCACTGGGCCCCAACTCTCTCCTCTCTCTGCTCTCTCCCCTCACTGCCTGTCGCCGGGCGGCGGCAGAAACTATTTACTGAATCGTCAAAAGCCCCCTTCTCCCTTGTGTCGCTCCTCCGGCCTCTCTCTCTCCTTCCCGTCCCAGACCCGTTGCTTCTTTGTCTACTCTCACGCCCACCACGCACATACATACACACATACCCACGGCCACGGCCCCCCCCCCATACATGGGTTCGTAACACTACCCCCCTCTTGCAAAAAGGCCGACCCGGCCGTCCGCAACTCCCTACAAAAGAAAATAAACTAAACAGAATAAAAGAAAAATAAATCACTTCTACATCTAAACTTACACAAGAACTAAATTTCTACATAGTCCCTTAACCACTGCGGTGGCCCCCGGGCCCTGGTAGGCCGGTCAATCTCAAACACCTGTCCTTGGGCCTCACCATCACTGTCACCACTGTCACTGCTCCCTTCACCCTGGCTATCGCTGTCTAGAGCGGGGTCGTCACCACTCTCACTCCCAGGTGAGGGAGGAGTTTGGACAACGCCACCCTGGCCCTCCCAGGAAAAAGTGGCTTCTGCAGCATACCTCCACAGATGGTCCACATGCGATCAACGTGGACAATGCTCGGCCGCTTACGTGTGCCATCGCCCAGCTTGCAGATGATGTCTGAGAGCCGCTCAAGGACAGTACACGGGCTCTCCCAGTTGCTCTGCAGCCTCGGGGCGAGGCCTTGTCTCTCGCGGGGATTGTACAAGGCAGACGCGGTCGCCCACCGCATCTGCACGTCCCCGGCGCGCGGCTGGTACCATCGCTGCTGCAACGCCGCCACACCCTCAGGCGACGTCTGTGGTAGCTCCTCCCCAGGTGGTCGTCCAGTAGCCTCAGGGAGGTAGCGGCGATTACCTTGGGGCATACTAGGCCGTGCCCCGGCGACATCCACCGCCATCCCCTCCCAGGGAGCGCCAAACTGGTACCACCTCAGCGCTGCTCTGGTACGTCGCTCAGAGTCCTTCTCGGCGACGTAAACGTGGTACAGCTTGCACCACTCCACCTCATACCTCATGCCAACCCAGCACAGGCGTCGGCACAGGCTACGCAGAGTCTTCCTACGCCCCAGTTGCCCACCAGAGACGCCAGCCTGCGCCTCCTCCAGCAACTCAACCTGCAGGGAGAAAGGATTTACCAGCAGCCACGTCTGCTGTGTAGCTGCATCCTCCACGCGCCTCTGCCACACACCGTCTTGTATGTGCAGCATCTCCTCCTGCTCCACCGAGTCCTCGGTAGCAGGAATTTCCGGCATGAATTCCTCCTTGCACGGCTGCTCCTCCCTGTACGCCTCCTCACCTTCCTCCGTCAACCCACGCACTGGGTGGACATGTTGCCCGCCGTCTCGCTGCTGGCCAGCCTCGCTCTGTCCGCTTCCACTTCCCCCGGGGCCCACCTTCCTCGTTCCACCGTTCACCTCCCCGCCGCAGCTGCCCACCGCTGCTTGGCCTCCACAGGCTTCCCCAGTGGCGTCCGCCGCCTCTCCCCTCATGACTCGGCAGTGCCGCTCCAGTCTCTCCTCGACACCCGAACTCGTCACGGGGCTCTCGACCTGTTTAACAGCATCCTCAAGGACCAGTGGTACGACTTCTCCACGTACCTTCCGCTGCATCCTTCCGAGGTCATCACACGCTGCATTCCCAAACAGGGAGTCCAGCCCCAACAGACAGGGTTTCTCCCTGTCGGCAACAGAGACTCTCAGCTCACAGTGGCCTGTCACGCCACACAACTGCTGGTCTGACACCGGGGATGGGGCTGCCACAACTGCTTCCCTCACTTGTGCGTTCCCTGCCGCCAGGTTCATTTGTGCTGCCTGCTCGTCCATTTTCACCTCCTGCAGTCCGATTTTCCTCATATTCTGGCAAATAATCGTCGTCTGCCGGTCTATTTTCTCCGTGTGCTGGTCTATTTTCTCCATGTGCTGGTCTATTTTCACTATTATTTCTGTCATCAGGGCTCGAAGCATCGCCATCATGGCGGAACTTTCCTTTCTGGCCAATGTGACGTCACTAGCCCCGCCCACAGACACAGAGGCACCATCCCTGCCATCTTGTTGTCTGCGTTCATCCTCCATTCTGCTACTACAACACTCGGCTATTCACTTTGCACCATCAACTATCCCACTCCTGACACCACTGTTAACTTCACCCCCCTTGTTTCTTCTTCTTCACACCCTCTCTCTGCCCTCAGCAGCACGTCTCAGGCCACAGGGTTCACACAGGCCTCCCAGGTGCACAAGCAGGGCAACAGGGCATAGGGGGGGTTGCGTAACTTTCACACGGTTCGGATGGGCAAGTGTAGCGAAGTGTACCTATAGCAGCTCAAAATGGGGGACAAAGCAAACACACAGAGTTCACTTTGGCTAGTTTACTAAGCAAGCACTACAGGTAACACGGGGGACCGTGAGATGCCTCACACAATGACAAAGGCGCGCTCAGCAAGACGACACACAGCAAGGCGGCAGCTCGGGCCTCCTCACACCTCACACCTCATTCACGGCCTCCCAGCAGGCTTCCACAATGTCAACTAGGCACACACAGTCCAGGCGCACACACTGCACACGCACAGGTACTATTACATGGCAGTCAGCATATATCTGTCCAGGAACAAGGGGAAGCGAGGCAGCTCTTCCCTCTGTCCTCCTCACTGGGCCCCAACTCTCTTCTCTCTGCTATCTCCCCTCACTGCCTGTCGCCGGGCGGCGGCAGAAACTATTTGCTGAATCGTCAAAAGCCCCCTTCTCCCTTGTGTCGCTCCTCCGGCCTCTCTCTCTCCTTCCCGTCCCAGACCCGTTGCTTCTTTTTCTACTCTCACGCCCACCACGCACATACATACACACATACCCACGGCCACGGCTACCTCCCATACATGGGTTCGTAACACTACCCCCTCTCTTGCAAAAAGGCCGACCCGGCCGTCCGCAACTCCCTACAAAAGAAAATTAACTAAACAGAATAAAAGAAAAATAAATCACTTCTACATGTAAACTTACACAAGAACTAAATTTCTACATAGTCCCTTACCCACTGCGGTGGCCTCCGGGCCCTGGTAGGCCTATTATTCTCAAACACCTGTCCTTGGGCCTCACCATCACTGTCACCACTGTCACTTCTGTCACCTCTGTCACTGCAACTCAACCTGCAGGGAGAAAGGGTTTACCAGCAGCCACGTCTGCTGTGTAGCTGCATCCTCCACGTCCTTCTGCAACACGCCGTCTTGTACGTGCAGCGTCTCCCCCTGCTCCACTGAGTCCTCGGTAACAGGATTTTCGGGCAAGAATTCCTCCTTGCACGGCTGCACCTCGCCTTCCTCCGTCCAACCCAACACCGGGTGGACATGTTGCCCGACGTCTCACTGCTGGCCAGCCTCGCTCTGTCCGCTTCCACTTCCCCCGGGGCCCACCGTCCTCGTTCCACCGTTCACCTCACCGCCGCAGCTGCCCACCGCTGCTTGGCCTCCACAGGCTTCCCCAGTGGCGTCCGCCGCCTCTCCCCTCGCGACTCCGCAGTTCAGCTCCAGTCTCTCCTCGACATCCGGACTCGTCACGGGGCTCTCCACCTGTTTAGCAGGACCCTCAAGGACCAGTGGTACGACTTTCTCCACGTACCTGCCGCTGCATCCTTCCGAGGTCATCACACGCTGCATTCCCAAACAGGGAGTCCAGCCCCAACAGACAGGGTTTCTCCATGTCGGCAACAGAGACTCTCAGCTCACAGTGGCCAGTCACGCCACACAACTGCTGGTCTGACACAGGGGATTGGGCTGCCACAACTTCTTCCCTCACTTGTGAGAATCCTGCCACCACCTCCCTTATTTGTGCTGCCTGCTGGTCTAACATTGTTACCGCCTGCTGGTCCCTTTTCACTTTTATTTCTGTCATCAGGGCTTGAAACATCGCCATCATGGCGGAATTTTCCTCTCTGGCCAATGTGACGTCTCTAGCCTCACCCACAGACACAGAGGCACCATCCCCGCCATCTTGTTGTCTGCGTTCATCCTCCATTTTGATACTACAGCACTCGGCTATTCACTTTGCGCCATCAACTATCCCACTCCTGACACCACTGTTACGTTCGCCCCCCCTTTTCTTCTTCTTCACACCCTCTCTCTGCCCTCAGCAACACGTCTCAGGCCACAGGGTTCACACAGGCCTCCCAGGTGCACAAGCAGGGCAACAGGGCATAGGGGGGTTGCGTAACTTCCACACGGTTCGGATGGGCAAGTGTAGAGAAGTGTACAGCAGCTCAAAATGGGGGACAAAGCAAACACACAGAGTTCACTTTGGCTAGTTTACTCAGCAAGCACTACAGGTAACACGGGGGACCGTGACGCGCCTCACACAATGACAAAGGCGCGCTCAGCAAGACGACACAGCAAGGCGGCAGCTCGGGCCGCCTCACACCTCACACCTCATTCACGGCCTCCCAGCAGGCTTCCACGATGTCAACTAGGCACACACAGTCCAGGCGCACACACTGCCAACGCACAGGCACTATTACATGGCAGTCAGAATGTATCTGTCCAGGAACAAGGGGAAACCAGGCAGCTCTTCCCTCTGTCCTCCTCACTGGGCCCCAACTCTCTTCTCTCTGCTCTCTCCCCTCACTGCCTGTCGCCGGGCGGCGGCAGAAACTATTTGCTGAATCGTCAAAAGCCCCCTTCTCCCTTGTGTCGCTCCTCCGGCCTCTCTCTCTCCTTCCCGTCCCAGACCCGTTGCTTCTTTGTCTACTCTCACGCCCACCACGCACATACATACCCACGGCCACGGCAACCCCCCCCATACATGGGTTCGTAACAATATATATATATATATATATATATATATATATATATATATATATATATATATATATATATATATATATATATATATTCATTCATTTAATTGTAAACTTAACATGTCTCTCTGTATTATAATTTCTTCCACAAGAACTTAGAATTGTATGTACTACAATCATTCATAACTAGGTATCTGTGTTCATCATATTATTTTAGGGGTTGTTAAAAATTATTGTTTCATTTCATGCTGCATTACATTTAAAGACAGTATCTTAGTCTCCTGGGGCCAGTGAAAGTTTGCTCTTCCTCTATGGGGATCAGTTGCACATAAGTACCAAGGTTATATCACCCAAAAAGGGTGAGAAATGGCATCAAGATAGTGTGTGAGGAGGAAAATTATGCTATTCCTTTCTTGTGTCTTTTTCTTACAGGGAGCTTTTTATCACTGGAGAAAGAAATATAGAGAATGTTGTTGTTTGTTCAGATCATTGATGTTTCCAGTTGAATGTACCTATTTGATTATTCAAGTCTAATATATGTTTCAGGGGAAGGGACACCCCAACCGTTCACTTGGGGTTTTAAATAAGTTTTCCTTCTAGCCTTTGTCTGAATAGACAAAACCTGCAAGGTTGTGGTTTTATATCAGAGTTTTCCTTCTACAGAGGCCATCCCTACAAGGCAGCACCTCTCTCTAACTAACAGCCTTCTCTACAGTTGGTCTAGCTAATGTCATGCCATAATTTACAGATGATGAAGATCCCAACTTTGTAATTTTTGTGGAGACTAATTCCCCCTCACTCCAGGAGAGAGGTGTAAGAGAGTCCCTCTGAGTCCCACTATGATGGAGGTTACGTATAAAGAAGGGAATCGGGGTGGTGGTAAGTTGCATGTTGCATGTTTATGCCTTATGTTTGATGTTATGCTTATTGGATC
>CM035220.1:35238544-35254283 GCA_020233015.1 Callinectes sapidus | reverse complement strand
ATATATATATATATATATATATATATATATATATATATATATATATATATATATATATATATATATATATATATATATATATATATATATATACATATATACACACACACACACACACACTTATTACCAATAAGGTCACATTAATTTCAATACAAATAACAATAGTATTATAATGAATAGTTGCAGTGGTACTACAAGTAATTGTAGTAGAAGTATTAAAAGCAGCAGCAGCAGCAGCAGCATGAGCACCAGCACCAGCAGCAGTAGTAGTGGTAATAGCAGTAGTTATCGCAGTAGTAATATCAGTAGCAATAGTAGCATAAGTACTTGCTTAAGTACTGCTACTACGACTAGTATTATACATATACAAACACACACACTTATTACCAATAGGGTCACAATAATTTAAATACAAAGAACAATAGTATTATAATGAATAGTTGCAGTGGTACTACAAGTAATTGTAGTAGAAGTATTAAAAGCAGCAGCAGCAGTACCAGCAGCAGTAGTAATGGTAATAGCAGTAGTAATCGCAGTAGTAATATCAGTAGCAATAGTAGCAGAAGTACTTGTTGAAGTACTACTACTACTACTACAACTACTACTACTACTACTACTACTACTACTACTACTACTACTACTACTACTCGTAATAGTAGTAGTAGTACTAGTAGTAGTAGTAGTAGTAGTAGTAGTAGTAGTAGTAGTAGTAGTAGCAGTAGTAGTAGTACAACTACTACTATTATTATTATTATTATTATTATTATTATTATTATTATTATTATTATTAGTAGTAGTAGTAGTAGTAGTAGTAGTAGTAGTTGTAGTAGTAGTAGTAGTAACAGTAATAGTACAAATAATAGCATAATTTGTAGTTCGTCAAACATTTTTATAATTATGTTATGTTGAACAGGTTATACTGATGACGTAGTCTGAAGATAGGTGCTTTTAATTAACGGGTACTTATACAGGAACTGTTTCAGGATTCGCTGGTCTACTATCACGTGCTTGAGGGTTGAGTTCTTGAGTTTGATTGTTATTTTGCCTTAGTTCCTGTAACACTTGATTTTTTTTCCTCGATGCTCCTTTTCTATGTTCAGTATTTGTTTGAATATTTGAAGTAATTGATGTACATTTGAGGTCTCACCTTAATGCAGCCTCCCATTAGGTGGTGTTTTTCTTTAGAGAACAGTCACACCCGGCGCAGCCAGGGTGTGACAGGCGTTTGTGGAGGGTCAGGAGGATTGAAACAGGTAGGTCTTCACTGTTTGGTGTCCTGAACTGAAGGAGAGAGAGAGAGAGAGAGAGAGAGAGAGAGAGAGAGAGAGAGAGAGAGAGAGAGAGAGAGAGAGAGAGAGAGAGAGAGAGAGAGAGAGAGAGAGAGAGAGAGAGAGAGAGAGAGAGAGAGAGAGAGAGAGAGAGAGAGAGAGAGACGAGAGAGAGACGCCATATTCTCATGGTACTGTCTCTTCCCTTCATGTTCAGATTTGTTCTCCCCAGGCACAGTAGCGAGTTAATAACTTCACCAATTTTACTGAGGCCTCTACTAAGGACCCCCCTAGTGGGAGCCGCCTTGTCGTGGTGGGGGGGCTTGCATGCCCGAAGTACCTGCAGAGCTATGCTGGAGGGGGTTTCGACCCCTGCTCTGCCCCTTTTTGGGAAGAGAGAGTTTCTCATGCCAGTAAGGTCTGTCAGGGAAGGGCCAGACTAAATGGTTCCCAAGACGTAGGTGCCAGTACAAGTCAACGGTGCCGCCAGCCAGAGGGACCGCCCTTGGGGGCTGTTCCGCGTTGGATGGTTGGGTGTCTGGGCCGGAAGACGTTGGGGAAGGGGGTCTCAGCACCGCCTTGAGCAAACATTCGTATCCATGGGGACTGCTTTTTAAAACGAGCAGTCTCGTGGGGGACGAGGTACCCCATCTGAGGCCGCCTTAGTAGTTTGCCCAGGTTAGGTCCCGGTAATCTGCCACATTCCAGGTTAGGTTAGATAAGGAAAGGTAATGTCGTGAAAGTGAAAGTTAGGTCTGGGACCTAACCAGGGCAACTCTTATACGGTTACATCCAGTAATCTCTTCAAATAATTTTTATATGCCACACCTTGTGCACACTATATATTTGCTGTATGATCTTTGATCGGCTTCCATTATGTTTTCTACTGATGATAGAATCTTCAAAATGCTCATTTTCCTCTTCAAATTCTCCTTGCTCTCATTGTGAGGCGTCATCTTTCCCTGACAGTCAAACTTGTGAGGCCTAACCCCAGGTTTTAGCCTTATTGGTCCTCCCATCATGGTATAATACATGTAGTTCTTCTTGCAGCTGAAAACCATAAGCATAAATAAAAATCCGAAGGTACCTGGTATTCTATAATAAATTGTTCGTCCTTAAGGCAAGTACATTTGGTAGTGTTACTTCTGGTAAGTTGCTTAAATGTAAAGGGGAAAAAATGCATCAGCTTAATAAATAGACATGTAGCCTATGCACCCAAGAGTGGCTTCATTTTTGGTAGCTTTCTTAATGGTTCATAATTACATTTAGTAAGTCTGTATTTCGGGGATTAACAATTAGCCAAAAAATAAAGATATAACTACTGTACTACTATAGAAACGTGTGAATAGGGTACAATATACTTACAGTGAAATTATCTTCACAGCAGTATATGTGAGACGTGGACATGGGAAACTCCCGTCTTGCAGCGACCCACCATTTTTTTTATTTGAGCACTGCTTGGCACAGACACAAATATTTTCCCTGAAGTAGTCTTATCTGTACTTCTGCACATAGGTACGAAGCACCAACGATTCTTAATTACCTCTCTGGACATCGCTGTGAAAAAGACAAATGCACTACAAATCAGCTGAGTATCAGTGGGACTTATGCGTTATACCATGTATATATAATATGACCAAATTGTTCTGGCTTCGGTATTAAATAATAAGAACAGCCAAAAACATTGTATGAATTGGCTAGATATTTATCAAAATTTCTTTTGCTACAGACCCACCATCTCAACCAGACCTTGAAGAATCAAGAAATGATTGTGAGAGCCTTAATGATCCTGAAGCACTCACACCGTCTGCTAAGAACGCTGGAATACAAGTGCAGGTAACCTGGTTGTAATGGCACATTTTATCATATTAGCTGCTGTTTTTTACTTCAATTCACACATCTTGCAATAAACAAATCTGCTGAAGAAAATCTAGTACAGTGTGGCTCTAGTCCCACGAAGCGGTCGTAGATGCTGCATTTGGCTTGAAGGACTAGATACACTCAAGTTGAGACTTTCTAGTTAGTAAATAGGAGGGCTTCATATTCACCCAAACTATACCAGGAAACACATTCTCTCTCTCTCTCTTTTAGTGGCAGTTCTTTCTTCATCCTCTCTCTCTTTTTCTTAATGGCAATATCTTTTTCCATTATCTCTCTCTCTCTCTCTCTCTCTCTCTCTCTCTCTCTCTCTCTCTCTCTCTCTCTCTCTCTCTCTCTCTCTCTCTCTCTCTCTCCCTCTCTAGTGGCAATCTTTTTTCCATTCTTTCTCTCTTAGTGTGAATCTTTCAAAAAATGGAGGAAAGATGTGATACCTTGGACTTGCATGGCATGTATTTATGCAACAAAAAAGCATAAAAATATTTAGTTTTCAATAAAACATTCACAATAATGTAACTATAACTCTAATCTAAATTTCTATGGTGCAATATCTTTCTATTATTCTACATAACCAGGCAAAAAAGTTTAAACTACATCCCCTAAGGGATAACTGGATAATAGCGCATCAAAAACTGATAAAATAGTGTTAATATTAAAAAAAAAAAATTAAAATGTATCAGTATAAAATTCACTGTGTACAATATGCCTGGTGCCCTTAATAATCTGTACAAGTTTTGAACAGAAATTCCAATAAATAAAGATTTTCAGTGGCAAGGTATACTTAATTCTATATGTGCACTTTGCTTCCAGATTGCTCCCAGGAAACGGTCCAAGGCTGTGCAAGTAACTCCAATGCGGGCAGATGCTGAGTGTTACACTGATGGTCCAGATGAACTGGTTAAGAGGAGCAGAACAGATAATACTTCAGATCTTTCAGTTTTTTCTTCAGAAAGTAGTGATGTGGATCATGATAATAGCATTGACTACAAACCATGTGATGATAATGAAATGTGTTTAAAACAATTAACGCTTTACACAACGAGGAAGATGATATTGAGTGAACCAATGATATACATTGGAATACAGAAACAACATATGTATATCATAGACCTCCTGTGTAATCATGTTACATATAAAGAAAGGGGACAAGTAATATCTAGTAGAGATGTGGTATTCATTGTACTCATGACAATTCGGACTGGAATGGCAAATTATCTCATAGCAAACAGTTTTGGTGTCCGTAAGAGCTGCGTTAGTGGTATCCTTGCCCGCTTTGTACCAGTTATAAGTGGGTGTTTGAAAGAACTTATCTGTTGGCCATCATCTGACACCATTATAGCAAGGCTTCCACACTCTTTCAAAGCTTACCACCATAAGGTAGAGAGTATAATTGATTGCTTTGAAATCCAGATAGAAAAGCCATCATCTGCCATGACATAGAGTATGACCTGGTCTGATTATAAGAAATGCAATAGTGTAAAATATTTAGTGTCAACAACTCCAGACGGACTGGTCAACTTCACTATATTTTGTCCTTTCCTTTTTTTTTTTTTTTTTTTGTTTGCTTTCACAGTAAGTTTGTGGGTGGAATTACTCCGCCTTAATTTTGCTTCCCGCATTTCTTTTACCCTGGATGAGTTTTCTTAACACTACTGGAGTGTGTAGTGTTTAATTTTAACGTAACTGTGAAAGAGGGGAGGAATACTTTCACTTTCTTTTATTTTTCTGTCTGGGTGACGACTCTTTTCATCTATCTCTTTTGTTTTGTGTTTTTTTTTCTTTCTTTTTGTGTTTACGTGTTATGTTTTTGTGTGTATTTTATTTTCGGTGTTCACTTGTGTGGTTTTTCTTGTGAACCAGTCTTTGGGTTTCCTCGATCCCTGTGGTAACAGGGACAAGATTTATTTCTGCTAGCCAGTTTTAGCATTATTATTATTTTGAGATCTTTTGTGTCCGGATATTTTTGTGTTTGGTGTGATGTTTATGGAGTGGTGTTTGCTCATAATCCTGTGTTTTGTTTTTGTTGTCTTTCTTTTTATCTTTTATATTAATAAATTCAGTGGCCCTTCGAGGAGTCGGATCCGTTACAAATATTTTGTAAATAAATTTAAAGTAAGTTTACTTACATTTGTTTATTTGAACAAGCCTAGAACCTGGTTATTAAAATTATAATAGTTCACCTCTCTGATGCGAGCTGTAAGGACGTATTAAGGAAGGGGCGGTGAGTTTGAGGGCATGTGACAGTGGCGACCTCGCCAAGAGTACAAGTATAACGCTACACCATATTTGTGTGTGTGTGTGTGTGTGAGTTTTCCATGATCTTACGCCACCATGCCTATCGTGAGTGACGAAGACGCGGTTGCCTTCCATAGGAACCAGCCTGAGGCCGACCCAGAGTTCAGGTGGGTCGAGCTACAGATTAAGCTGGAGGAAGCCAGGAACCGCTCCCTCGAAACTCAGCTGCGTTTAGCTGAGCTAGGGGCGAGCAGGGATACTAATATTTTTATTTAGGGGAAGCGGTGAGGCTAATTCCCACTTTTAACGAAGGTTGTGTAGATGTCTTCTTTAGTAGTTTTGAGAGGCTTACAACTCGTCTCTCTTGGTCCAGAGACCAGTGGACCTTGGTTTTACAACAGAGCTTTAAGGGCAAGGGACTGAAAGCGTATATGGCGCTTAGTGATGTAGGGCCTGCTCTTATGAAAATGTCAAAAAACAGGTCCTTCAGGCCTATTCTCTGGTGCCAAAAGTTTAGGAGTTTGAGGAAGACTGCAGAGCAAAGCCACCTCGAAGCTTTCATATCGTGGTATAGGTCACAGGAGGTGACAATCTATGAGCAGCTGGTACAGCTCATTTTAATGGAAGCTTTTACTCTGGGCGTAGATAGGGATGTGGCATCCTGTCTGGCTCAGAAGCGTGTGAAAACTGTGGAGGAAGCGGTCACAGTGGCTGATAATTACGTGTTGGCGAGGAAGGAAAGCCACACATTTATTTCCCGGTCTAATCTACCTCCACCTCGTGGGAAGGTGACGCATCAGCGTTCCTTGGCCCGTCTCCCTCAGGGTAAGAGCAGTTCGAAGCCCGCGCCGGCAGCACGCCAGATGGAGGTGTTTAAGTGCACATTTTGTGGTAGAACTGGGCATAAGGCCAAGTATTGTTGGCGCAGGCACCAGTCTAAGGAGTCAGCGAAAACAGTTATAGCGACACAGAGGATCTCAGGCCTAGAGACGGTGACGGTGGGTTGTGTGTCCCCCTTCCTGGGAGGTGGGATCCACCATCCAATTGATAAGGAAAGCCAGCTGGACGCCGGGTATCATGCGTTCCTCTTAAAGGGAGCAATAACAGGGTCCGGTTTAACACGCCCTGTAAACATTTTAAGGGACTCTGGAGCCATCCAGACTTTGCTAAGGGCAGATGTGGTCACGTGAGAAAAGACCGGAGAGTGGGTAGTTTTATCTTCGGTGGGGAGTCGGAGTACAGCGCCTTTAGTTAGAGTCCACCTAAACTCGGACTGTTTTGTGGGTGATGCCCAGTTGCTGTTGCTGAGCTACCTGTCCCAGGCGTTGATCTAATTTTGGGGGATGATTTGGCCGGGGAGAGAATGGGAGGAGCCCCTCCCCCAGTATTGCAGGAAGTGTCGAGTACCCCTGCATATTTAAAGCAACTGGAGGCAGATATGTCCCAAATTTTCACGTTTTGCGCTGTAACTCGGAGCATGACCCGTAGAGTTTCCACTCCAGAGGATCCCGAACCCCAAACCTCTACCCGAGGGGATGAGGTAAATGATCTCGACATTTCACCTTTGTTTGCCGAGCCCGCTTCGGCCGGTGCTTGTTTGTCCACAGGTGAGGTGCGTCAGGTGGTGTGGTGCCAGAGGCACCCTCCCCTCCTACACCACCACAAACCACCATGTGCTTACATGGTCGGGGACAAAGAACTTGCACGCGCCCTACTCTGCGTGCTTCACGTGTGAATATACGTAGTCGTTCTCAGAGAATGAGGACGACTGGTGTAAATCAACTTTATTCACAGAGGTGGCAGTGGCATGATGGAGACAGTTACCAGCCACAGTACTTTAATTTGGATGAGTCAGAATCAGAGATAAGGGTAGCTGCTGATTTCAGTGTAAACAATACAGGGAACTTCATTTATTTTTTCGGGGGACAAAGAACTTATGTACACGCGCCCTACTCTGCGTGCTTCACGTGTGAATATACGTAGTCGTTCTCTGAGAATGAGGACGACTGGTGTAAATCAACTTTATTCAAAGAGGTGGCAGTTGCATGATGGAGACACTTACTCGTACCAGCCACAGTACTTTAATTTGGATGAGTCAGGATCAGAGATAAGGGTAGCTGCTGATTTCAGTGTAAACAATACAGGGAACTTCATTTATTTTTGGAATGATAAAATAATAAACATAATTGTGGAGGAATCAAACCGTTACTTTCATTTCATTCAAGGTGGTAAAGATTTGACTCCACATTCCCGTAATCATCAGCGGTATGATGTTGATGTGAATGAGATGAAAGTGTTTCTTTCCCTGGTTATGCTCATGGGGGTTATCTAGAAGAAAAACTACTAAGACTATTGGAGCACAGATCCCCTTACTCAGACCCCAATCTTCAACAAACTTATGTCTGTGTATCGTTTTGTAAACATTCTACATTTCTTTGATAACCTCCAAGGATATATTATTGTGAAAAAGTAAATTTATCAGTGACCCTTCACAATAGTTAAGACACCCAAGAGAATCATAAACGAGGAAACCACCCTCACCTGCACTAGACAGTGGTTACAGGGCTGCCATAACCAGCCAAGCAGCACTTATTTCAATCACACAGACATGCCTACGGCTCAAAGTTGTTGCAACAAAATTGCCTAGCACATCTATGTTCTAAAATATAATACTACTTAGCTGAGGTAGCAGAAGTTGGCGGTTTCAAGGCAAAAAGTCCTCTTGAGTGGCCCGAATATAGTAAATCGGAGCAGTAAGGTAGTGTAGTGGAGGTAGACTGACTGGTTACGGTCGTGAAACTGACGAGACTCTAACGTGAGGAACGCCGGTCGCGATTTATATACTGCGCCACCAACGCCCTCTGTCTTATATTCCCGTAAACCTCAACTACTTAATTAGCTACTTGATTTTACATGTCTCATTTATTAAGGAAACATTATTTATTTATTTATTATTAAATATATTTATTCATATATTTTTATTTGTAAGCATTATTCTTGTTTTATTTACAAGCATTATACTGGTTTTATTTTTTCCTAGTTAAATTCCTAACATATTCCCCAGAGGAGATTGCGATTCCCCAAATCGCAATTAGGTAACTACTCTGGAGGTCAATTTATCTGTTTATTTATTTTAAATGAAGAGATGAAATGGGGATTTACTGTAGTAAGAGAGAGAGAGAGAAAAGATGGAAATGCAACTCGGGGAGGTTGAGATCGCTGCTCATCTCATCCAAATAGTCATGCCCCTACCAAAATCCTCACCTTTAGGAAAGGTGTAGCATTTTATCCTAACCTACTTTATCTCACCTTAACCTAGTCTTAAATTTAAACCTTATTCCCACCTTAAGCTAATACCTTAATACTATTAATTGCATCACCTTTAGTGAAGGTGTTGCATTTTCCTCATATCCTCACCTTCAGTGAAGGTGTAGCATTTTTTCCTAACATCCTCACCTTCAGTGAAGGTGTAGCATTTTTTACTAACACTTGAACTTAAATCCTAGAAGTCCTCACCTTCATGGGTGTAGCAGAAATTTATATTTACAAGTACTCTAAATCATCCCTAAGCATCTTATTAAATCTATCAGTAGCCTTCCTTTTTGGCCTGGCCCCCCTGAGATTGTCACCGCCGCTCCGGACTGGGGTTACATCATTAGGGGTGTCTTCTTTGGCCCTATTTGAATCTCTACCAGCATGAGTTATGGTAAGTTCAAGGGGATAGAGATTACATATTGAGTGAAATTCTACTGCACCATTACTTTGTTTAAGTTGAACTGTTCTTATTTTGCCATCAAGCCCTTTCATTGTTTGCAATACTCTGCCCATTAACCAGAAGGGTCTGGGTTTATTTAATGATCTTATTAGTACGATATCCCCTTCTTTAATTTTATTTTCCCAAGAGCACTGGTATAGGTTTCTGCTGTGTTCTCTCAGGCTGAGGAGATAACTTTCGTACCACAATTTTTTAAAACTTTCAAGGACTAGTTCTTGTTCTTCTATGGTCTTTTCTAAGGAGGGCTGGCTTTGGTCATCCACCCATATTTCACCATTACCCCCCCTCAGTACCAGAGATGAGTCCCCATGAAGTTTCAGGAAGGAGTTAGGTGTTATGAACTCCAAGCTCTCAGAACTGGACCGGTATGTTAAAGGTCTAGAATTTATGGCTAGTTGGATGTTAGATAGAGAAGTCAACATCTCAAAATATGTTAACTTAGCCCTTCCTACTACCTTATACAGACAGGTCTTAAGCACCCTTATTAATCTTTCCCATGCAGCACCAATCCATGCAGAGTACAAGGGAATTTTTACATGCTTGATATTAATCTTTTCCAGCTCTTCCTGTACTTCTTTGGACTGAAGGGAACTTTCTAATATATTGCCACCCTTCAGAAAAGCTTTGGCATTATCACTGTACAAGTAATGTGGAATAGAGTAGCGGTTGCAAAATCTATGGAAGGCTAACAAAAAATTCTTAGTGGACATGTCGGGTAATAATTCGAAGTGGACAGCTCTAATGTTAAGGCATGTGAAAATCAGGACATAAACCTTAACCGAGTGACCACTATTTTCATCTCTGACCCAAAAATGGCCTGTATAATCCACCCCGACATGCTGAAAAGGTATAACCAGGTTCATTTGATGCTTGGGCATGTCTGTAAATTTGGGATATTTAAATGCTAAGGCATTGTACTTCTTACATATATGGCATGTGCTCAATACCTGCTTCACAGCCATTCTACCCTTGGGTATCCAGTACCCTTGTTCCCTTAAATAATTCAATGTAGTTCCTATGCCTAAGTGCTGCATTTTATTATGACAATCATTTATTATGAGTTTAGTTAACCTGTGATCCTTAGGGAGTAACACAGGATGGTGTATTTCATATTTAAAATATTGGCATTTGCTAATTCTACCTCTGGATCTTATAATGCCTCTGTCATCAAGGAATAAGTTAAGGTTAGATACCAGAAGTGGGATATTTCTTTCATTTTCATGACTTGGGTTCTGCAAAAATTTTAATTCATCTTGATAGCATTCTGTCTGAGCAACCTTAACCCAGTATTCTAAGGCCTTCTTTTTTGGGTTACAATCCTTTATTTTACTTAGAAATTTAAATAGGTAGGTGGTGCACTTCAACAAGTCCTCATAAGATGAATATTTATTTATATTAAGTATTCCTGTATTTATTTTAGGAGTTTGAGAGGTACAAGCAGTGCATATTTTACTCTTTAGGGAAGGTGCTATGCTCAACAGAGGATATTGAGGCCACAGTTGGTAATCATTAGTCAACCACTGAGGTCCTTCCAGCCAGAACTTTATTTTTTCTAAATATTTGCTATAGGTCAAACCCTTGGTAATTAAGTCTGCAGGGTTATGTTCAGTGTTTACATAGTGGTATGCTACAGGCATTTTGAATTTCTTATTTATTTCAGACTTCAGTCCTTCAGCTTCCGACACTCTGTTTTTTAGGAATTTAGATTTTACTTTAGTGTCCTTGGTCAAAAGCCAGTTTAACACCACCTGAGCATCCACACAAATATTAACAAACTGAATTTGAATGTTATTATAAGCCTCTAAAATAGTAGGTAAACATTTTAAGGCTAATATTACTGCCATAAGTTCTAGTGTAGGAATACTATGTTCCTTTCCTTTATTTAGTGGAGCTACTTTTGACTTAGAATGTAGGTATGTGCTTTTACCCTCTCCATCTAAAGCATAGGCCACAAACCCATATGCTTCAGCAGAACTATCACAAAATATATGTAGCCCATATGAATTCTGCTCATTTAAGGCTTGTCTTGGGAAATTCACTTCAGACAGCATTTCTAAATCTCTACTTAATTTTTTCATTTCACTGCAAATTTCATCAGGCAGGGTGTCATCCCAACCTTTTTCTAACTTCCATATTTTTCTCATCAAAAGTTTACCTCTTATGGTCACAGGAAGAGTGAAATTTAAGGGATCAAATAATTTGGATGTTTGAGATAGGATTTTTCTTTTAGTATTTGCTTCAGGATCTATTTTACAAAGAGCAATGTTCATTGAATCTTGCTGGACATTATATCTATATCCTAGAACCTTCTCTTCCTCACTAGTATGTTCTACTAACCTTCCATCATTAGCCATTTGGGTTCTCAATTCAGTTGAATTAGAATTCCAAGATCTCAAGGTAAATCCACCTGCTTTCATTCTCTCATATGCCAGATGATACAACTCTTGCATTTCATTAGTTTCATTTCCTGTCACAATCAAATTGTCCACATAAAAATTATTAGCCAAAATTTTACTCAATTTGTCATCAGGAAAGGTATTAGCATGGTGTCTCATTACATAATGTAACATGAAAGGAGAAGATGTAAATCCAAAAACTATAGTCTTGAACCTGTAAGTTACTAACTTATTTCCTCTCTTCCAAAAGAAACAAAATCTATTTTGGTCTACTTCATCCTTTAATTTGATCATTAGAAAGGCTTGTTTGACATCACTTAACATGACCAACTTATTGGTTCGAAAATAAAAAAGTAATTGAAGAATGCTGTTCATAAGATCAACACCTGGGTAAGCAGCCTCATTCAAGGATGGTAAATCTTTGTTTGTTTTCAAAGAGCAATTGAAGACAGGCCTGATCTTAGTGGTACCCTGTTCTTCCATTTTGATGACTGGTCTATGAGGGATCCAGATCTTTTCATCATACTGTGCAGGTTTTACTTCAATTTCTTCTATTATGCCATCATCCAACTGTTGATCAAATACAGCCTGATAATTTTCCAGTAAATTTTTTCTTTTTAAGTAATCCAAAGTCCTATCCAGCACCTTTAAAGCAACAAAATGATTAGATGGCACAGATTCTATTTTATCTTGATACCATGGCAGTTCCACATTATAATGACCATCTTTGAAAGAAATTCCTTCCTCAAACTTCTTTATTTGCTCACTCTCAAGGGAGACTAAATCTGCTTCAGTGGTTTTTATTCCCATTGATTCGAAGCTGAAAAGGTGTTCTAGTCCGTTTTCTACATCTGTATCCTCTAACAAATGTTCCAATGGGTTATAGTATGACTTTAAAGGATCCATCACTGCATTAACCATGGTCTTAGTTTTACTGCATAATTTAGCTTCATCTTTTTTAGCTAGAAGTCGCATTACAAACTGTCTCTCTGCAGGTGCTAGAAAGTTGAAGACATTACCTATAGGTGCTGCTTTATTGTGCATTACTAAACTAACTGCCACCTAATTTTTCCTGCCATGATACAGATGTCATGTTTTGTAAAACATCTATTCCCAACAGCATATCCACCTGGATGTGTTCATGATTTACAGGTTCATAGAAATAGTCATCTAGCAATTTCATGTTATTCAGTTTGAATTTATTTATGACTGCATTCATTCCAGGGACATAAAATTTAATATCTAAGGTCTTGTCTACCAATAGAGGAACGAAGGCAATGCGATCATGTAACTTGATCCCTGTACTCATTTGCTTGAAAACCTTAGTTTCTTCTCCGATGTATGTACTCACATCACATTCCAAAGAAAACAGTTCACTTACATTAGGACACAGGTCTTGTGCTACAGACTCAGAGATATATGATCTTTGGCTACCAGTATCTACTAGGCACCTAACTTGTCTCATCATTTTGCCATTCTTTAGGGTTAAGGTCATGGTTGGAAGCATATGGCATGAATCAAAACTTCTCTGAGCCAAACATAGGCTAACATTTGTCTGCATTTGATATTTAATTTTGTCTTCTTTAAGAGCAGATGGGCATAGAGGAGTTATGTGTTCTTTAACATGGCAGTTTCTGCACTCATATCTGAGTTTACCTTGCTTTCCGAAACAATTATGCTCATTGTGCCCAGAGCCAGCACATCTGGTACACAAGGAAAGCTCATTTAACCTGGCTATCTTAGCTTCATAATTAGTGAAGTTATTGCATTGCCCTAAGGAATGTCCATGCCCTCCACATAATTTCAAGTGAATTTAGAGGAGGTATTCTTAAAGTTTTGAAGTGTTCCTTTAAACCCTTCAATTTCTCGAAAAGTTTTGGAAGGTTTGAAATCAGTATGATGTGGCTTATAGCTGGCTTTACCAAAAGTCTTTGGTCTTACAGAAGAAGTTTTACTTAAGGTAGTGATGACTCTATGGTAATTATCTAGTATTTCAGTTATGCTAGGGTAATTCTTGTCTAATACATGAATGAATTCCTTTTTCACTACCACAGGAAGTTTATTAAAAATGATATGGCTAATGAGGGAATGCCCAGCAGTTCCTGATTCCAGAAAGTCAAATCCATGGGTTTTCAAATCTGACAAATAAGATCTCATTTCATTTAAATAGATTTTAACAGAAGAATATTCTGGATCAAAGGTGGTATTAGGGTAAGCCTTAAGGATATTCTTATAAGTTTCATCTATCATAAATTCTTTGTCCAGAAACTCATTCTTGAGCATCTGAATAGCAATATCATAGTTTGTGTCAGTGATAGACAGATGTTTAACTACAGAGAGGGCATAACCCCTCAGATAACCAACTAAATAGGCTAGTTTAGTTGCATCAGTTAGCTGCTTTCTAGATCCAATGACATTGTTAAATTGATTTAAAAAAGTATTGAATGCAAATTTATCCTTTTCCTTGCCTGTAAATGTGCCACAATTTAAAGGAGGTGGTCTTCCTTCTCCAACAGACATTTGTGACATTAGGGTTATTAAATCTTGAGAAGTTACATAACTTTGTGCAACTCCTGACAGTCCTGAAGCTTGATTTTGGTTTGTTACTGCATATAGATCTAATTCAATTTCTATGTCCACATCATATTTAATTTGGTCTTCAACTTCGGAAACATAGAAACTTTCATCCACACTCTCCAATTCACTCTGGACCATTACATCATTTATTTTTTCATTAAATTGTTGAACCTGATTCATCTCTTTTTCTATTTTACTTCTCACATTATTAGTTAAAGAGTCTGACAAAGCATTTTTATTCTTCATTTCTTTTAATTGTTTCAGTAAGAGTGTAATTTTTCTTCTGTATACACTCCTACCTGTTCTCAGATTTTTTATAGTTTCCCTAGCTTCTCTGTCTTCCTTAGGAGGCATGGTTCTTTACAGTGTAACTAAACTTATTAATTTAAAAAAACTAAGGGCAATTAAATTTTGTTCTCAATTTAGAATTAATGCAATTAGTCAGCCCAATTGTTGTTACTGGCTATTCAATTGAATAAGGCCACTGCCACAAAGGGTTGACTACTAATTCCTGGCATAATTATTAATTATTAATTAGACTTATTCCCGATAATGCTTGTAAATAAAACCAGAATATGGAATAATTATGAATAGAATAGTTTTTTGCCTTGAAAATATATTGTGAAAAAGTAAATTTATCAGTGACCCTTCACAATAGTTTAGACACCTAAGAGAATCAAAAACCGAGGAAACCACCCTCACCTGCACTAGACAGTGGTTACAGGGCTGCCATAACCAGCCAAGCAGCACTTATTTCAATCACACAGACATGCCTACGGCTCAAAGTTGTTGCAACAACATTGCCTAGCACATCTATGTTCTAAAATATAATACTACTTAGCTGAGGTAGCAGAAGTTGGCGGTTTCAAGGCAAAAAGTCCTCTTGAGTGGCCCGAATATAGTAAGTCGGAGCAGTAAGGTAGTGTAGTGGAGGTAGACTGACTGGTTACGGTCGTGAAACTGACGAGACTCTAACGTGAGGAACGCCGGTCGCGATTTATATACTGCGCCACCACCGCCCTCTGTCTTATATTCCCGTAAACCTCAACTACTTAATTAACTATTTGATTTTACATGTCTCATTTATTAAGGAAACATTATTTATTTATTTATTATTAAATATATTTATTCATATATTTTTATTTGTAAGCATTATTCTTGTTTTATTTACAAGCATTATACTTGTTTTATTTTTTCCTAGTTAAATTCCTAACAATATACTGCATCTAAAAGCTCCTCCACTCTGGGATTGGGCAGGCGGTGGGTCATGGAACATTAGTCTCGAGTTCCATATAATGTAGGTTTCAAGTTAACTTTAAGATAACATGGGACATAAGAAATCAACAAAAGAGAAACGTTCCAGCAAGCTATAGAAATAATGGTGAAATTGTTGTGTAAAGTTAAAACAATGAAATCGGAAACACATCACTGATGCAACTCGCTTATTTCTTAGATTATTAGCCAGTATTCAAGGGTGCTGTAAATACTCATATGTAATGTAAAACTATTACAATAAGGCGTTTTACAATCCAGTTTCCATATTATTACTATTCCACCATTACCACTGTTATTATTACCAGCTACTCTAAAGTTATTACTTTTCTGGACTA
>CM035220.1:35186451-35218402 GCA_020233015.1 Callinectes sapidus | reverse complement strand
AGAGAGAGAGAGAGAGTTTCTTTTTTCTATAAGGAGGAGTAACAACAGAATCAGCCAAGGCAACCACACAAAGCAGTCAACACACGGAAAGAAGGGGGAAGGGGGACGCGGGCACAAATGGTTCCAAACACCTGATTAGCCAAGTGACTATTTACTTACGCTTTGGTCTCCTCAAGGTATGTATGTTTCGTGAAGGTGAAGAGGAAGGAAACTGGGGGGAAGAAAAAAGTAAAAAAAAAGGGGAAAATAGTAAAGAGGAAGGAAACTGAGAAAAAATAAATAAAAATAGAGAAAGGTATATTATAATGAAGAGGCTTTTGATGAAATATAATATGAAGATGCGAAAAAAATTAAGGTTAAGTCTTGCACTATAAAGATGGACAGTGAAGAGGAAGGAAGCTGAGAAACTGAGAAATTGAGAGTGAAGAGGAAGGAAACTGAGAAAAAAATGTAAAAAAAAAAGAAAGATATTATAATGAAGAGGCTTTTGATGAAATATATAAAGCTGCGGAAAATTAAGGTTTAGTCTTGCACTATTAAGATGGACAGTGAGGGGAATTGAGAGTGAAAACCTATCGAGGGGCATTAACAAATTCATAAATGCTGTAGAGAGAGATTTAATTATAAAAAATACATAAAAAACTTCAGAAACTCATGTGGGAACTAAAATAGCACAAACTCTGGCCACTTACCTTCTAACCTCCATAGAACTTTCCCAATGTCAAATAACTCGTTTAATCATACCCAAAACTCGTGGTAAAAAAGTGCCCCAGTACATTGAGGTATGGTTTGCGTGTAAGTTCTGACATATGGGAGCACGAGAGCAGATTGAGCTGTGAAGAGAGGAAAAGAGAGGGAAAGAAGAGAGAAAGGGAAAGAAGAAGAGAAAGGGAAGAAAAAGAAGAGAAAGAAGAGAGAAAGGGAAAGAAGAAAGAGAGGGAAAGAAGGATCTGTATCGCTTTGGTGGACACAATTACACAGACAATGGTTCCCGAGAGAGAGAGAGAGAGAGAGAGAGAGAGAGAGAGAGAGAGAGAGAGAGAGAGAGAGAGAGAGAGAGAGAGAGAGAGAGAGTGTACCGATGTCTCCAGTGATAATGATGGAGAGAGTAACCGCCTAGATAGGAGATTCAAGGTCAGGAAGAAGTAAACACGTGACTCTGTTGGAAATTCAATGACAAAAAAGACAACCTTGTGCTGAAACTGAAGAGGCAGAGAGTACGAGGGAAGAAAGTGACGTCTCCTGTACAAAAAAAAAAAAAAAAAAAAAAAAACTCCAACCATATGACGTCGTAATGAAAAATAATAATAATAAAAAAAAAAAAAAAACATTAGAGACACGGAAAAGGATAGTGTTGTGGGAATTAATCACAGAACGAACGAATGGCTTCAGATATTAATGCTGGGGGAAGAAAAAAAACTTGAAGGAGTTGTGAGTTATCGAGACACTTTGCTGAGTGGTCACGTTGCGGGCGGTGTGAGGTGAGGTAAGATTTTAGTGTTGTCATAGTCACCAGCAGCAGTCAAGTAACCTGCAACTCTCACGTACTGTATTGACCGAGATAAGATAACGCCAGAACACGTGAAAAATAAAGGAAATTACAAACTAACAGGCCTACATGTATCGCAGCCCATGTGTGTGGGTTGTCATTGTAGTCTGTTGTATCTGTCTCTACTGGATGGTATAGAGGGTTATTAACTCCTTCAGTACTGGGACACATTTCTACCACGAATTCAGTGTGAGATTGGAAGATTTTATTGACATTAGTAAGGCTCTGTAGAGGTCAGAAAATTGGAGGTCAGAGTATGTACTATTTTAATCCCTGCATGAGTGTCTGAGGCTGCAATTAAACGATGTTATTGAAATCAGCAAGTGTCTATGGAGGTCAGATGATTAATGTGCTACTTAAATCGCCGGATGAGTGTCTGAAGCTGTATAAAATCGACATGTAATTAGCCGATTAAATACGAAAATACGTCCCTATACTGAAGGGGAGGTTAATGATAAATAATTAAGACTATCTACCACACCTGTATAAAGTATGCCCGTCTATCATAGTAGTAGTAGTAGTAGTAGTAGTATAGTAGTAGTTTATTGACAAAAAAATAATAATAAAAAAGAACGTTTATAATTTGCACAGAGAAGACCTATACGCATAATTTTGTTCAACTTAAATAAACTTAAATTCAGTATCATGTAGAGGGCTTTATAAATTAACCAATAAAGCACGAAGACTAAAGACAAAAGATTAACCATAAACATCATCAACTATTTCTTACGAGTTACATCCTAATCACCAAGTTTGTTTCAGTAACCTACCATGATACTGTTTGGGAACCATTTCTCTTTCTCATCTCTTGTTTTAAATGGAACTGTATGACTTGAATCCGTTACTTCTGTTTCAATTATTAAGTATCACGAGTACCGCTTTCTCCTTTATACTTATACATGTTTAAAATCCTATAAAGCCAATGAACTATTAGAATCTCAAGAACAGAGGTGATGTGCCAGCATTTACTCTGTTATCTTCTTTTATCACTGCTGTCTCATCAATTTCTTTCCTTATTTGTTTCCTTTTCTTCTTTTTCTTGCTATCTTACCTAAATTCATGCAAGTACTACATTATACATACACATGGGATTTTTGTTTTCGTCTTTCTGTTTCTGATAATCTTTCAATCTCCTGTTTTCTTGAGTTTTTGTCGGTTTTCCTTGCTATCTTACCTTAATTCATGAAAACACTCCATATGGACGTTCTTTTTTTTCTCTCTCTGCTTCTGATAATCTTTCAAATCTCCTTTTTTCTTGAGCCTTGTCACTTTCATACAAGCACCAAGACCTTTCCATTTTCTCTATCGTTCCGCGAGTGCATTTCTCCTACATATATTTCTCTCCCCCTATGCGTCGATTTTTAAACACTCAATCTCCAAATCTGGGTCATATGTACGTGCGCCCGTTGTAGGAAGTACTGCATGAACTGAGAGACTTATAGAGACCTCAATGATCTCTTCTCTAGCCTCACTCAAGCGTGCAGGGAAATGATCAAAGACAGGCTGGTAGGGTGAATGATACGCTTTCAAGGTTCCTCTCCACCCCCTCTCTAACTCTCTCTCTCTTACTCACTGAATTTCCCCCGCCTATATACATTTTCCCGCTCAGTCATTTCCTCTCGCAGCCTCCTTTCTCCTCCTCTCGTTTTAATGTGTTTATGTGCATCTACCAGTCAACAGAAGGATTTTTGTGTATCTTGAAGAAATTAACCCAGATTTTTGGTGTATCTTGAAGAAATTAACCCCTTTAGTATTGGGACTCACTTTTATCACGAGTTTTGATTGTGATTAGACGATGTTATTGACATTAGGAAAGGTCTTTAGATGCCAGAAGGTTAATGGCAAAGAATCTGCACTATTTTAATCCCCACATGAGTTTCTGAAGCTGAATGAAATCGAGAAATAAACAGAATCAATATGAAAATGCGTCCCGGTACTGAAAGGGGTTACGATCGCATTATTGCCTGAGTGGGAAAGGGCAAGGAGTTTTGAAGCGAGTGAGATGAGTCTATTCACCCCTTGACATCTTTTTCGAGTACCCTGAGAAACATGTGTACCCAAAATTATTATGAGTCCCTTGGTGGGTAGACGAAAGACATTAGACTGTACCATTTTGTATTGACCTGGTATGTAGATGGATGAGGATAGTGGATGGTGAGGTGCATGTGTGGGGCAACACGATCCTAGAGACAATTAACGCCTTCAGTACTGGGACGCATTTTTATATATTTTTCTCCTTATTACTCGTACCTATCCATTTTATACAACTTCAGAAACTCACGTGAGGATTAAAATAGTACAGACTCTGGCCATTAACCTTCTCACCTCTATAAACCCTTGCTAATGTCAATAAAATCGTCTAATCACATCCAAAACTCATGGTCAAAACGTGTCCCAGTACTGAAAAGGTTAATAAACAGGTAAATATCGAGACGAGCGAGATAGATACCGGACCAAGGCTAAGAAGGCAGGAAAGTCTACGAATCTGACTACAACGAGGGGAATTGACTGAGTAATGCTGCGCTGCAAGTGTCCGTACAGCATCACAACACTTGGCGCTGTGTTGGGGTGACGATAACAGACAAAATGGGCCTGCGTCAGGGTGTGCGTCTCATTTATTGGCGGTATAGAGCAGCAGACAGCCAGGGCGCACCAGTGTTACTTTCACTTTCCATTCGTCCCCTCCTCCCTCACCCAGCTCCCCCAGCCGTCTCCTTCACCTTACAACTCTCCCTCTCCCCCCTCCCTAGCACAGTCTCCTCTCGCTGTCTTCACCTCTGCTCCTCTCACAACATCCTTTACCTTTACACACCCTCGCACACAAACACGTACTCCAACAGCTGCATGTTGCTGTGGTGCTACACGCATGGACAGGTTAAATTTACCAAAGTCCCCGCCAGCCAACAGGTAGCCAGCCAGCCAGCAGAAGGCAAGGCTACAGGAGAGAACGACTGACAGAGCCGTGTTTGCCAGGGGCGAGTTGTAGCTCGGCCAGTGATTACAACAACATTTAAAGCTGCTTCCTCCATCGTCACTCACTTCCCTCATCTTCCACCTGTGGCGGTCACCTCTTCCTCCTGGCGCCTTGCCGATGGCGGAAATGCTAACTTCTTTTGTTTAACGCCAGTGTGTGGTTAGCTTGCCATATTGCAACGTCCAGCATGTTTTGGCGACACACACACACACACACACACACACACACACACACACACACACACATACACACACACACACACAATTATCAAGTAAAAAAATAATAATAAATGGGATAAGAGCACCGGCGCTTGACGTCAATTCCTTCAGACAGAAATGATATGTGTCTCTGTGCGTCAGGAAATTTTGAATGTGCTACTTATTATTGCCAGATAACCTCAACTTCACGTCCTCTTTCATTCATTCCACTTTCAGGTTAGTATCCGAGTGTGTTTGTGTGTTCGTGTGTGTGTGTGTGCTCGCAACTCCCTAGTGAGGCCGCGTGACTCTCCGGACACGCCGCTGCAGAGAACGGAAGGGAATGGAAACAGACGTCACAGGAAGCCAGACAGTCTTTGAAAATAGCTTCGAACTTCTTAACTCGGCGACAGTCAGATTTCTTATACTTCCACCAATAATCTCCCCCACTTCCTCCACCGCACGGCTGCTGCTGGAGTGCTGTGGTAGTTCCCGTGACCACGCCGGGTTACGTCACGCAGCTCCCTCCCTCCCTCCCTCAGTTGTTGCGTCGACAAGTTTTATCACCACTGCAGCAGTTCCCGCCAGCCTTTCTAAATGTGAGTGCGCAGCGGCGGCACCCTTTGGCACTGTCCTGTCTGTTCTGGGAAGCCCTGGCACCCTCTCTACACCACGAGGCGAACAGTGGCCCCCTGCCAATCCACCTCCCCTACCCTGGGCCAGGAGGACGGTCACCTGTTCGATGCCACCTCCACCACCACCACCACCACCGGGGTTTCCCAACTCGCGTCTCCCTCCCTCCGCCGCCCACCACCACCCGCTACCCGCCCCGCGTTCCTCCACTCTGTGCGTCTGTAGCCGTCAAGCCCGCGCCCGCGACAACCTCTCCCCATTCTCGCTCCACTTGTCCTTCCTGATGCCACACACACACACACACACACACACATACACACACACCTAGTAACAGAGTTAAATAAACAACGTAGCACGAGGAAAAACATCCCTAAATACTCAGTACTGAATGAACACTTATACCAAAGTAAACAACGCAAAATAAATGGGCCATATCCAACACAAACATTACAAGAACCACTTTTATTTAGCTGTTTAAAACGCATTTCCAAGATGCACGTGTATCGATATATGTACATGTCAGGTCTGCCCAACACAGTGCAGGCGACGAGAAGAGCACCACGTAGAGTACACATTAATGCTACCATACAAGTGAACAAACGGAATGTGATAACCTCAGTCCGACATATCTTATAAGCGTGAAGGAAGACATAAAGATGACCATCACAGAAGAGAACATCACCGTAAAATGTGCCACAGAAAATACGAACCCTTAACAAATTTTGATGATGATAATGACGATGATGATGATGCTGATGTGAACACCTCACTAGCCTATTCACAATTTGGTCACCTCAGTGGCCTATTAAGTCTGTGTGCCAGGGTCAGTGACCTTGGCGCCACAGGTCATGCTGTTGGATGCTACAAAGTTGGACCCAAGCTGCTGTCACTCCCTGATCCCTACCCGTGCCTGCTCTGTCTTTACCCTCCCCATCCTCCTCAATAACTTGTCTGGTATCTTCTGGAAGACTGCAAACTGTAGCACTGCCATTCGTGGGAGTAGTGGTATAGTGGTTTGGGAAGACTTAACACAGGATATACCGGACAGACACATTACAACCACTTAAAACAACACAACTTTGATGATGTTGCAATGATGAAACAATAAATAAAGACGAAGATGTGTGATTATGAATAAATGAATGCCAGGTTCCTGAGAAGTAAGAATGTAACTACTTCACGGGTGGATGTTAAGTGAAAGTAATGACTAATGGTGAGTAGCATAAAGGAATAATAAGTAGTAAGGAAACTAAAGAAACAGTTCCGTGGGAAGTTAAATTACAGAAAAATGATCCATATTAAGTAATAGATTCATGAGGTAAGTTTTACAAAAAGACTGGTGTGCATTTCCCTTCACTGGGGAGGGTGGTGATCAGAGCTTCACCTGAGCCAAGGTTGCTCTGCCACCACTTGACTCACCACACCACTCCTCACAACCAAAAATATTTACACTGCATCACAGCTGCCTCTAGAAACCCACACCAGACACTTTCATGGTTCAAAAATAATCTCCACATAAAAAATTCTGGTCATATATGGAACATTATATAATTTTCCATTGAATGTGCAAAACTAATACAAACTAAATTTAATGGTATAGTGTCATGAAGACAAGAGAAATGACAAGAATTTAGAATGTTCAGATAAATAACTTCTTAGTCTAATGGGCAGCTCACCAATTACCTGGATTACCTTTACTAATGCTAGTCCAGCTGAAGTAGTGCCTCACATCAACCACAGCAGGATACACCAGCAGCAACAGCAGCAGCAGCAGCAGCACTGGTGGTGGCAGTGGTGGTTGTCCAGCCTCACAACAGTGCCACATCAGCCTCCGATGTGATTTTTTTCCCCTTGACAAAGATGTGCTCAATGTACTGCTTCACATCTTCCTCACCTGAGAAAAGTAAATGTGGAGAAAATAGTTCAAGCTTGAAATTTTCAATCCCAAGTCAGAATGCATCAGCAAAAGTTAAATTCAAAGTACTTCATAAACAAGGATCATAAATATAGTGTACTACATTGATTACTTGACAAAAAACATACAAATGAATATGCAACATGAAAGTACTGCCCTTTTTGTATATGTTTTTGATCAGTATCAACTTTCACAACAACATAAGAAAATGTGAAAAGCTGTAGGACACCATCAGGCCTACACATGGCATGGACATTGATTCTTCTATCCCTTGTGCCCTACCCAACCTTTCTCAAGAACCTCTGATGTGATACTTTATCAAAGCCTTTACTCATGTAAGCAAAAGCTTGAAGCAGAAACATGTAATGAATCATGAAAGCATCTCATATCCTATAAGGCATTTGTTACATTTAAAGGTTCTGTAACTTTCTTCTGAAATATATCAAATCCAGAATTTCAAGGTATATTATTTACTTCATGAACTGCAAGAACTTTATGTCATCTGCTTACTTACCACTCTCTCTCTCTCTCTTACCTTTGGCTTGAGCATGAAGCACCACTTTATGTGACAGGTGCCTGGCCAGCGCCTTGAACACAGCCTTGTTCTGGATGGCGCCGAGCTTGTAGTGAGGCATCAGGTACTTTACCACCCAGTCTGCCACCAGCTGCTTCTCCTTCCCTGCACTGGCTCCTCTGTGTGCTGGCTTCTCCTCCCTTGCTGCTTCTGGTTGGATTGATGTGTTTGTCCCCCTGAGAGTTGAGCTTCCTGAGGTCTTGGCGGAGTGTTCCAGTCTCTCACAAACTTCTCTAGCTGTTTCTGTTTGTTTTATATTTAATTTTGAGGAACTTTTGGATTTAACAGCACTTTGGTCCACCTTACATGAGGAATTTCTACTACTTTTACTATTACTACTTTTCATGTCCCTATCTTTATCACTTGATTTAATTTCTCTTTCTCTGTCTTTATCACTTCTCCTATGGCTGTGTTTTGAAGATTCCCTGATCTCTGTACACTTGTCAGAACCACTTGTGGAGTCACTAGAGTGTTTTCTTTCCCTTCTATAGTCTTCACTGGATTTCCCTGAACTTTTTCCATTCCTCTCAGAGTCCCGGTTGTATTTTTTGTCCCTTTCTCCAGAATCTTTGAAGGTGTGGTGAGAATGTAGTCTGGCATCAGTAGTGTTATGTGAGTGGACTCTACTGGATAACTTTTCACTGCAAGGCTCACTTCCACTTTTATCTCTTCCATGTCTTTCACTTCTACTGCTGCTGCTTGAGTCCTTGTATTGGTTGGTGTCACTATGACTCTTATTTCCAGGCTTTTGGTCAGATTTGATGCAGGATTTACTGTCTGATACTCTACTTTTCTTGACCACTGGTTCAACAAAATCATCACACGACTCAAAGAGATCAATAACCTGTAGTCTGGTGCTGCTGGATCTTCTCCGTTTTTTGTCAATTGGCTTGCTCTTCTCCTCCTGGTCCCAACCGTTATTATTGTCCGTATTATGGGATGACTGTGAGTTCTTTGTGCCTAGTACAGGTTCAGTATCCTTGTGCTCCATACTTCCTGACTTCTCCCTTAAGTTCTCCATATCTTTGTGTTCCTTTCCATTCATTTCATTCTCCTCATCTCCCACACACATCATCTCCTCATCCTTAATCTCTTTCTTTACTTCAGCTTTACATTTACTGTCTTCTATGGAAACCTTTTCTTCTTTGATTTTCTCTCCCAAAAAATTATACACATTGGAGCTTAGTGAATTATTTGTGCCATCATCCTTTTCGGTTTTTATTTCAGTTTTATAATCATTTCTACTCTCCACAGCATGCATGGATTCTTCTTCCTTAATGAGTTTACTTTTTCCCCCAAACCTACTTTCACAGTCCAAGATGCTACCGACTATATCAGTGCTGGAAGATGATGCCTCCTGTGCAATCTCCTCTTCCATTTTCTCTTTTTCTTCTCCCTCTTCTTCCTTTTCTTTTTGTCCCTCTTCTTTAATTCTTTCCTCTTCCTCTAGATCTGATAATGAATACTCTTCCATGTCAAATTCTTGGTTTTCTTCAGAATCATAATTGCTATCATTGCAGACATCATCATCATCATTTACTGCTGCTTCCATCACATTGTCATCCTTTTGTTCATCCACTGATCTGTTTTCTTTGAGATCTCCATCAGCCGTCTCACTATCAGACTCACTCTCTGACATCTGATGACTGCTGACTGTAGTGCTTGACTTGGCATCTTTAGAAAAAAATGAGGTGAGACATGTCTGTCGTGTGGGTGAACGCTTGAGGGCAAAGCCTTTCCTTGAGGAGTGCTTTGGTGGGGATGATGGCTTGCTTTCCTCTTTGCTCTTGCTATCCTTGAGCACATCACTTGCTGTCTTGAAGGCTGAGTTCTCCTTTGCCTTCCTGTCTTTGATGTTGTTCTCAATCTGCTTGGCAAGCTGCCCAAGGCTCAGTTGAGGCTGGTGTTCTGCCAGCTCTTGCCTTAACTTTTTCTCTCCAGTGTCCTTTCTTAGGCTCATCATCTGCAGGGAAATTTATGAATGACTTCAATATCAATCTTCCAATGGAGTTCTTAGGAATAACATAAGAAAGTTTATAAAGAAAGGGTGAAATGGATGAAACAAAAAGTAGAAGGCTGCCTAAGAGATAGAAGACTGAAGGGGTATATGTGTGAAAGAGGTGTTGTGAGAAGACAGCTCTTCAAGAAGGAAAAAAATTATTGGATGAGAGATGGAGGTTCTTCTGCCATGGCCATCATCTTGGAAGTACAGTAATACAGTAACAGATTAAATCATGAAAAATTTTAACACAGTGAGTTATAGCAGACATTTGCATTTAAAATTAGAGAACTCAATATACACTCCAAGAAACAAACACACTATATAAATACCACACCGATGCTCTGAACTCCACAGCCAACGGTGACATGACTAAACTGGTCACATCACTTCAGATGCTGGACATAGGAGATTGCAACCAATTTTTGAGTCCCATCCCATACTTTGAAGAAGCTTGATCTAGTACAAGAGAGACACTTAACTCACCAGAGACATCATGCCCTTGCGGTACATCATCATAACGCTGGTGGAGGTGAACACTTGATACTCTAACTTGGTGGCCACGTCCTCAATGTCACTCTCCTTCAGGTGGCTCCTCCCTGCACCAGGCTGCCAGCATGCCTCATAGTTCTTGGACAGAGCCTGGGACACCAGCTGGAGGTAACTCTCTCGGGTCTAGAAAGAGAGAAGTCACTGTGCTGGTAACCTGAACATAAAGTCAGAATAAAAAAATACTCTCTCTCTCTCTCTCTCTCTCCCTCTAGAAACTTGTACAGAACACTTGGTGATGACTTACTGCAATGTTAAGGCCAACAATTTTGGATGAGAACTGAGCACTGACAAGCTTGGACCTGTCAGCTCTGTCCTTCTCTTCTTTCTCTGCTCGCTCTTTTTCACGCTGCTCCTTGAGTCTGCTCTTTGCTGATGAGAAGGATGATGAACCAGATGAGGAAGATGAGGAGCCCTTGCTGCCCTTCCCTCGACGCAAAGCAAACTGCTCCTTAATTAACGCTATTCTCTCCTTCTTCTCCTGCTGCTGTGCCTCCTTCAACCTGTCTTCTCCATCACCATCCTGGTCATACTCATTCTGCTCTCTGGGTGAACAAATAAAAACTCATAATATTTAGTTTCCATCTCTCTAACGATATTTACTGTGGTACCTCTTGATTTGAACTTAATTCTTTTTGGTGGTTCAAATTGCGAAAATTCGAATTAGGAAGTAACTTTCACCATTGAAATTAATGTAAAAACACTAAATCCATTCCAGTTTATTTTAAATAGAAAATATTACACTCAACCCCAGCTACTGCAAGAAATTGGTCCCTTAACATTGCTGCAATAGCTAAAAATGCAATAGCCATTGTTCAGAAATAATGGGAAAAAATCAAATTGGTCCTAGCCCATCAGAGTGGCACCTTGTTTTCCCCTCATCTCATCATAATTCATAGATATCATTCACATTTTGAGAGTATAAAGTAAACACAGACATGAAATGCATAAAAAATAAAAAACAGGCATAACAAAAGACATTTACTTTGGTGTGAAACTTCCGAGTCCTGATGAAGATTAAGCAAGCTTCTCCTGGGTCCACGTCTCCCTCTCATGCACTAAATACGGGAAGAGATCGCATAGTTGGGGGCTGGAGTAAGTGAGGCCACTAAGGGCTGGAATGACTTGAAAGCCATTCACAAGTCGCAATAAAGAGAGGTGTTCACAGTGAAGTCGGCTGACTGGCGGGAAGGCGGCGTCAGCCGCCATGTGTGTTTGTGTTAAAATTGAGAGGCCTCGTTCGGATTGGAGGTCAAAATTTGTTTGCCAAATGTTTTCGGATTGGGAATTGTTCGAGTCAAAGGGTGTTCAAATCAAGAGGCACCACTGTATATGTAAAGGATTGAAAGAAAATGCTTTCTTAATAAAATGCAGAAAGGAGAGAGAAAGAGAGAAAAACTGAACTCATTCCAATTTCAAGATAGAACCAAGTACACACAGGAATATAGTGCTAACCAGCTTACCTCTTCAGTCCTCTCCTGCCTCCCCCATACAGGCTGCCATCATCAAAGTCACTTTCAAAAGCAGCCACTGGAGCAAATCTGTACGACTCCTTGCGGACCAAAGCCACATTCCACTGCTCCACTCGCTTCTCCACCACCTTGCGATTGGTACAGTAGTCACAGTTCTTTTTGCAGTCTGGCTTGTCGTCTCCAAAGTGCTGAGTGAAGGACAGATGGCGGCACCTGGTAAGAAAATTCCCCAAGTTCTGGTGTGATTGCTGTTGTTGTTTCCTTATTGCTCTTAATTCTATCCAGAATCTGACTTCAAATAGTGAAATGAAATCAAACTTAGTCTCATAATGTTTCTGTGATCATGTTCCATTTTCATACCATCCATTGAGATCTGTATGACAACCCTGACACGTTAACATAAGCAGGAGTATCATGAAATCAAGATAATTAACAGGGAATAACGAAACTTTAAAACACTAGACACACACTAGATAATATTTCTTTTATAGCATCTATTTGATTACACTTCCAAAGTATGAACTGTCATAATAAACATCTTTCATTGTGGCAGACAAGGAACACAAGGGACTCAGCACAGTCGTACATTGGAACTTCACAGAACTTGACAATTTGCTCAAAGCTCTTGATGGCTGCTTTAGCTTGCTCTTCCTTCTTGGTTTTGCCATACACTTTCCCTTTTTTCTCATCCTGTGGGTCAACAAAACACTAATGAGCAGTCAATTCAGACACATTCTCTGAGGTGTCCAAGGCAGTCCTTGTATGAAACAACCCTATCTATTTCCACCTATCATTTACATCCATAAATTCTTAATTTCTCTTTTTTAGTTCTTAAATTATTCACCATTACAGTCTATTAATTTCATCCATCACTTTGTTAGAAAGACTTGAGACATAAGTAAATTAGGTAATGATATTATAACCTGGAAGGATGTACAAATCAAATTCAGAAGCATGATACTCAAAAACCACAAGATAGACTAGACATTCCAATCTAGACCAGTGAAATACATGCCAAACCTGACAGGTAGCAACAGCTGCAGCCTCACCTGGCGCAGCAGGAAGAACACTGTGTCTCTCTCTCGCTTGCTGTAGTATATCCTGCACCTGGATCGCTTACCATCACGCCCGGCCCTCCCTGACTCCTGGTAATAGCCGGCCATGGACTGAGGGACACTCCAGTGCACCACAAACCTTCATCAACAACACACATAAACACATGTAAGTTTATAATGTCGTTGTCATTGCACACCACATCATCACATAACCTTTAAATCTGATTTTTTTCATGCAGTGAGAAGGACACTGGCCTAAGACTACAAAAAAAAACTAGAAAAAGAAAGTCCATTGAGGTACCAGCTAGATACAATATGGTATGTATGTAATTTCTCAGTGTCACAACTACTTTCCTGTGATGATCTGATATATTCATCATCCAAGGGTCACTTACCTGACAGAGGCTTTGTCCACACCCATACCAAAGGACACAGTGGCAGTGATGACAGGCACAATGCCATCCATCCAGTCCTCCTGAACCTGTGAGCGTTCCTTTGCCTTCAAACCTAAGAGGAGTATTCAATTTCTATTCAATGAGAAACTGAATATTAATATCTATTTCAATGACATCTGACTATATAGATATGACTGAACACAAATCAGTTACCTGGCTCTATTTACCTAGTGTAATATCACACACAAAAAGAAAAGCTACCAAGATCAGTAGCAGATCCAGGATAAAAATTTGGCAGGTGATAAGGTGAGCCTTATCACCTTTTTTAAACTTGGGAATTTTAAGGGCATATTAAGCTATATGCAGAGCCATTTTATATATACGAGCAGTAATAATGTATCAATGACTGAATAATTAGATTACACTTTTGCTCAATAAAGACAAATATAATAGCATTTTTGGAAGGCAATTTTCTATTTTTATACATATTCATTCTAACTGTGTGTGTGTTTGTATATATATATATATATATATATATATATATATATATATATATATATATATATATATATATATATATATATATATATACCCTTGCTCATAATAAAAAAAAATGGGGGATACTTCAGTCCCCTCAGTCTTCCCTGCCATGGATCTGCCACTGACCAAGATTTCCTGAAGGAGGCAAAAGTGAAAGTGGTGTCATAGTTACCAGCATGATAGGGTTTGGTGGGGATGCCCTTGGCTGACAGCTGCTGTGCCACCTCTATAGTGCCAGCCCTTGTCCTACAGTAAATTATTCCACACCCAGATTTTACCTTCAGGGAGTCAGCGAAATTAGTCAGTACCATGGGATCAGTGCATAAGTACGCAGGTGTAGCCCAAGAAGTTTTTGCACTATATTTTCTCTTTGCTTTATAACCATGATCATAAAAATGACAATCCTAACTCAATTACTTATAAAAGTGAGAAGAAAACAGCAGTGGTGCTTCAAAACATCACATGAGTTCAACTGATGATATACAGTGAGAATACAAGACAGCTCCACTTACTGTTCTGTTTTCCTCCCATTTTGGCCCAAGCGCCTCCAGTATAAAATTCCGCAACTCCTCAAAAGGATCTTCCAAAGCATCCTTGAACCGCACGTCATAATACAAATTTGACCGGAAGCAAGATGCCTTGAACTTGGCAATTGGTTTCTTTAGTTTGAGTTGGGCAAAGATGTCCTCAACAACCTGTACAACACAGATGTAGATTCTCATTAGTACAGCAGTTGGGAAATACTGGGAAACAATAATCATATCTAGGTTTAAATGCTAACAGAATAGAGCTAATACAAAATTACCTTTCTAGTAAATGGAAATAATAAAGAAACTAGCAAAATTCAGAGTGTATCATTTTCTATCATCTTGTTACTTGTATAAACAATATTGTGACAAGAAACAATCACTTCTTTCTAACAATGAAGAGCTGTTTCACACACAGAACTGACAAATAACTTTTTTTCTGACATAAACTAAATAACACAACCAAACTTCTCACCCTTGCTGTGGCTGTGGCAGTCAAGGCAATCCATCGAACACTTGGGATCTTACTCTTTAGGAATCCCAATTTCAAGAAGTCAGGCCGGAAGTCGTGGCCCCACTGACTGACGCAGTGAGCCTCGTCCACCACAAAATATGACAGTTTGTTGAATCTGTGCATCTGTTGTAGTAGGTTCTGAAGAGCAAGGGGTTCCAATTGCATTACAACACACCATGAGTAGGAACAATGACATATATATTATAAATTTCATACATTTTGAAGACTCATTTATGGTATATCATATATTTCATATATTTTGGGTGACAAAAAAAGGGAGAAGTCATGGAGACCAGATGGGTCATGTCCAAGGATTATCACAGGAAAAGAAATGCTGGTTGGGCCTCTAAGAATATTATTTGAGGAATCTTTAAAAACATAACAAATACTCATAAACTGGGAAGCAGTAAATATTATATATATAAAAGGAAAAAGAAGTAATCCAAGCAATTGTAGACCAATTATTCTGACCAGTATAGTTTGCAAACTGATGAAACTGTAGTCAGAGAAGGAGTTATGCAACAAGGCCGCAGGTACAAGGAGGTTTCAAGACATTTATCCCTCTCTTTTGGCCAACTTGTTGAAACCTATAAGGGTCTGGCAACTAAGTGGACCTTTTTTTTTTTAATATGATGTTACCCTTGGCCAGCTTTTCCCTCTTACATAAGAAAAAATAGAATCTAATGTCTATCCAGCCTTTAATTGGAGATAGTGAGAAGAACACCATCATCCCACACCTGGAAGAATGTGGTGGCAGCCTGCTCAGGGGTGATGTAGAGGAGGCGAGTGGAAGGGTTGACACAGTTCAGGTCAGCCAGTACTCTGCTGCGTTCCTTGGTTGTCATCTTGGAGTTTAAGGATTCAGCAACTATGTGATACTTCTGAAGGTGTTCCAACTGATCCTGGATTTCACAATGCAAGACAATTAGCCCTTGCATGAATTTCCTATTTAACCTACTTAAGATTTTGAGACGAGTTGAAGCGAGAGAGAAAGTATTACAAATATCAAATTTCCTGTTGTCAATAAAATCATCTAATCATACCCAAAACTCATGATAAAAATGCATCCCAGTACTGAAGGGGTTAATGTTATATAACCCTTCACTACCAAAGGGAAAGAAAAATCCACAAAAACTTGGTTAGTCATCCTTGTAGCATCTGAAAATTACTAATAAAAACTCGGTCTTTCAAAATATGTGTTTAGCTTACCTTAATGAGAGCAATGAGGGGAGATATCACAATGGCCACCTTCCCTACAGCCAACACTGCCGGCAGCTGGTAACACAGGGACTTCCCTGAGCCGGTGGGCATGGACACGAACACATCCTGGGACCCTGTACAGAAAGTAATAGACTGCCTTTACTTACCACCATTTACTACACTGCTACAAATGTCTACAGCTAAGGAAAGGGTGAGAGATTATATTGCTTGTTGCATTTCAAGAACACTTTCAAGTCACAGTCTTAAGCATGACTCCTTTGGCAAAGGATGAACCTGTTGTAAATTTTTACCGAAACAGTAAAAAATCTTCACATTCTGCCCGGCACATCCCACATACTTCTTAACTGTGACATGTCAAGTAATATTAAGGTGTTAGTCAGTGAAAGGTGGGGCGCGCCATGCCTCTCCCTTCACCACCACCCTGCCTCGCCCCCTCACCTCTTCTGCTTCTTCTGCTTGATAATGCGCAGGGCACTAAAAAAGTGCATAACACGCATATATGGAGTTGACTGGTGGACGGGGAGGGGAGGGATGGAGTGGCAAGGGGGGGATAGTGAATCAAGTGTGAGTGTTTATGTTGGTATGTTGTTGTGATAGGTAGGCGTGTAGTTGTTTAGTGAATGAGTCTATTGTCATATTATTAAAAATATATTGAGGAAGCCTGTTCCAGTCACGTATCGTTTGTGGAAAGTATGAGTGCTTGTATGTGTCAGTGTTAGTGTGATATGTTTGGAATGTCAAGGAATGTGTGTTACGAGTACGACTGTTAGTGTTATGTAAGTATGTATGTGGGTTAATGTCAATGTAATTGTTTGTGATTTTGTACATAAGTGTAAGTCTGTGTGTTTGTCTGCGTATGTGAAGGTGATCCATGTTTATTTGTTGTTTCAAATGTGTTGTGATACCAGGCGCTTGTGTGTAGTTGTTTGTAATAAACCTAGCCGCCTTCGTGTTAATTTTTTCTAACATGTTAATGTTTCTGTGTGTATAAGGGTCCCACACCGCAGAGCAGTATTCTAGTGTTGGTCTGACAAGTGTATTGTATGCTAAGTGTTTTGTGTCTTGTGTACATCCGTGTAGGTTTCTCCTCAGGAATCCCAGTGTTCGGTTCGCTTGTGAGTAGATGGAATCTATGTGAGTGTTGAATTTTAGATTGGTGGAGAGGTGGATGCCAAGATATTTGTGTGAAAGTACGGATTCAAGTTGAGTATTGTGAAGTGTGTATATGTGATGGATTGGGTTGTGTGAGCGGGTGAATCTGAGAGTTTTGCACTTGTCTGGACGGAAGTTCATTTGCCAGGCACGTTCCCACTGCTGGAGGGCGTCTAAGTCTTGTTGAAGGAGTCTACAGTCGTCTCTAGTCTTTACTGCTCTGTACAGTAAACTGTCGTCTGCAAACAGTCTAGTAGTAGAATTAGGTGTAGATAGGGGGAGATCATTGATATAAAGTAAGAAAAGAAGAGGGCCTAGAACAGTGCCTTGGGGAACACCAGAAGAGACAGGGATAGTGTCAGATGAAGAACCGTCAAGAAGAACACGTTGAGTCCTGTTAGTCAGAAATACAGTGATCCAGTGAAGAAGTGGTCCTGAGATACCATAGTATCTCAATTTAAGTGTCAGTCTTTTGTGAGGGACTTTGTCGAAGGCTTTGGCAAAGTCAAGTACTATAGTGTCAACCTGTTTGATGTCTCGTTGGTCAAGTTGTCTTACAATGTCATGATATGTGGTAATGAGCTGCGATTCACATGAGCGTCTAGGTCGAAAGCCGTGTTGTGTGTCAGTAAGAATGTTGTTCGCGTCAAGGTGGTTCATTATGTGTTTGTGTATTATGTGCTCGAAAATTTTGCATGGAATCGATGTTAGTGAGATGGGGCGATAATTTGATGGGTCAGTCCGGTCACCTGTCTTGAAGAGGGGATTTACATTTGCCAAAAGCCAGTCAGAAGGTAATGATGAGGATGAGAGGGATTGTGTGTAAATGACCTGAAGGATTGGGGCAAGGATGGAGGCACAGGATTTCAGAATGAAGGCAGGAATGTTGTCAGGGCCAGTGGATTTTGTGGTGTCTAGTCCTTCAAGTAGTTTCTGTATTCCGTTAGTCGTTATGTGAAGGGCGGGTATGTTGGGGAAAGGACTGTGTGGCATGTTCGGTATTTGATTGTCTTCTTGTGTGTGTACTGATTGGAAGTGTGTGTTGAGTATTTGTGCTTTGTGTTGTGGTGTGGTGATCAATGTGTTTGTGTGGTCTTTCAAGGATGTAATAGTGTTAGTGTCTTGTCTGCGCGTCTTGAAGAATTTGAAAAAGTGTCTTCTGTTATTTCTTACATTGTCTGAGAGATAGTCGGCTATATGTTTGTGTTCAGCGATTTTTATGTTTTTTGCAAATGTTTTTTGGTGTTTTACATACGCTGACCAATTATGTGGAGTGTTGTGTGTCTGCGCGCGTCTGTAGAGTCTTTGTTTCTTGCGGTGTTGTCTGCGTAAATCCCTGGTAAACCAGGGAAGTGTGTACCTACTTGAAAGTGTCTTTTGTGGTATGTATTTGTTCATGGTGGAATGTATGACGTGTTTCAGGTTATCCCAATTAGAAGAAACTGGTCTTGAGTAGGGGTCCGAAGCAGAAAAGTCAAGGCTGTGTGCAGTTAAGTCCTGTTTGATCTTGTCTGTGTCAGCCCTTGAGTAAAGGTAAATTTGTCTGGGTCGTGATTTATGTCTGGTCGGTTTGAGGTTGGCGTCAATAAGAATTATGTCGTGGTCACTTAGTCCTGGAATAACCTGAGTGCGTGTTATATTCAGTATGTTGTTTGTGAGGAAGAGATCAAGTGTGTGTGATGTAGTGATTGTGTGTTCAGGGCCACCGTGATTAGTAGGTTGTGTTCGTGTTGGCTGGAGTACTGTTTGTGAGAGTGAGTATGTATTAATGATGTCGATGAATGTTTCATGTAATTGGCGTCTGTTTGTGTGGGGAATGATAGGGTGGGGGGCGTCTGCATCGGGAGGGTCTAGAGGGGAAATAGCAGTCCAGTCAATGTCGGGAAGATTGAAATCACCTGTGATCCAAATGTGTTTGTCTGTTTGTATGCGTGAGAGACAGTGATGAAGATTGTGTAGGTACTCAATATTAGATGAAGAGGGTCTGTAAAAAGCAGCAAGAAGAGATTTACAGTTGAAGGTTTGTAATTGAACCCAGGTGATCTCACAGTCAGTGTCAAGGTCAGGCCTATGCTTAACACAAAGACCCGGCTTAGTGGCGATAAGGACTCCGCCACCTTTGCCGAGGTCTGTCGGACGGTCTTTACGGAAAACAGTCATACTAAAGGGAGGAGGGAAGAGTTCATTACTATCAATGTCAGGCGTCAACCAAGTCTCAGTCCCTACAATTATGTCTGGGTTGTGCGTTGCTATCAGGTGGTGCAATTGGGCTATTTTATTTTTTATGCTGTGCTCACCTCATCACTCTGTTCCCTCACGCCACACTCACCCTGCACCACTGCCAGCACAGCTCTCCTCTGCAGCTCACTCTTAAAGGTATCATGCTTGAAATGCTTTGACAAGCATGCCAATATTTCTTGTTCAGAGCAGCTCCCCGCCATGACATTATTTTTGTTTTGGTTCACCTGTACGGGGACACACACACACACACACAGACACGTCCACCAAGCCTATTGTATTTATTACATAATACATGAACTGTTTCTAATATCACTCTGTTTTTCCTTGCATATGTAAATAAAACCTAAAAATAAGTGAATAGCCTTAAAATTTCTTTTATAAACGTAAGATTCACGGGGGAGTGGGGCCGGAATAGTTGGAGGCCGGAGTGATCACTGAGCACTGGGGCCGGATAAAGCAGGTGCCGGAGTGGCTTGTTTCCGTGTGGCTGCTCCTGTGGCCTCGTAAACATCAACAAACGTGAGTGTTTCCTCGTTCCCTTGTCTTGGTATTTGCATTCTTCTGAGCATTCTTCTTGGCATATTTCGTATTTGCTGTTAAGGATACCTAGCTGATGATGGAATAGTGAAGCTGTGGTGGAGTAAGCCCTGGAGTCCCATGGCTGGTGACATCTGATAGGTGGCTCCGTCAGTAGCATGAGACAATGCACTGCTTCTTGTTGGTCTGCTGGTTCTCACCACCTTTCTTGCTCTGCTGCCGTCTTTATTGTGATAAATTTGCAGTTTCAGCCAATACTCCATATTTCTATCCACTCCCATCCCCCCATCCCCTCAAACAAGCGGTAAATTTTTGCTTTAACACCAGTCTCACAAATTCCGACGAAACTATTTTTCTCTGGTAGATTTTGGTGTGTTTTGAACGAATCTGCTATTTGTTTTTGGCGCAAATCAGTAGTTTTTTTTTTCCCCCTCTTCCCACGAAACTAACAATTTGCGACAAAAACAACATACAGATTGATTAAAGACAGACCTAAATCTACCAGGGAAAGATAGTTTCGTCCTCACCAATGAGAAACACAACAAACACCGATGATGCTCCAACGAAGCAAGTTTCGGCCTTGCCCATACTCTCAAAAATCACTAAAACGTTAAAATTCCATAAATTCGCGAATTAAAATAGTTAATTATGCCATACAACCGTTCAAAATGAAGTAGATATCTGTACGATAAAATGCTTTGCTAAGCCCAGTAAATAATCTCGCCTTTACAAAGAAAGTACCCTCCATGGTCAACAGTGTTTTATTAACCCCGTCCATACTTTCGCTGTACAATTAAAGTTTCATCTATTTCCACCACAATACCAGGACCACCAATAACTTCTTGCTCACTAAACCAAAATTCCGTTACTTCACTACAGAAGCTACACCAATCAACGGATGTCTTGGATGATATTTCCAAGCAGTGAGTTACTGTTTGGTGATCCCAATGACTCCCCAACCAGTGATTAACAGAAAGAATCACCTGACTGAATGTAATTCCCTTAATGTAGCCAGAGCCAGAAGCTCAACCTGGACACCCCCCTAATACCTCAAAGAGGCATGTTATAGAAGTAACTTTGTACATTTAAGTTTGGTGTAATATGGTTCCTCCATTTTCAGAGCCACCATGACTACAGCTGCACGACCCACGTTTGAGCCAGCCAAGGGTGGCATGGGCCGTGGGGAGCGTGACCTCAGTGCGCTCTCCAAGCAGTACTCGGCTCGTGACCTCGCCTCACACACACGGCTGAAGTACCGTGACCACGGCCAGTCCACCACCGAAGAGCTCCGCAACCGTGACTTCCGCCGTGAGCTGGAAGACCGCGAGCGTGCTGCCAGGGACAAGCGGACCAGCAGCAGCAGTGGTGGCGGTGGGAGTGGCAGCAGCAGCAGCAGTAACAATGCCATTAGGGACTCTGGAAGCTCCTCCTCCTCATCTTCATCTTCCAAAAAGCCAAGACTGGACCAGATTGCCCCATCCAACCTGGATGCTGATGACCCTCAAGATGATGATGATGATGCGTCTGATTCTGACGACTCAGATGATGAAGCAGTCTTATTTGCCGAGCTGGAGCGCATTAGAAGGGAGAGGGCAGAGGAAGATGCCAGGAAACAGCAGGAAAGGCAGGAACAGGAGGAGAGGATACGCATGGAGAACATTATCTCGGGCAACCCACTTCTTAATCTTGCAGCAGCACCCAAGGCTGATATGAAGGTTAAGAAGCGATGGGATGATGATGTGGTATTCAAAAATTGTGCAGCCTCTGAACCTGATAGATCAGAAAAGTCTTTCATCAATGACTCTTTAAGATCAGAGTTCCACAAACGTTTCATGGAGAAATATGTAAAGTAATTGTGTATTCTCTTGTATTTAAGGTAAGATTTTATCAAGTGTGTGTAGTATTAGGTTACTGAATTCACTACATTGCTACAGGTTGAGAATTCTTTATTTACTTATGATACTGTATGCAATCAGTATTTATAATTTTTCCAAAATTTTCAACGCAGTGATATTTTGATGCTGGAGTTTACAGAAGCCATGAAGTCTTTTTTATTTTCTTTAAAGGATCCTGTTTGTACCAAGTTGGGTAATATTTTTCATCCATTCACAAGAATTCAGTGTACATAGTTGTAATAGGAATAAGATATTTGAACTTGTCTCTATTAATTTCAGTTTGGCCGCTAAGGTAAAAACCCAAATATGCATCTAATTTTGTTTTATATTGATTAGGGATTTTGGTTGAGAATGTGTCTGATTATAGGCTAATAAGGATTAGAGAATTTTCAATGGGTTTGGCTGACAATTATGAACTGAAATGTTATTTGATAAAGACATCTTCCAATATGACCATCATGAACACTACATGCTCTTCTAAATCTTGAATGTGGAAAACTACTTTATTGGTCTTAACATCTCGACATATACTCTTATACTAGCTTATTCTTAAAAGATTCCATTGTACTTACAAGTGTTTCTCTGTCCTTTTGATCTGAAGTGAAATGGAACAATGATCAGTTAAACAAATCTGTGTTGGATAAAGTTGAACACATCACAATTTCAGAAAAACAAAGAGAATCATAATTCAAACCACACTGTTAATACATAAATATTTTCCCACCAGTGAATCTGCAGTTTCCATTCTTTACTGGAAGCGCATTTCCATATGTGAGTTGAAACACCAACCCAAGTTATGCTGATTATATCTATATTTACAATTTGTGTTGTTAGTTTTAGAAGCCTCATACGGTTTCAAGACATGCTGTCATACATGGACCAAGGAAAACTGAGGAATGGGAAGTCTTGGAGCATGAAATCACTGTTCCTGAGATCCAACCAATAAAAATATATGATAAATACATGGCACATAGAGAAACTGAATAATTTCAAGATATGTATCATACTGAAAAAATATAGTTCTAAATTAATTCTTCAAAAAGAAAAGAAACAATGTACTCAAATTATAATCATTTATTATGCAAATGTGTTGTAACATTGTCTTCATGAGAGATTTGCACATTTTTGTATTTAAATATATGATCATATTCTAACAAACAACAGAAATACTAGAGTGATGTTTACAGAATATGCCAAGGCGTGTTTGAGATGTGGTAAGATGAAGCGTGACTGCCTGCCACCTGAGGATACAGAATAGTGTTGACACTGTCTACAAGTCCTGCTGCTGCTCATTGGCTGTCTCCTTCCAGCAACTTCCCACACAAGTTATCTCTATATCTGATAGAACAAGCATTGTGGTGTTATGCCACCATAACTGTAAATAAGAACAAACATAACAGCAATCACAGTTATAGATATTTATTATTTTTTGTAATATTAAATTACAAATCACAATAACGTGAAAGATGAGACTGATATCTTGAATAGAATATGATAAAGGAAAGAGACCTGCATAAACAACTTATGACATTATAAAACAATAGAAATTACTTTCCTCACAATAAACCTGATTTTAAAAACTAAAATACAAAATTTCCTGAATAAAACCTGCTACTAAAATATGTACTTGAGAAGTACCGAGACTTTCTCTGTGTAACGATGTGGCACTGCCAATTTTAAACATAGCTGAACACTTTATGACTCAAAAAATAGCACATTTTTATAACGGGAAAATTAATCAGTGCAATACAAAAATATATTTCAATACAAATAAGAGTGACATAAGTGCTGTCCAACCACCACTGGCAAGACAACATTCTACCAACATACACCAAAACATGAAAAAGAGTCAGTAATGCAGAAACACAGAAGATTATGCTTGCCTCACTTATCCTAGAAAGGATTTCCAGCAAGCCACTATTGCACACTGAAAATATTGCCACAATTCATAAGTAATTCTTGTAAAGCTTATTCTTGCAGTGTGTTTTAAATAGTAATTTGATATCAACTGCACTATTTCATAAGTGTGGTAACAATGATTCAGTACATGAGGGTTAGACTGAAGAGCACATCTTTCCTTGATGCCTTCACTTTTTTTTCAATTTTTTCACAAGGTCCAATAACCTCAGAACATCCAAAACAATGTGCTCTTCTGAATGCACATTCTTTAATCTACACCTTCTGTCCAAGTAGTTCAGTGAAGCTCAAACACATCTGTATAAAATATATCTTTAAAAAGAATTATCATACATCTGTATAAGCTATCAAGAAGCAAACTTATTAACTGTTATTATACTGCATGAAACACTACCTCTCATACATACATACATATATATCACTCAACCAAACTCCTGGAGACAAGATGCAACCAATGGAAAGCATCAAGAATACACTGTATTGTTCTATCGTCTGAAAGTACTCTCAAACCCCTCTACATAGTACAAATTCATTCACATCCCTTCTCTAATTTTTAAAATTGTCAGAAGAATAAACAGCTTTCTGAATGTAACCATAAGTAGAATGATGTTTCTTCCTCAACTGTTTCTGCACCCAAGCACCTAAATGGAGGGTGTACTACAGCTCCTCTAGCCATCACCATCACTGCCACTGCCCTCCACATTAATATTACCAGTAGCACCACAAATACAGTCATTGCTTACTCTGCCATTCTTTATCTTAGTTCAGAGACAGAACGAAAGTAATATCTGAAGAAAGGAATCCTTTGGTGAATTAGTGAATATATAAAAGAGAAAAACTTTATTAGGAGTCTTTTTATTAGACATTTAAAAATATATGCATTTCAAGCCATTTACTCCTGAGATACTCTTGCACAAAAAATAAACTAATGTTTGAACTTCTGTAACAAGAAATTCCTCTTGCAGCATTATTAATATTTTCTCCATTTGTAAAAAGCTTTGCCTCATTAGTAATGAGTATTCACAACCAGATGCTTCATGTTGTATTGTAAGAAGAGTTTCAAGGATGACAAAATGGTCAGATAATTATACAATCCATTCATTCAATGGATTTCTTATAAGGTAATTAATAGATGAATAAGCTTTTGAATTCAAAATAATAGTAGTGCTGATATTAACATCTTTTCAATGATGAGTGAATAAACTGGGATATGTAAGTAAAACTTTGACTTACAATCCTGAAATTGAGATGAGGGAATGTCTCTCTCATAGATAGTGAAGAGCCCACCAGCTGGTGGCACCAGTGGCTGTGCTGGCTGTACCACACACACCACACATTAGTAAGACTCCAGGTGCCCAGCTCAGTGAGCACCACAGAACTTCACTTCAGATAATGTGATGATCATTATCACAGATAATACTATAATAGTACTCTGCCAAATGAGACAATCACTTACAGTATAAAAAGCTAATATTAAAGTATACCTAAAACAGTATCAATTATGGAGTTGTGACCTGTGTGAATAGGATGTAAAAATTTAAGATCTACATATGTATATTTTGGAACCCATCATTCACCTTTTAATACTCAGTTAATGTCAATTTTTTTTTCTAAATGTCCTCTTAACTCACATCCACTGAATTCTTCACACCAACTGATATTGTTTATGCAGTGGCTACCCAAGTCTTCAGACACTTAAGCAGTTTTGGCAGGATTTGGAAACATTTGAAAAAAGTTATCTTCACACACAGCACACATTAGCATAGATTTTGGTGACTTGCCACCATACAATAAAAGACCTTCATGACTAACACATGACAAGTTACTCAAACAGAAGTTGACAAAGTTTCCCTAAATATTCTGCCAGGGGAGAGTAGCTTCCATCATTGATACTATATAATATAGTAATCGTATAGTGATTTCCTAATTCAGGTTAAATTTCACTGAAATTACTCTGAGTGATTGTCTCATGAAGTGAAAAGTGTTAGTGAAATGAGGTTAAGTGTTGTGATGTACATACATGTAGGTGGTGCATGACTGGACGTGTGGCCCATTGTAACATCTCAATGATTGGAAGATTTTCTTATTGAACTGTTCTACTTTCTAAAGTTTGGAAACCCTGTTTTCTATAGAAAGTGGTGAATGCCATTACTGATGATGACAACTATGATGATGCTGACAACAATGACAACAGCAGAGATGACAATGACGAACATGATATTTATAATAATTTATGAAGATATATTATATCAAGCATATATGACTTCATTTAATAAAACTATGAATATTTGTGAAAATATAATACATACATATAATTGTTAGACAATAAACACAAATAGTAAAGTAAATAGCTCCACAAAATCTGTGTCAGCCAGGAAACCTGAACACACACTACTACAATAAAGACTTCTCACCTTCAATTGATCAGCAACCCATGGGAACGTGATTCAACCACACTATCGTGCCATGAAGAGAAAGGAGACTAAATACAAAGATACATCATTGCCCACCACAAAACAAAGCATAACTTTTCTATCCTGTGAACTAATCTCCTAATCATCTTGCCTATTTGCCTTGCATTATTCAGAAGACCCAGGCCTGTCATGTACCTCTCTATTCTTCCTTACAAATCACAATGAAATAAATATTAAGTACCTAAGTAAGATATCAAAATACTATTCACATACAACAACTCATGATCAGTGTTCAGCAATAAAGCTACCTACATTATGAACAAACAAAAAACATAGCTTTTTCCAGATAAAGAAATTTGTTTCATAATACATTACTTTCTTCTTCACTGTACATTCTTACATACAAACATACATCTTTGTGTAATGATGCACACACGCACACACACACACACACACACACACACACACACACACACACATCTCTTTCCATGACATTTTTGGAGTAGACATCCTTATAATAACCTTTATCACCACCATGTGTATCTAAGAAAACTCCTACTGATCACATAAAGTAACTTAACTACTGATTATAGCAACTATATCAGTACACAGTTAAATGATGATCATGAATAAGTAAAAAATAAAAAATAAACACAATATTATTGATAATAATAATAATAATAATAATAATAATAATAATAATAATAATAATAATAATAATAATAATAAAAATAAATATAATAATAATAACAATAATAATAATAATAATCTATCTGTATACCAGACTAATGTTTCCCTTTGGCAGCTTTATCCAAAAAGGGAATTGTGATAGTGATAATAATGATGATGATGATGTTGATTATGATGATGATGATGTAGGGATAAAGATAATGTTGAGGATGATGATAACAGTGATCACGATGATGATAATATGTAGCAATAATAATAATAATAATAATAATAATAATAATAATAATAATAATAATAATAATAATGATAATAATGATAATAATAATAATAATCCAATAATAATAATAATATTGATCTAATGTTATCAATATAATGAAATGGCTATCAACAGTATTTTGAAGTCAAATGCTAATAATTTTGTTACTATTTTATAGTATAAACAATTGTGTCTCACATGAAACCACAGTTATCACCAATTCCTGCTGAATTTACTGAGATGATTTCATATAATATCCTGTGTTACTCCCAGATACTGGGATTACATGTCATTACAAAAGTCCTATTCTATAACAAATGGGACTTCTTATATAAATAAATATGTATATACATATACTATATGCTACTGAAGTAACCAGCAGTTGCCACCCTTAATCAAAACATAACCCAAGCAGTTTGAGCAGACATTTTTTGTGTATAATAAATATGCAACAAAAAGATTGCAAAAGTTGGCCCATCACCTCATCCAAACAATCAGACCAAAGACTGGTACAAAGAATGATCACTTACTCTGTGGACAAGATTTTCTAAGAATTTCCTGACAAGTGCACTCCTATAGATGTGTGAGGGGACTACTGAGAAGATAGTGAGGCAAAGAGAGAATGTTGCCCATGTCTTTCCATGATGGTGTGTTGAAACAAGACTACAGATGACATATTGTTCGCTCACCCTTCCTATAATTAGACAATCTTGGTCACCAGAAGCACCACAAATTAAGAATCTTTGCATCCATTTTTATGACATTTTCTTAGTGTTTCTTTTAGAGAGGTCAGACATGGCAAAACATTCTCCTTTTGCCCTTGTGTATAGCTGTCATTATTGCACACTCCAGTAACCTCACTGACATATTACTATCTTGTATATTCAGACTTGTTCCCTCATTTTCTACACACATTTCCACTGTTTATGCCAGTTTGTAAGCTAAATGCAGAAATTCACAAACTCCAACATCAAGCCAGCATGTCCTTCTTAAAACTTTACAACAAGAATGCAGTCATTGAGAGATTCTTACCTTACAGTACTAATAGGGTAGCACTTATGTCTCAACCTTTGTTTGGATGAATCAATGGGGGCATCAGTGTTTTTGTAACATAGTGTATACAAGTATATATAGTGCTATTAGTTAGAATGATGATAGTGGCAGAATAGCAGTATATTTCAACAGAACCAGCAAATAGAGATTACTCCCCTAATCTAGAAGGATATTATTCTTAAGGAACTACAGAATTCCACTACAGCTCAAACTAAGTAAAGCCTGACCTTGCTTGGCTATGATTCCAAGACTGTCAGCTTCCACCACTTTCACTCCCTGGTGACAGCTCAGAACACCACTCTAGAGGCTGTATTGAAGCTGCCCCCACCCGGCCCTGCCCCACAGCCCCCTGGAGGAGGAGTGTCATCATGGTCAGAATACCGGGAGAAGGGTGAGTGGCCTGCCACCTGGTGCCGCCTGCGCTGCGCCTCTCGCTCCTGCTCACTGCGGTACTGCAGGTTATCATTTTCTACTGCTTCCTGCAAGTCCAGGCGCAGACACTTGAATTCCTCAATCAGTGGAACCTCAGGTGTCAGACAGTCACTCAGCTAAGGAAGTAGAGGGAACACTTGTGATGGGAAAGTATGGTTATTCATTCTTTGGATTCATGTGTCATTGAAACTTATGAACTTGATAGTTTTACAAAATAGATATTTTTAATATTTACCTTCTTGTAAAAGAGTTGATATGCAGTGTCCCTGTTAAAGGTGCGGGTAAGGCTGGTAATGTTGGAAAATGTTGTACTGGTCACTTTTTCATCATTGAAGTTATACCAACCACCAAGTATTCCATGGCTGCTCAAAGAAAAAAAAAAATCATATGTAATTATACATATCAAAACAATGGAAAACACATACATAAATATCAACTAACACCAAAAGTGTCCAGCATACCTTTCCAATTGAGAAAAGCATTCACCTCATATACACTACAAGAAAACATCAGTCGGTGGAACACACCTTTCCCTGACTGACTCTGGGAGGGCAGCCACAGAAGAGTTCCTGGCATAGCAGTAGTAGTGGCCACCTTCCGATGAGAAGCCTGAGTGCACCACCACCCCATAGAGGGCATAGCGGGCATAGGTTACCTCTTGGGTGTCCTCACATTCATCTTTGGAGGAGAAGCAATCAGATGACCCAGTACTCATGGATGATGCTTGTGGAAGGCTTGTGATTGTTCTACAAGTGCAATCTGGCTGTGAGCTGTGTTGTGGGCTGGTGCACAATCCTGTACTGGACTCTTCTTGCAAAGACCTATCAACATCACCTTTAAACCTGTCATTATCAACAAAACCACTCCTAATGTCAGAAGTCAAGCCTAAAGAATAGCTGCAGTTGGGTTGCACGTTCCTGACAGTAGAACTTGTTACACCAAGTTCTACACACGAGTCTTTAATAATTTTTTCACCAGTTCCACTACACTCACTTAGATTGTCACAAGCACTGTCAACACTCACACAAGACCCATCTGAGGCATTTGCTAATAAAGTTTCAGGTCTACTGGATAAATTTCTTCCTTCAGTTGCACATTTTTTCTTGCTATCTCTGTAGCATTCACTTGACTTATTGTTCTTGTCATTTAACGTGCCAAGTTTAGGATGGGATTTGTTACTATTACTGTTGCCACTACTGGTATTGCTGCTGGTGCTAGTGATGATAGTACTGGCACTGGTGTTAGATGGCTTAGGAGTCTGCTTGAGTCCTGATAAACCACCCGTCACCTGCACTGAAGCTTTATCAGTGCTTTTGATAATCTCATGCTCTCTCATTTCCTTTTTGCTATTACTAAAGATAATCTCTTGTAAGCTATTTATACTAGAACAACTGGAAGCTTCCTCAATATCATGAGTACTATTACTGCCACTGTCAGAATTACTATGCAAGATTTGACCTGAGGAATTTTTGCAAAGGTGGTAGCTTTGTTCACTGGAAGCACCACTAGCTACTGGATATGCTTCATTGTTTGCACCTGATATGCTAGAGTGTTCCTGAATAGATGTAATGCCATCTGAAAGGGAGCCCTGATCTTCTGTAATCTCTGTTGCATATCCCTTTTGCCTTCTGTTTTCACTTTCTCCAGAGACAGAGGTTTCTTCACTTCCCGGGGTAAGATCTTGTTCAAAAGACCCTTGTGTTGAGTAGCGGATTGGAAGCAAAAGTTCCTCTCCAAACTCTACGTTGGTGAACACTTTCTGCCGCTGTCCACGGGCAGTGTCATAATAGAACCTTAACTGTGTCAAAATGAGATGTTCTGGAGGCTCCAAAATCTGGATGGAACGTTCAGCATCCTGCTTTCCTCCACACCGTTCACATTCATACTGGTTTTCTCCAGTCAATCTCTCTGAAGTCAGATAACTTCTGATCAAGTCTTCTATGCTTAGTTCTCCTGAATGCTCTTTATCAGCCTGTCTGACAAGTCGACTTGGGTTTCTCCTGATGGCATCGGCTGCACTGTAGCGATCGGTGTCCTGGAAAGCTAGATGAATGTCTGTGAAGACATCTTTGTGTATGGATTCTGTTTTACACTGTAAGCACTTAATGCAAGTTGCTAGTTTTCCACCAAACACTTTGTGAACTAAGCTTACAAAGTATTCATTTTCAGTGTCCTCATTGTTGGATATGTTGCTCACAAGTTCCTCAATGGTCAAACCCTTGGTCTCTGGACACACTTCCTTAGAGAGGGGACTGCTGGGATTGGGGCTGTTGATGTGGACTTCTCCATCCTCTGCCAAGTCTCCACTGATGCCACTGTCTGAGCTGTTATCTATGTCTGAGGTCATGTCTCCTTTAGGGGACTTCAACATCTGCCTTGTAACACTGTCTGGTGTTGTGTTATGCTTGCGTTTGTAGTTCATACACTTTGAGGAATTTTCTGGTGTAGTGTCCATCTCCACAATATCTAATCTTGTCTCAGTATCTTGTGGGAGGCAGCTACTGGTTAATTTCTTATTATCACATAAATTATGCATGACTTGATCTGGCTCTTCATTATAAGACTGTGACATCGTAGCATCTACCATGTCTGCATCATCTGTCTCCTCCAACACTTCCTTCACTAAACATCCTCCAGCAGCAGGCATTTGATCTCCATGGTCCACTCCCTCCATGGGTTCTCCCTGCAGGTATCCCTTGAAAGACTGCACATGAACAGACATCTTTTTCCTGTTGTAAGTAAGGGCATCCTCCTCAGCATTTAAAGATTTGAGGTCCCTCAGCACAATTCCATCTTCACCACTGGTCTGCAGTGCACTGGCAGGAGTGATGGTGATGCCCTGAGTCTCCTCTCCACCATCAGTCTTAAGGGCTTGCTCCCCCTCCACAAAGTCTTCTGTTGCCGAGTCATATGGCAAAGGCTGGAGGTCTGATGCTAGGCTGGCTGTCTCACTCTCAATGATGACCCGCTCCTGATACTCTGGCAGGGCCTGGCCAGCACGTTCCTCCTCATGAAGGGTTATCATGAGGTGTCTGTGAAGAAGAGATCTTACTTGTCATCCATGTTCATTGCAATGAAGATATATTTCAAATATTCTATAGGAATATTGATTAACAAATTCAAAATTGAATATTTTGAATGAAAAGAACAGTTTGGAGAGAGAGAGAGAGAGAGAGAGAGAGAGAGAGAGAGAGAGAGAGAGAGAGAGAGAGAGAGAGAGAGAGAGAGAGAGAGAGAGAGATAAGAGAGA
>CM035220.1:35135788-35162050 GCA_020233015.1 Callinectes sapidus | reverse complement strand
GATCCGAATATGATTCCTTTCCTCATTGTTTCGCGATCATTTTTGTTTTGGAGTTTTTTTTTTTTTTTACTATTGACACAGTTGGGCAGCGTGCGAGGAGGGACAACTTTTAAAGGCAACTTTTAACAGCAAACTAATGGCCCGAGAGAAGGAGTGGCTCACTCCTCTTATTTTACCAATAATTGAGAATAACTCTTTATATTTATTATATTAGAGTCAGATGTTTGTGGCTTGCTGTGTGTCAAATATAATTGTTTTACCAACTCGTTACCTGGTCCCCCAAGAGAGTTAATTAATATCATGATTAGTAACTTCGAATTCAAAAGACATCAATTGCGTTTCTCAGAACTCAGAAACTCAATTTTTCAGTCAGGCAGGCATCAGGCGGAAGCTTCAAGGATGGAGCCAAGGGTCTCGGTGCCCCGGAGAACCAGTGAGCGTGAAATCAAACCGCTGGAGCGCTCGTATCCGACTGATAAACTAACCCGAGTGAGTCTCTGGAAAGCAAGGTTCCCGACACTCGGCTCAGGTTGTGGAGCGCCTCCGTGCTGCTCTTCTTCTGTCCCGCTGGCCAGCCGTGGCAAACCGAATGAGGCCGTGCATGTTATGAGGTCCTGAGGTGGCCAGATTATGTATCGAAAACCGGTTTTGAATTCAGCTTTGTTTTGAACTCTTTTTTGTCTAAGTATACAAAGAGCCGTACTGATTCCTAATTCCTTAATAATGGTCAAAATGCCAGTAATGCAAGAACACTTCTTTGCAATTAGAACCAAAGTGGTTATTCTTTACATTTAGTTGGCTTGTGGGCGTTTCCAATGAAACACTGGTGTTGTTCAACCTCCAAGTCTATTTTCATTTAGCGCATTGCAGCCCGTGGCACAAGGAGAGAGTTTCCTCGGTCACCTTGGGTAAGCGGATTAGAGGAAGTCCTTGCCAATCCTGTTTTTTTTTCTGCACATGCATTATGTGAGATACACTGTATTTTAGTGTTGTGTTACCTGAGGCTCTAGCAACTCGGCAAGATTACACTGAGGGGAAGGTGTAAAGATGCTAATCAGACCGTAGCTCGTGAGACATTATCCAATGTCACTAATCTTCCTAGAGCACGGGGGAGAACAACATAGGGACAAAAGAATCAACAAATCCTTAACCATTTAGACGTGAAAACAGGTATGATTTGCGACAGATAACAAACTCTGGACAAAGTAAAGGTTAACGATGACAATAGTGATAACAGTACTCCTCATATTAACATCTGTACCCGCTGAACGCACACCACCAACTATCTAGACACCAAGACAGACATTGCACTTATAATTTTTTCAACGCTATTCTTGGATGAGGGAAACCAGGAGGGGGAGCGCAGTACATCAGGGCTTAGTTAGAGGGAGAGGGGAAGGAAGAGCAAGACGGTGAAACGCACTGGGACTTGGGTGTGAGGAGAGAAGAGAAGAGGGAGAGAGAGAGAGAGAGAGAGAGAGAGAGAGAGAGAGAGAGAGAGAGAGAGAGAGAGAGAGAGAGAGAGAGAGAGAGAGAAGGATTAGTGCATCTTTCTCATCCCTGAACACACACACACACACACACACACACACACACACACACACACACACACACCGGCGCGCGCACATAAACAAGACAGGCTTATTCTTTGTTATTAATTAGCTTTCTCTTTGTACTCTGGCTCCTTATTCTCTTTCTTCTCCCCTGGTAGTAGTAGTAGTAGTAGTAGTAGTAGTAGTAGTAGTAGTAGTAGTAGTAGTTGTTGTTGTTGTTGTTATTTTTGTCCTTGACTTTTGGTTAATTTGTTGGACCTTTGAGAAGACTGGCAAATTAGTAGGATGTTTATTTTTATTGTTTTTGTTGATTTTTTGCCAGTTTTTCAATTCTTACATAAAAAATAGTAGTATTAGTATTAGTATTTGTATCAGCAGTAGTAGTAGATGTTAGTAGTCTCTCTCTCTCTCTCTCTCTCTCTCTCTCTCTCTCTCTCTCTCTCTCTCTCTCTCTCTCTCTCTCTCTCTCTCTCTCTCTCTCTCTCTGTCAGCTCCTAACTTGAATAGAAGATAATGTAATCTATTTATGGTCTAGAGTTAGCAGGTCACGTGACAAGAGTAGACAAGTAAAGAATAAAGACTCAGGTAAACTTACTGACCATCCCTCTTTTCCCTCCTCTATTATCACAAAAATGTAATCAATTCCTTAACAGTCTTTTGAAGTTAGACAATCGTGACAAACGTGGATGAAGAGAACGGAAACTGAGCACGTATTTCCCACCCTACCCTCTCTTCCCTTCCTTCACCCACCCGAAGTCACCTCGCAGCCCCTTAATACACCATGCATGAGACTGGCAGGCGGTGAGGGACGAAGTGCATGCGGCGTCACGAGTCAGGATGTAGCTAAGGAGGGGACAACACAGCCATGATTAGAGAGGAGTGTAGGAAGGCTGTCCAAGATTTGCGTAGAGCTGGAAGAGAGCAAAGATGAGAGAGGAGTGTAGGAAGGCTGTAGAAGAGTTACGTAGAGTTAGAAGAGAGCCATGATTAGAGAAGGGTGTAGGAAGGCTGTCCAAGATTTGCGTAGAGTTAGGAAATGAGAGCAATGATGAGAGAGGAGTGTAGGAAGGCTGTAGAAGGGTTACGTAGATTTAGAAGAGAGCCATGATTAGAAAGGAGTGTAGGAAGGCTGCAGAAGAGTTACGTAGAGCTAGAAGAGAGAAAAGATGAGAGAGGAGTGTAGGAAGGCTGCAGAAGAGTTGCGTAGATCTAGGGAACTGAGAGCCATAATGAGAGAGGAAGAAGCGTAGAGTCATGATGAAAGAGGAGTGTGAGAGGAGAGGCTGAGATCAACTAAAACTCCTACACCCTTATTCAAAAACGCCTTTCCTTCCCACTACAATTTCTTAAACCCACAGAGACAACTAACTGAGTTTCCAAGGTAGTTTCTCCTCTGAATAAACTAGAACTCTCGCCAATCTATCAACAGAAACTTAAAAATACTCCTAAAAACACGTGAGTCTTCATCTAGCGCCTCTGGGAAGAAGTGATGGTGAAGGAGCTAAGCGTTGCAGAATACGAGCAATAAGCTTTAATGCGCGCACACACACACGCACACACACACACACCTTTACCAAAACCAAATTCATATATCGCAAGAACAATAAAAATACCATTACAAGTCGACATCATATCTTCAACTAAAACCTTCTCTAACTAAAGACACACAGACAGACACACAAACAGATACAAACACCAACAAATAAACAGACAGGCGGAGAGAGAAACAGAGAGAGAGAGAGAGAGAGGAAAACAAACAAGGATTCCTATGATGTTCCCCCTCCACCTGTCCTCCAGCAAGTAAAAGAGGCATGTGGAGAAGGTAACAAAGCCGCCATTACGAAGCTTTGTTCCACTCCCGAGCGACCATCGGCAGCACAATGGCACACACAGAAAAAAGACTTCAGGATCGCCAAGTCTCCATGTACTGTTGGGTTGCCTTTTTTATTTCCCGTTCACCCTCTCCTCTCTCTCCCTTTCTTTCTTACTTCCTTCTTTTTCCTTTTCCTTTTTCTCTTGTGTATCCTCTTCTTCCTTCCTTCTTTCTGTTTCTATTTTTTTTTCTTTTTCTCTACCTAGTAATTTGTTGTTTCTCCCTAACTCTTTCTATCTCTCGCTTCGTTCTTCCTTTCTCTCCCTTCCTTCGTTCTTCCTTTCTCTCTCTTCCTTCGTTCTTCCTTTCTTCGTTCTTCCTTTCTCTCCCTTCCTTCGTTCTTCCTTTCTTCGTTCTTCCTTTCTCTCCCTTCGTTCCTTCGTTCTTCCTTTCTCTCCCTTTCTTCGTTCTTCCTCTCCCCTCCTTCGTTCTTCCTTTCTCTCCCTTCCTTTTTCCTCCAACCAAACACCACTTTCCATTTCCTTAACCTTCACTGTTCAATATCACTTCATTTCTTTCCTCTTTTCTAATTTTCTTTCAGTCTATAACTCTCTCCTTTCCTCCCCCTCTTCTCTCTCCCCTTCCTTTCATTCTCCCCTACTCGATATAACACTTTTACATTTCTTTCTCCATGCCTCTAACCCCCTTGTACTATAAAACGCTCATTCTCTCTTTCTTCCTTCTTTCCTTCCTTTCTTCCTTCCTTGCCCGTTTTCCTCTCGAATCAATGACTCCTTTCCTCCCCCCCTCTTCTTCCTTCCCTTCTTTTCATTCTCCCTTACTCAATATATATCACTGTACATTTCTTCCTCCCTCCCACTAGTACTACAAAACACTAATCCTCCCTTCCTCTCTCTCTCCCTCTCTCTCCCTTTCTTTCCTTCGTTCCTTTCTTGTTTTCACCTCGAACCCATTAATTCAACTCCACATTCAACTTATAGGAAAATCTGACACTTTTACAGCCACTCGATTCCCCCAAGACTTGTAGTGCTGACGTCACGCCTACGTCACATACTACACTGGTGACGTCATCCATGCATTGCTATCTGGCACGCTGCCCAATGGCGGGGTGGGTCGGGATGGGAGGGAGGGAGAGGGGAGTGGAAGAGGGGCATGGGGGAGAATGGATGGCAGAAGAGGGCGTGGCAGAAAACGGAGTTGAGTGGGTGGACTAATGAACAGAGAGAGAGAAAGAGAGAGAGAGAGAGAGAGAGAGAGAGAGAGAGAGAGAGAGAGAGAGAGAGAGAGAGAGAGACAGACAGACAGACAGACAGACAGACAGACAGACAGGCACAAGAGGAAAATAGGGTCAAATGTATTATATTATCATGTAGTTCTCACCACCATTTCTAAAACAATACCTAGTTTACATAAAAATTAAACAATATACAATACTCGTATATAACTGACGAAAAGTTCATTTTTTCTATCTAAAAATCTAATGTTTTTAAAAGCGCTGTACGTACACAATATAAATTAATCATTCATTAGCCTTGGGGGCATAGAAGCGAGGACACGTGGCACCCCACCACCACCACCACCACCACCACCACCATCACCACCACCACCATCACCACCACCACCACAACAACAAATAATGATAATAATAAGCACAATAAATATGAAAATATGTCCCAGTGCTGAAGGGAATAAGGAATTCGTTGGAACACTTTACAAATTTAAGGGTAAGGATGATAGGTGGAAATAGACATGTCATATATGTACAAGGGCAGCGACCCGTGTGGACGTAACGGCTTCTTACAACTTTCTTCATCTTATGTTCTTATATAAACGTCAGAAAATATATATTTCCAAAGGTGTCTTCACTTGATACTCCTCCTGCGAAACAGTGCACGTTATCTTAAGAGAGTGAGCTCATGAACAAACAACACAATATGTTTTTCCTCGCATGAAACATTTCTATTCATGTTGATACGGAAGCAAACAAAAAAAGGTGTGTTGTGGTGTAGCAGTCATCATTGTCATCATTAATTCTTCCTTTTATCATTACTCTCTTGATAGGAAAGCAAAAAAAGGTGTGTTGTAGTGTAGCAGTCATCATTGTCATCATTAATTCTTCCTTTTATCATTACTCTCTTGATAGGAAAGCAAAAAAAGGTGTGTTGTAGTGTAGCAGTCATCATTGTCATCATTAATTCTTCCTTTTATCATTACTCTCTTGATAGGAAAGCAAAAAAAGGTGTGTTGTAGTGTAGCAGTCATCATTGTCATCATTAATTCTTCCTTTTATCATTACTCTCTTGATAGGAAAGCAAAAAAAGGTGTGTTGTAGTGTAGCAGTCATCATTGTCATCATTAATTCTTCCTTTTATCATTACTCTCTTGATAGGAAAGCAAAAAAAGGTGTGTTGTAGTGTAGCAGTCATCATTGTCATCATTAATTCTTCCTTTTATCATTACTCTCTTGATAGGAAAGCAAAAAAAGGTGTGTTGTAGTGTAGCAGTCATCATTGTCATCATTAATTCTTCCTTTTATCGTTACTCTCTTGATATGAAAGCAAAAAAAGGTGTGTTGTGGTGTAGCAGTCATCATTGTCATCATTAATTCTTCCTTTTATCATTACTCTCTTGATATGAAAGCAAAAAAAAAGGTGTGTTGTAGTGTAGCAGTCATCATTGTCATCATTAATTCTTCCTTTTATCATTACTCTCTTGATATGAAAGCAAAAAAAAAGGTGTGTTGTAGTGTAGCAGTCATCATTGTAATCATTAATTCTTCCTTTTATCATTACTCTCTTCTATCATTACTTGTTTTTCTCACTGCCTCTATATCACACACGTAGTCACTCTCTCACTGTATGAACCCACCTTCAACCTCCTTTATCTCCTTCCGTCCACCACGAGACACCGGCAAATAGAAGTGAACTAAATCATCATTAAATCTTAGTGTCACTTTTCCCCTTCGTCTTCCGCCTGATGACAAGTTAAGGCTTCCTGGGGCAAGAACCGCTTGACGAAGGAGAGAGAGTTATTTTTTTAGGAGTGAAGATTTATACATAAGAGGTGCAGACTTACAAGTGGGCGCCTCGTGCATCATCGGCTGGGCTGAGAGCAAAACCGAGAATATAATAATACTATACATATACATATATTTTTATACACTTGTTTGATTTTTATATGACATGAAAAAAATATAATAGCTTTGCATTTGTGAATAAGAGAGAGAGAGAGAGAGAGAGAGAGAGAGAGAGAGAGAGAGAGAGAGAGAGAGAGAGAGAGAGAGAGAGAGAGAGAGAGAGAGTCACAAGTAAGATTGCAAGACACCAAAGATATCAAAAATAGAAATACTTTGAAGATGAAAATGAGGAAAAAAAAAAAAAAAAAAAGCAGATTTATACCTCCAAAACAGCTCATAAAGAAAGAAGAAGAAGAAGAAGAAAAAGAAGAAGAAGAAGAAAAAGGAAAAAAAAGAAAAATCAACTGGAAACTAAAAACAAGAAGATTTATACCTCCAAAACAGCTCATAAAGAAAGAAGAAGAAGAAGAAAAAGAAGAAGAAGAAGAAAAAGGAAAAAAAAGAAAAATCAACTGGAAACTAAAAACAAGATGAGCAATACAACAAAACAGGATGGAAAACAAACTAACAAGGTACCTGCGATCACGTCACCACCACCAATAATAACACGTCCACTTCCTCCCCACAGTACAATAACACCTGAGGGCGCCAAGACCACCTACCGAAGCTCCCTGCTCTCTTACCTTGTCCTGCTAACACCACCACACCGCCAGAACCACCCCGCCCCCCGCCCCGCACCGTCCCCGTCCCCCGCCCCCCCCCCTCGCCCCGCTTAGCCCCGCTCCGCCCCACCCCGCGACCCCGATGTCTTTAAAGATTGCCAGCGACGGAGAATAAGACGAAGGAACAAGGATTTGAAATACTCCTTCTGGGATTTACCTTTGTAATTAAATGGCGGGGGAATAAACGAGAGAGAGAGAGAGAGAGAGAGAGAGAGAGAGAGAGAGAGAGAGAGAGAGAGAGAGAGAGAGAGAGAGAGAGAGAATCTGCGATTGCATCTCATTACGAAACTAATGAATTAACTATTTGCAAATGAAATCGGAATTGTAGCATCTGTTTATCTATCGATGTATCTACTTACCTACCTATCTATCGCTCTATCTATTCATTTTCCTATCTATCTATCTATCTCAACCAATCTGCATCTATTTTATTAACCAGTCTACTATAAGCAAGCTAACCCACCAATCAACATACTTATTCACACCTGCCCACCAAACAATGGAAGACTGCATTAGTATTGAAGGAATATCAGGAACACCACGTCACTGAAGGCACCTTGGCTACAATAACAGTGCAGTCCCCAACCCCCAGTCACCTCGCAGCAGTTGGCAGGGGGACACGCGCCTTGAAGCCTCCTCGCTGTGTTAAAATCGTTAGTTAGGCGGACGATCTTCTGATTACCATCCTAATGACTTCGTTCCCTCATAACTCAACTGAGGGGATAAAACTTCGAACCAACATGACCTAGTTATTCAGAGAGAGAGAGAGAGAGAGAGAGAGAGGGGGGGGGGGGATAAGAACGCTGTGAGAACAATAAGGGAAGCTGCAAGAAGACACCACCGCCAATATTAACAGAGATGCTTAAGTATGTAGCTGTTTCTTACACGAGTTTCCAGTCTTAAAATCTCCCGCCACGGCTATTTTCAAAGGCCACGGAGATGATGAACCTGGTTTCCAATAGTCTTTTCTGTTGATAATGTGGAAATTCTGTTAATCTATCCCTAGAACTATAAAGATTAGCTGTGTTCCCAATAGTGTTGTTTCTCCTGTTAATAACGTGCAAATCTTGTTAATTTGTCCCTACAACCATAAAGATTAAATGGGTTTCCAATAATGTTTCTCCTGTTAATAACGTCAAAATCTTGTTAATCTGTCCCTAGAACCATAAAAGGAATAAATAGGTCCCCATTAGTGTTTCTCCTGTTAATAACGTCAAAATTTTATTAATCTCTCCCTAGAACCATAAAAAAAAACACTTATGAGAAATCTGTGCAGCTTATGAAAGGAATGTGGGTGCGGCAGAAGTGTTTGAGTATATGGAGGTAAGACGCTCCTCTTTCCTCTCCTTTCCTCCAGCTCTCTATCTTTACGGCATCAGTTAAGAGGGCCATTCTTCGCACCAGAAGCTATTCCGTGTTCGTCGAGAGGTGAACGATGAGAACAGGAAAGGCTGGAGGCAGTTTTCTTTCCCCTATGCCGCCTCTCCTTATCAACACCCACACGCTCTACCTTCTTCTTCCACCACTACCGCTGCTATTATCATCACCACCACCACCACCACCACCACCACCATCCCCGTCACCGCCACAGCCAGCCTCCTCATTCTCTCCTATACCTTTTCCAGACTCTAAGCGTTTCTCAGCCTCTTTGTTAACTTTCAGCACTAAAAAGCTTTGTTTGGATAGACAGTACAGAATGAATAGGAGGTGCTTTTCGTTCTTCTTTTTCCCGTAGCTAAAGAAATGTTCAAGGGATAGTATATAGAGCAAAGGTGAATAGAAGGTTGTAAGTAAATTGTTTAGTCATGATCGTATGAAAGAAAAAGGCTCAACTGATGCAACATTTCAAGCAACACAATCTTCTCTCGTTTCATTTATTCTTTTCTTATTTTTTTCCGTTATTTTTTTTTTCGCATGGAGTACGGAATAATCTAGTTACACAACACTATATCACAAGCTCTCTCTCTCTCTCTCTCTCTCTCTCTCTCTCTCTCTCTCTCTCTCTCTCTCTCTCTCTCTCTCCTCAATGTCTCCACCACACACACACACACACACACACACACACCTGCTTCTCTCCATACCGCTGCCGTGTATGTTGAGTTATTCGGTCACAAGTTGTCGTCATCAAGAAGTTCATTGAAGCGTCGCATTATGAGCAGCTCATTGTCCGCCTTGATTTACTCAGCGAGGGGCGGCGGCTGGCCAAAACACAGTGTAATTCGCATTGGAGGGAGAGTAAGGGGGGGGGGGTGACTCGTGTGTGAACCTAGAAATGATAATGTCCATGCTGATTGTTTATGGTGGAAAGAAGGCCATTGATTTTTTTTTTTTTTTTTTTTTTTTTTTGTTTGTGTATCTACTCATTGATTTACGAGGGTGAAACCATTTTTGAGTCAGTTTTACAACAACTTCCTTTCCGTCTTTTACCGCAGCGGGGGAAAAAATGTAGATGAATTCCAAACAGACCGAAAGATACCAGGAAAAGAAATAGTTTCGTCAGGAAAAAAAAAAAAAAAAACAGTATAAGTTAGGTTTATCTTAGTATTCCCTTAAAAGTTTTCTCTTTTTGTAAATAAGTGTAGATTTTCCCAGACGGAGGAGGGTCATGGGGTAAGCAGCACAACTTTAAGACAACGTGGACCTCTAACAAGACCCCGAGACCCGCAGCGCCGGGACTGAAGGAGACCGATACGGAAAATAGTCCCCAAAGACGCAGGAGGAGGAGGAGGAGGAGGAGGAAGAGGAGGAGGAGGAGGAGGAGGTGGTGGAAGTGGTTGTTTTGACGGAAACGCTTCATACCACACAGACAAATCTTCACACCAGTAACTGTCCTGTGTGCGCCAGACATTATCCTTGCTGTAACAAATTTAGAGAAAAGAATAGTGACCTACGTAAACTAAACTAAAGAGAAATAAGGAGACTTGCCGCAGAGACACACACAGCAAGATCACTTTTTGTCAACACTGCTGATGATGACGATGTTGTCAGTTGGGAACCTCGTATTAGCAACAGCGCCACTCTCCGATTCTCGTTTTCCTTCGTTCTGCGCACTCTTGGTATCTGCTTTTCTCGTATCTTTTAGAATTGATCCAGTGTAGCTTTCTCATTACTAACATTTTCATTGCCAAAGCATTGTCTGCGTACAATGTCATCAGCTGTGTATGGTAACATTAGTTTCTTGAGTAAGAAGTTGCCAATAACCACCAAATAATATTTGTCAACATTAAGACGTGGACGAACATTGTAGATGGAAACGTCTGCTCACGGAGACTTTTCTAACAGATAGAGTATTTCAAGTCCATAAGTAAGGAGGAGGACACATATCAGGACAAGAAATGAGAACCAACGCCATGTAAGCCAGCGGCAGCCGCAGTGATGCCAGGTAGACTGATAAGGCTGTGGTGTGATGTGCTCATGCCATTACCACTCCCACTACTCACTCTGACAGCCCACTGTATGAATAACAAAAATCTGAAAATAATCTTGAATCCTGACACATCGAGTGATCATAACGAGTGGTCAAAATATTTTGAAACCTTAGAACACCAACAAAGAGAATCAACAGTCTGTGTGACATCGCTTCACCGTCTGTCTGTCTGACTGGAGAGCTGTCTGAGCTAGTTTTCTCAGAAGGCAACAAAAAGTTTATGAATAAGGTAAAGAATAAACATTAACCAGATGGATTATAATTTCTTCGTGATTGAAACAAGAATAGAAAAGTTTGAGTATATCTAAATGTAACAATTTGCAAAAAAGCGAGATAGATGGAATAAAATTCATCTGTAAACAGCTTATCATGGGAGGATTACTGCCATGACTTCCTCTCGTAAGACACTTCGTAGAATAGGGCATCGAACGTGAGGGGAAAGAGGAGGAGGAGGAGGAGGAGAAGATATACAATGGTCACTACCAACGTTCTTTTCTCCTTGTGTTGCAAGCTGGATGGGGTGAGGTGAGAAGAGGTGATGTGAAGTGAGGTGGATACAGGACTGTATCGCTGAGTCAGCCAATGATCACTGCGTGTCATCATTCAAAGATTACCTAATGTCAATTGACAGTAAAGATTTCATCTCCAGTGCCTCTTCATGTATCAAATGTGACACTTTTTCACGAGAATATCTCTTAATGCACAGGTAAAACAAGAAGTCTTCAAAATATGCAAGCAACCTTTGCTGCTGCGTCTGTACGAAGAAAATTACATCTTATCGAGGCACTGAGCAGTAGCAGCAGCAGCAGCAGCAGCAGCAGCAAGCGAGGGAAGGAGAGAAGACTTTCACGCCCAGGTCCAGACAGGAGCGCGGCACTGGCTCGCCGTCTGCCACCATGCCGCCAGGTCTGCCTGAGTGGTCCTCTTCACTTTGTCGTGCAGTCTAAGGCACAGCTCACAAAGGGGCGGCCTCAGCGTCGGCCTCCAAAATGCTCGCCACAGATGGTACTCAGCATATTCTTGAGGTGTCTTCTGAAGGCGGCTCAGGAGATGGCCCAGCTGGCGTGGTGTGAGGCTGACGGCGTCGATGTAGGAGTTTGGCGGTAAGATGGCCGTGTAGTTAGCGGCCCCCAGCACTACGGGCACCAGGCCGTGCACTAACGGCCTCCAAAGCTTCTCCGTCACGTAAGCGTCACACAGAGCGTTCTCGAAGGCCAGGTAGAAGAGGTATTTAGGGCCAAGCACCTGCCGCCAGCACCAGTCACCGCGGTGCTCCTCCCTCCTGCTGCACCTGGCCGCATGTCAGTGCGCCACCGGCCATAGATGGGAGTTATGAATAAAGATTTGAGCATTAGAAACAAGAGGAAGTAATTCTAAGTATCATATATATCCAAAACGAAGTCCTTGAGGTTCTTTCCTCCCAGTGCTTCTAATACACCTTGGAAAATATTCGTCACATCAGAAATGTTCAAACATTCTTAAATTTCGTAAAGACGGCATTCACCTCAGGGGGCCACACGCCCCGTAGATGTCCACAGGCACATGTAGCTGGAGGCGCCTCACGTAATCCTCGCGGCGGGAGGCGGTGTGGCAGTGGGAGGACATCCACGCCACCAGACGCGGCCGCTCCAGAAAGGCTTCCCAGGAATCACCAGACCCATCTAATGAAAAATAGACAACACTTATACATGTAGCTGCTCTGTGTGTGTGTGTGTGTGTGTGTGTGTGTGTGTGTGTGTGTGTGTGTGTGTGTGTGTGTGTAACTCCACATTGTTATGTTCTTTGCTTTTATCTCTCTATCCTTAAACAAGTTTAAATACTTCATTCCTCCATGAGCGTCCTTGTCTTCACGTTCCAACCCTCGGGCTGACAAGCCTGGTGCGCTGCTCATTCCTGCCCCGTCGCGAACTCCACAATTATTCTGGCAACCTAACCACTACGGTGTGATGCTCATGGGAATCATGCTGACACACTCTTGAAATACTTCATGTGTTGATATATACACAAACCAGTTTCTAAAACAAATAAATAGATTAATGAAAGATAGAAAATGTCCTTTCATCATTCAGTGAGGCAATGGAGCAATGCGGGCCGTGCATCACCACACACCCTGCATCGGTTGTGAGTGGGCGGCGTGCAGGCAGCAGCAGCAGCAGTAGCAGCAGCAAAAGCCTTTGCCGCACAACTCTACCATGCAACGGTGTGAAGGAACATGAGAATGGTACGAGCATAATTTCAAGCCTGAGTGTATCCCAGCCACCTGTGCTGCCGCTCGGGCTAAAAAGGAATTCCCCAGTCAGACGGCGCCGAGGCTTCCTGCACGGAGAGAGAGAGTAGCCTCCATTTGCGTATAGATTAGCTCCGGGTGGCAAGGGGCGACTATTTATTCCTCGGCAATGAGGATTCTGACCTTCCCCTTGCCCCAGCCTCTCTCTTCCCTGGGGCGCTGAGCCATTAGGAAACAATTAGCGGCATTTTGTAGCACAGGAGCGTCGCTCTGGGCACAGACGGCTGCAAACAAAAGCATACATACGTTTCTACGTTTCTACAAACATACACATACACGCACACACGCACCTATATCCCTGTCGACGTAGTGGGACCAGCCGAGGGGAAGCAAGCGAAGCAGAGTCTTTCCCTGGCGAAGAGCGGAGAGGTAAGTCACGTAAGGGCCGCTGGAAGAGTTGAGGAAGGTGGGGCGAAGAGGCGAGGAAAGACTATGTTGTGGTGAAGGAAGTGTGGAGTCTGGTGGGGTGGAGGAGTGGGCGGCAGGACTGGTTGTGGAGCGTCCTTCCCCCAGGTGAGACAGCGGCGACAGTGGCAGCATGGCCCCGTAAGGCTCCAGTATGTCTGACGCTGGATGGTAAGTCATGGTCCAGTTGAATAGGTTGCTCAAGTCCCGAGGGGCGGCATCCTCCTGTAGGTAAGATCTCCGTTTAATTTTCAGTATGTTTTGTTATCTATCTTTCCCCAGAATTGTTTTGAGTGTGAGTTGTAGACTGAGTGGTAAGCATTATTGTTATGCAGTATGTTTAGTACTGTGCATAGGTGAATGAGTATAAAAAAAAGACGGCAAAAAATAGGGAGGCATTCTCAAACGTCTCTTTGTCTCGATTTCTTTGTGAGGATTTTCAATGACGTTCTTTACGATCTTAGTTATAAATGAGGACATTGTGACAACTTGAAGATAGGTGGTGAAGGGAACACGGATTGACGAGAGTGTGCTGTCTTCACCACCTACCATTGTAGCGATAGTTTGACAGTTTAAAAAGAGTGTATAATCAATAAGAAAAGAACATTCATGAAAATCCGATTTACCACATTCGCACCTTTTGAGAAACAGACCTTATGAGAAAGTGGAACGTTTGATAATACCGGCCGTGGTAGGAAGTGTGTATACGTGAAGAATGAGGTAAGAGTGAGCTTGAGGGAGAAGGAGTCACAGAGTTATACAAGATACTAGTGGCCGGTGTGGTGGTGGTGCTCGATGACGGTTCGAAGTGCGCTGGTAAGTGGAAGAGAAAATTCTGCGAGATGAAAGGGTTGAGCAAAAATGTATGTATCCAGGCCGGTCCACCCGGTCCAGTCCGGTCCGGTTTGGTCCAGTCCATCCGGTCCGGTTCGATCCGGTCCGGTCCGGTCCGGTCACGTCCACCCGGTCCGGTACGGTCCACCCAGTCCGGTCAAGTCCGGTCCGGTCCGGTCCAGTCCTGTCCGGTCCGGTCCACCCGGTCCTGTCCGAGTTAGATGGTGAATTGTGGCGGGGGAAAACCAAGTAAAGTAGTAAAACCATCAAAAGAGGCTGAAGAAAGGCGGCGCCCAGCTCAAGTGGATTTCATAAGAACGAAAGAGGAAAGCGAGGAGATGGAAGTATAATGAAAAAAATGTAATAAAAAGTTCTAAAGCGAGAGCTGAAAAAAAGAAAAAACTATCTCACGACGATATATGTGAGAAAGAGGGGAAAAAATTAAATATGAAGAAAGCGAGATGGAAGTAAAAAAAAAAAAGAAAAAGAAAAAAAGAGGAAAAAGACAAGATAAAACTGACGGAAAAATATAATGGAGGAAGATAATTATAAAAAAGACAAACTACCATTAACCAATCCACGCAATCAATATCTAAGGGAAAATGGGAAAAACACACACACACACACACACACACACACACACACACACACACACACACACACACACACACACACACACACACACGTCAGGTCATCTCCCTACCTAAGTGCTATCAAATTGGGGGACTGGAAAGTGGCTGGCCAGTTCAAGTAGTGCAGGTGGCGTCCTCCGGGAAGCTGTGGCAACTGGTCATGTACAGCTCGTGCCAATTATGCATTAAGAGAGAGAAAAAAAAGCACAAAAGCCTCAGAAGCAGCCAAGAAGTCAGCGTTAGGTAGGCAGGAGCAGGAGCCAGCACAGCCCATCCCAGTGTATCCCAGCCCAGCGAAGCGTAGTGCAGCTCAGTCCAGTCCAGCCTGTCATCTTGGCTCGTCCTCTCAGTGCCACTCTTCATCTCAATCTGGGGACAAACGAGCATCAAATACAGCACCAACTGACGCGGGAGTTGGATGAGTTGCAGTGTTGGTGTTGGTGTTGGTGGACATCAGGCTCCGTCCGTATTCAGAAACACTTCATTCTCTCACCACGATTATTTTCCGAGGCCATAGCGATGATTAGCGGAGTTTTCAAGAGTGCTTCTTCAATTAATAATGTACAAATTTTGTCACTAGAACGGTACAAACAGTGTAGATTTAAATAAAGGTTTTTTTTTTTAAACAGTAGAGGTAAAAGTATTGGAAGTATTTGAGGATACGAGCCCAAAGAATGATTGTGATGAGAAACCCATGAGTCAGTTCTGGTGTGGGTTCTTAAAAGATGTGTAGTGGTGTTATTGGTGTTCTATTTTGTAGCGGAGGCAAAAAAAAAAAAAAAGAAAAGAAGAAGAAAAAAAAGAAGGATAAAATGATATTGACATTTGACAGCAAAGGGCATGAAGAAGACATGGGTGGGTAAGATGAAGGATCTGGTGGAGAACACTGACGAGGCGGTGAAACGAAGCGAAGTTCTTAGACAAGGAAACTTCAGAGATAATGAGGAGACGATGGAGAAAGAAGAATATTCATTACCTTTTTTTGGCGTCTAACGAGGAAATCAGCGTTTTTACTCTGCACTTTAACCTAATCATATCCTCGTTACATATGTGAAACGAAGGCGAGGCGAACATGCAGGTTCCCATCTTCCCGCCTCCCCCCCCCTCCCCTCTACCGTCCCATGATGCTGTGTGGGGCGATGCTGCAGAATGGACGAGATTTCCTTCATATCGTTAATCTGAAGATTACAAAACTGCTTTATCATAACCATAAAAAAGATTACTACAGAGATAATCCAAACTTAATCCCATTTCCCTATGTTTACTTGAGCGGGAGCACCACGTTAGTCATTGTTAGTCACTCATCACTACGACAAACGACACAAAGATTCCTTCTCAGCAGACTTCCATGCACCCCCCCCCCCGCCTCCACACACACACGCGCGCGCGAGCGGGTCGCCTTGTGATTCACTGCCTTGCGGTGTTAAAGTTTGACAAGCTTTAATCTTCACAACTAACTTTTAAGAGGATTTATTTCGTGGCACGTCAGTCTCCTCTAACTATTCAACGTCTTTCCTGCAACACCGGAACTGAATTAGACCTCCAAGAAAGGGAGCAAGAGAAGAATAACGAGGAAAAGAAGGAGGAGGAGGAGGAGGAGGAGGAGGAGGAAAACCTGCAACAATAGCACCAGCTGCAGCAACACAACAGTAGCAGTAGGGGCGGTGGCGGCTGCAGCAGGAGCAGTAGCAGCAGCAGCAGTGGTGGCAGTGGCGGCAGCGGCGGCGATGGTAATAGCAGCAGTAGCAGCATCCACAGCAGCAGCAAGAGGCGCTGAAAGACCAAATGAAGAGGACCAACAAGGACGTGAAGGAGAGAGATGAGCAGGAGGTTAAAAAGATAAGTTGGAAGGTTTAGACGACATCAATGAGAACACAGACAGATAGAGAGTGTTTGGTGGTCGAGTACAAGGAAAATGACGGTGGCCACGACGACGACAAGAAACAAGAACGGGACGAGGACAATAAGAAGGACGAAGAAGACAAAGACGAGCATGAGAGGGTGGTGGGTTGTGGGAAAAGACGAGGAACAAAGGCCAGGAGCAAAATGAAGAGGAGGAAGAGGAGGAGGAGAACAAGGAGGAAGGAGTAAGGAGATGAGCAGTTAAAGAGAAAAATCAAGGGAAGACAATAATGTGTGGGTCGATGTTTGCATTGCAGCCGTGACTGATCCGCGAGTGGTGCAGGGAACCAGAGGAACGTCAATGAGGAAAAATGGAATAAAAAATAGGAAGGGAACAAGAAGTGGAGGAGGTGATGAAGGACGCGAGGAACAGGACATGGAGGAGGAGGAGGAGGAGGAGGAGGACGTATGCATTTGAGAATTACACATGACATTGCATATTCTAGCTTATTATTTCATGGAGTGTTGTATATCATCACATCATTTTTACTCTCACGGTTCATATCTATTCTGAAAGTGATGTCAAGTCTTCCTCCTCCTCCTCCTCCTCTTCCTCCTCCTCCTCCCCGTCTTGCGTCAGGCCTCACCAGGGAGCGGGCGTGCAACTTGCGGTAGGCGGCGGCAGAGGCGGGCGGTGCTTCCACGTGAACCCACACCCACCGCTGCCACCATTTACGCCCACGGGGGAAGTCCTGCACATCAACGCCCTGCGACTGAGAGAGAGAGAGAGAGAGAGAGAGAGAGAGAGAGAGAGAGAGAGAGAGAGAGAGAGAGAGAGAGAGAGAGAGAGAGAGAGAGAGAAAGAGAGAGAGAGAGAGAGAGAGAGAGAGAGAGAGAGAGAGAGAGAGAGAGAGAGAGAGAGAAATGGCGAGTGTTTAAAGACCGACAGCGAGTGTTTAGTGACCAATAGTACTGGAATACATTATTACCATGAAACAAATGAATGTCGTCCTTGAAGGCCTAAAGCGATAACACAATCAGGGAGAGAAACTAGGTCACTGAATTTGAGTAAAGTAAACATTGTGATACCAGTCCGAGTTAATGATTTTTTCACTGCTAAATGACATAAGTTTTCTTGGTTATCTGCTGCTGTCAGACATCTTTCCTTGTTCCGCAGCTTCCTCATATATTGTGCTGGCTATAAATTGAAAACCCAGTCCTTTCATTCCCTTGTTGCTTTCAGAGACTTATAAAGATTCCAGTCGTTGATCTTAGTGGCGTAAACTGCTGCACATCACAGTGAAAGGGTTATGAAGATACGAACAAAGGAAAGGAACAGCAGTAAGTGAAACAGGAGGAGGAAGAGGTGGAGAAGGGGGCATGAGTAAGAGATAGAAAATTAAGAAGAAAAGTAAAAGAAAAAATCTAACCATATTTGGGTCCATATGCTGCAGCCAAGGAAAAAGAATCCTTTCATAAATCTTTTTCAAACACCTGCACCTCAGTGGGTCATTTCTTTAACCTCTCTTTATGTTGCCCTTGGCTGGTTACCCTTCTTACATAAAAAAGTCGTAACTCATCCGTGTGTAGCTCAGGGAGACAGAGGAGAGAATATGAAGAAAACCTGAACCGAATCAAAATATCGCTAAGTGGTGTGGTCTTACCTGGAAGAGCACTGCGGCCGCCTCATGTTGCGTGGAGCGGTCGTGGGTGAACACACATCGCGTCTCTGGACACTGCGCCGTCCCCAGGTCCATGCCGCCCCCCAGCCGCACCCACCACGACTTGCCGAACCACGACGTCCAGAACAGCACAATCTTATCTCCGTTGCCGCCCTGCTGGGGACCTCTCTCACCTGACGACCTGTCCTTTGACCCGACAAGAGCAGCGGACACCTGGCGCTTGGTGGTGAACGACAGACCGCTCGCCAAATTGTCCTGGAAGCCATGACTGACGTGCTGGCTGAGGTAGTTGTCCAGTGTAGCAACCAGAGAAGACCACACGTCTCGCCCCGCCGCTAGGAAGAGCCCCACTCCCACCAGCCACAGGAAGGAGAGTCTCAGCCTCGCCACCCGCACCATACTGCCTCCACGCGGCCATCAACACGCCACGCCGCCACCACAACGCCACGCCCTCACCTTCCCGCTCTCTTCATTTCTATTCCCTGCTGGTGGCTCTCCTGTTGCTCTGGGGTGACCATAGTAAGGAAAAAAATTACGTGTTAGGTAACCATTATTGCTATTTTGATTCCCACTTCCTCGTTTCCTTCTGTAGTAAGTGAACATAGAGAAATGAGAAAAAAAAATGAGGTAGAAGAAAATTACGGTAGTTATACAAAAGCCCATTTGATTTAGACAGCTCCTAAACTATGAAAACTGATCTCTATTACTTTCCACAATATTTCATTCCAAGAACCACCACCACCACCATCACCACCATCACCACCACCACCACCACCATCACCATCACCAGGGACCCCAACACAACCGCCGACCAAACTTAGTAAACCACTTAAGGGATCCGAAAGTTTGTTTTCTTGGTAGTTATACACTGGACAGCATTTCCGAAAACTTGAGGGTTATTTTCATGATCCGCCTTTGAAAACTTTTAACTCTTCATCTCGATCCTGCGGCGAATAAACCTAATACTGTCTCGCCGTTATTATTATTTTTCATACTACACTCTAAATCATACTGAGAAAGTGAATGTGTGTATTGTCAACATATTTCCCAACATTGGAACAAACGTATCTCTTAAATTTGTTGTCGATATGTATCCAGATGACGTTTCTAATGTTTCCAACCTTCCTCTCATCTCGTCTGTAAGCAACATGTCTTAAGTGTGGCCGCACCCTAAAGTTAGAGGTCATTATGGGAAATATTATCCACCAGTAATAAATAACACCACCTCTTTTCTTCGTACTCCGTCTTTCTCGAGTGCTTTAATTAGTGAAATATTTGCATTTTTACGTAATCTGACTTTCCAGTTTTTTTTTTTTTTCTCTTGGCAGGGCTGTGTGGTGTGGCGTGGTGTGGTGTGGTGTGGTGTGGTGTAGTGTGACGTGGTGTGGTGTGGTGTGGTGTGGTGTGACGTGGTATCATGTGGCGTGAGCGTAATATTCTGTGTGGGCGGTCGTCTCTCTCTCTCTCTCTCTCTCTCTCTCTCTCTCTCTCTCTCTCTCTCTCTCTCTCTCTAATGAAGATCAACGATATATAGGAAATTTTAGCAATCATTTTCACATCATTATTTTTTCCATGGTAAATAATAGGCGGAAAAAAATATAATATAATGTGTCCCATTTTGCAATTTCCCCCTTTATTCATTAATTTTAGTATTGATGCCACGCAAATTGACCAGAAGATATTGGTCGCTGTTACTGTTTGTCATGTGTGTGTATGTGTGTGTGTGTGTGTGTGTGTGTGTGTGTGTGTGTGTGTGTGTGTGTGTGTGTGTGTGTGTGTGTGATGTTGGCAATAATTGGGCAGAGTTAATGGAAGTGCTATTATTTGTGTTTAATGTATATATATAGCTTTGATTTTTGTAGCGCTTCCGTAATGTATTGTTTCCGGCGTTGTTTTGAAATAGTGCCATGTAGCGTGTATGTATGTACCTATGTATGTATGTGTGTGTGTAGGTAAAGTACGTAGATGAAAACACTACACTGTGCTGATACAAGTTTGCCTTAGTCTCCCTCACAACTCCGCGTTTTCTTTCATCAGTTTAGCGGGTCTCTCTTCACTAGATTCTAAGCCAAACTCATTCCTGTTCTCCAAACCTGCTTTCCATTTTGTTCCGTGAAGTTTTAGAGGAAGGATAACAAAATCATTTAAAACGTATTCTGAGCACTCCCATCATTCACACTGACTCCGCCCGCACAGTATTCTAGAAAAAGGACGGGAACATACATACCTCATACACTGAGTCTACTGTCTAACCGTCTAACTGTCTAACACAGCAGACGGTTCTCACATCATTCAAGAGACAAAACAACAGCACACTACGACACTACGACTCTTTCTTTACTTTCTACAGTCCAAACTCTTCTTGCACCGTATCGCACCGCATCGCTTCGCATCGCACACTACAAAAGACAGTAAAAATAATACCCATGACTAGAAAAAAAAAAAAAAATAGCTAAAGTTAAGTTCCAGTGTCTATATAACTAGGCTTGCTCTCTCACCACAATAATTTTCGAAGACCACTGTCTAGCCGGATTTTCAAGACAGTTTCTCCTTATAATAAACAAGATCTATCGCCAATCCATCACCAAAACCATAAAAAAAAATACCACATGACTTCTTAAACCAGAGCCTTTGGAAACTAGTGATGGTGGTGAGAGAGCAAAGTGTTTAAGAATACGTGCACACATGAGACCAGCGGGGCGTCACTTCACTCACCTCACTTGTGTCAATGGAATACTGCTGAACTTCCACTGGCAACACTGCGCTAAGGGACATCTACTCCAGCAGCACCACTACAGTACGTACAGTACATAGCACATCGTTGTCGTCAGGGAGATGTTGTACTCTAAACAGAACAACCACGTTTTTTTGTACTAACAGTTTGCATTTTTCTATATTCCTTCTTTCTTCGTGTATTTTCCCCTCCTCATTTATCGTATTTCCTTGTCTCGTTTCTAGTCTTTAGCTTCTTACGGTTAGCACATCGTTATTTTGTCTCTACGTTTACAATTATGACATCTTTATACTCACTATGGCCATGTTCAGGGAAGGACGAGGCAGACAGAGGGGACAAACAAGCTCGCATTCTTAAACATTTTTTGCTTCACTTCCACTATTTCAAAAGGTTTTATTTCAATCGACACGAGTTTTTTAGGATGTTTTTACGGTTCTAGAGGTGAAGTGACAAGATTTCTACCTTATCAATTGATAAAACACTCTTGAAAACACAGCTAGTTATCTATGTGGCCTTGGAAAATAGTCGTGGTGAGAGAGCAAAGCGTTTCTGAATACGGTCCACAGAGCGAGAAGGTAGTGTGTGTCCTGGCGTGACCTGCTGGTGGTGTAGGAATGACGTCACACTGCAGCTCGATGGTGCAGGGTAAGGGAGGGGACGTGGAGGATGGGAGGGCGAGGAACGAGGAAGAGAAAGAGGAGGAGAAGGGGGAGGGGAGAGGAGGAGGAGGACAAAAGAGGAGGGAGGAGAGAGGAGGATGGTATGAATGGAGAGAAACACGTAATAAATAAAACTTAATGTTTTGTTTTTCTTTTTTCCTTTTCCTTTTTCAAAATTGTCGTTAAAATGTTCTTGGTTACGTTTGTTGTCTCGAGTTTGCTTTCGTAAATCTTTTTTATCATTATTATTATTATTATTATTATTATTATTATTATTATTATTATTATTATTATTAGTAGTAGTAGTAGTAGTAGTAGTAGTAGTAGTAGTAGTAGTAGTAGTAGTAGTAGTAGTAGTAGTAGTATTGCTCTCTCACTGCTTTATCTTTCCATTCTATCAAACACTCTGCTCTGGATTCGTGTAACGGGTAAACCTCTTCTTGCTCTTCCCTGGAGCGAATACACATGATTTTGTATACTAGTGTTTATCCTCTTCTTCTTCTTCTTCCTCCTCCTCCTCTTCATCTCTCTCTTCCTCCTTCTCCTCCTCCTCCTCCTCCTCCTCCTCCTCCTCCTCCTCCTCCTCCTCCTCCTCCTCCTCCTCCTTCTCCTCCTCCTCCTCTTGATCTTTCTCCTCCTCTAAATATAAACACTGAGATTCTAGCATCATATTCTCAAATATTTCGCTGTCTGACCTCATATACTTCCAATACGGTGGAGTGAGGGTTGTTGTGGTGTTCCAGGGTGTTTCCGTGACTCAGGCGATGGTTTGGCGAGGCTTCCGCATCATTTAAAGGGAAAAATGCACGATAAACTCAGTAATTAGCTCTTGTGACCTTTGAAAATAGTCGTGATGAGAGCAATAGTGTTTCTCAAAATGAACTCTGCCTTCTGTAATTTCTCCTTCTTGTTCTCTCTCCTTTCTTCTTTATATATAATTCAGTTCCCTTTAATACCAACGTTTTATTTCTCCAGTCAGGTTCTTTGTTAATTTGATCCCCACAGACATACATTTTTCGCATAGCTCACTTGGATATCTAAACATTACGAGGATGTTCATGTTCATCTTTTTATTCACATCAATAACTATCGTTGTCCTCAAGCTAACCCTTTACAATAGCGCAACATGCTTTCCTCCCTGCAAAGTAACCTACCTCTGTTTTACATAATACGACTATTTAACCCCTTCAGTATTGAGAAACATTTTCTTATTGACATTAGGAAGAGTCTATGGAAGTTAAAAGATTAATGGCCAGAGTCTGTACCATTTTTATTCCCACATGAGTTTCTGAAGCTGTAGAAAATCGCCAAATAATAAGAAGAATAGATATAAAAACACGTCCCAGTACTGAAGGGGTTAACTTCATGTCTTGCTAATTGTTTTGGGGGAGAGACCAATAAGGCCACCCGGTGGAAGGTTTGCCGTAAAGCCGAGTCTCAATCAGTCATGCCTCGGATCGATTCGTTTGACACGCAAAACCGTGTCTTGTTCCCCGAGGCTCACCCAGGTTGGTTGAGTCTTAATCTTAGTTGTTATACCATACAGGGAAGAAAGTTACTAGGTTTACCTGAACACCGAAGCATCACCAACAGTTAAGAGTAACAAATAAACAACTCCTGGTATGTAAGACAAAGCCATGATGCATAGTTCACACCAAGATTCAGCGTGGTTACAAATAAACGATTCCTGGTGTGTGTAGGACAGGGTCATGATACATAATTCATACCAAGATGAATCCTTGTTACGACGTGGATATACAACATAACAACAAAAGCTAAGGAAAACAGTAACAATAAACTAATATATAAAATGACACTTACAACAAAGATGTCATGTATGTATATCCACTGCAGAGGTACAACAGTAAACAAAAAACACAATGGACTTACCAAGTTGCTCAGAATACGATACTGACGAGAAAAGCTTAATATTGGGCCACTCCTGGACGTTGGGCCAATCCACATGGAGCTGCTGAACACTCCACTGCAGCGCACCTACACACACACATACACACACACACATACACACTTACACACACACACTACCAACTGACTCCACTCACTATTGCAACAACAACCTGAACCGACTGAGCTCTCTCCCGTCTCACTAGTTGCCTTCTTATTTTTCACAATGCTTCGTGTCTGTTCCATAATGCCGTGCCGGCTGGAGAGCAAAATCGATTGGCGAGTGTCATCAAGTTACGTTCAGGGACTCTGCGGCACGGCACGGCACGGCAAGACTAGACGGCATTGCACGGAGCAGGGGATGGACGGGCAAAGTACGGGATTTCTGGTCTTCGCGAGTACGGGTATCATCCATCGCGACCTACTCGGGATACCCAGGTGGATCCAGGGTATCCGTAACAAACTGGTACTCGTCAGAGGGACTCATAATCACCCGGGACGTTAGCTTGGCGAAGGGAGGGATTACGTGGTCGCAGGAAAGGTTAACTGTACTATAGTTGTCCATCGGAGTGACTGACTAATTAACTGACTGACTGGGAAGAATGCGTATATATATATATATATATATATATATATATATATTATATATGATATAGATAATAATATTATATATCTATATTATATATTAGTATATATATATATATAAGAATATATATATATATATATATTATATAACTGGCGCTATCACGACGCCTCTGTTACTTACCAATGTGAACGAAAAGTTTCCAGCTTTCACCAGATTTCATAAATAATTGCACACTGGTACTCAATCCCAAACTCAATGGACCCGCCACTCCCTTATTGAAGTATTAGAGGACAATACCCATGTAACAAGCGATCTGAGCGGCTGGCCATCCTACTATTCATCTACCCACGTAGGAATCCAAGTACCCGCCTGTCCCTAGAGCAGAGCTGCTGCTGGTGGGGGGGGTGGTGGTGGTGGTGGTGGTGGTGGTGGTGGTGGTCAGTGTGTGTTGCGTGGGAGGTGGGATGTGGTGCACGTAGATGAGAGGAAGCAAGGTACGACTTGTAGATTATTTCTGTTCCTAGGGTTTGTTATGGTTGTACTCATATTCTGGTCTACTGTAGTAAGTGAAGAAAATATAAAGATAAAAGCGATAGAATAATTGTTATAGCCGACATACTTTACAGGGCAGCCGTTGATGGCCACAATGACCATTACTGCTCCCTGACGGTGAAGACAAACTCATTGGGCATTGGCTTGCGGAAGAAGAAACCACTCAAATCAGGCGTCAGGTTGACAGATTTGCCAGGCGGAGGAGCGATGGCAAAGCTTTGGAAGACCATGGTGGTGAAGATGAACAACTCCATCCGCGCCAGACTCTCCCCAACACACACTCGCTTTCCTGAAACAATAAAAACACAGTAAGAAAATCAAACATAAAAACAGGTATTAGTAATAGTTTGAAACATGAAAAATGACTGTATTTGTTCTATGATTACACGGAGAAATATGCAAATTCATAAGTATATAGTCTCTCAATTTGTATCTAGCCGTTGTTCACCTAACAGCAAGTCGATACGGGATGTAATTCGAAGGGCTGTGGCCTCGATGTCCCAGTGTGTAGTGTGTGATGTGGTCTCAGCCCTACCTGAAGATCGGTCTGTGACCTCTGAGTTCGCTCCGTAGGGTAAAGGCAACACACAACATTGACGTTTGATTTCCGTGTCAGTTCAGTATCAGTGAAATCCGTGAGGCTTCAGTGGGATCTGTTAACACACATCCGTACCGCCAGAGATCAGCGACTTTCAAAATGGCAGTTTTCAAACCTTGAAAAGCTAATAATTCCCACGGAATTGATACTGCAGTCGTGTGCATGAACGGGTCTTTTATAGAAAAAAACAACTTTAAGCAACAAATACCTAAGCAGATTAATTGATTCTTTAAACATCCTTTTCTAGCCCAAGTCTGGTATTCCTCTTACACTCCCCCCCAAAAAAAATGAATAAATAAATAAACTTACCCACACCGAAGGGCAGGAATCCCTCCTTGGCCATGGAGAACTTGCCGTTTTCATCCAGCCAGCGTTCGGGCCTGAACTCCTCGGGCTGATCCCAGTAGCGCCCGTCGTAGTGGATAGCTGTGACCGTGGAGGTCAGAATCGCTCCCTGCAAAGACACGTGTGCTCATATGAATCATAAATTACAGAGCTCAAGTTGATATTGTTCTGGTTCTCGTTAGCACCACAAGTCACTGAAGCACACGAGAATAACGCACCTTGGGAATGGTGTAGCCCCCGAGCTGCGTGTCATTGGCGGCCATGTGCTGCAATCCAAAGTTTACCAGTGCACAAGCCCTCATTGTTTCGTTGATCACTGCTTCTGTGTACGGCATCCTGAGAGAGACGCAATAAAAACCCAAGTAAAGACATGAAACACCTACACATTTATACTGACAAGGTGTCACCTCAGCAGGCACTAACATGTAAACAAGGAAAGGGATTTATCTACCTGGGCTTCTCTGCCAAGGTGGGCAGAGCTCCATTGGGAAGCACTTGGTCAATCTCAGCATGCAACTTGCGCTGAACCTGCGGGTGTGCTGCCACGTAGGAACACAGCCACGTGAAGGTGTTGGCCGTGGTCTCGCTC
>CM035220.1:35118715-35125593 GCA_020233015.1 Callinectes sapidus | reverse complement strand
GAGAGAGTGAGAGAGATAGAGAGAGAGAGAGAGAGAGAGAGAGAGAGAGAGAGAGAGAGAGAGAGAGAGAGAGAGAGAGAGAGAGAGAGAGAGGACGGAGGAGAGATAAGGGGGAAAGATAATGTTTAGGGGGTAGGAGTATGGCTGCAGAGAGGTGGTAACTGTCCACAGTGTCACTCACAAGAAGATGTCTCCATACTGGTGGTGGAGGTCCATCACCTGCTGCTCAAAGGTCTTACTGGTCCAGGGAATGTAGCCCACTAGAGGAAGCCCCCACCTGCCTGAGGGACAACACCATTACCAATCACAACACCAGGGGTGGTGGAGGTCACAGTTATCATCACCACAACATTCAAGTGTACAATTCCATTCCTACCGCCACTGTACTGTACATTGAGCACAAAGTGTAAACTCTCCCACCATCAAGTGTTTGACCACACGAAGCTGTGTGAGGTCAGGTCAAGAAGTACTTACCTGGAGGCAGTCCTGGGGGTTTCCTGAAGGTCTTCCACAACAGGAACACCAGCACAGCGAACAGAAACAGCTCCACCAGCATCTTTGTGGCTTGCCACCGATGCTTGTCTTGTATTCTGGAATGAACACAATACAAAACTCAAAGCAAAGGCATCATCACTGTCAAGGACACTGCTCTAAACACTAACATTATGTGCTTTAACTCTGGTGTTGCTGCGAGTAACACGGTTTACCTGACGTTGGTTTGATAACAAGTGTAAGAGAAACAGATTTATGCCAATACTGAGTAATAATTCCTCGTATATACTTTGCAAGTGACTATTTCAGGAATCGCCACATTTGCTTTCATAGGTTTTCTTCACCACACAGCACCTAAAAATTCCAAACTATGCGAAATAACCAAATAACATACATCATATACTCATACAGTTCTGAAGAGCTTGTAAACTCGTGAAGGAAAAAGAACATAGGGGATGCATACAATAATTCTCCTCCACCAGTTTTCTACTCACCAAGTCGACGGTCCCAGTACCGCCAAGGCCAGGAGTGAGTCCCTCACCTCCAGTGCAGAGCTCAGTACACTAATGGTGCTGGGACTCTTATCCCATGATTACTACTGATGATGATGATGTGGCGAGGCAAGCAGATACCACCAGACAGGGAGGATGCATAATAGGATCTCTCTCACCTTGTCTTTATGTATTTGATAATCACCACACGATTCTAAGTCTCTCAACAAGTTTGTACCAGAATACAAAACCAACACTACTGTCAGTGCACATCGGGAGACATTCTTTTTACTAAATAATTCACTCATTAGCATCCAACATAAGTACTATCATTTGAGGGGTCCTCCCCCCTCCCCCCCCCCTTCTCTCTCTCTCTCTCTCTCTCTCTCTCTCTCTCTCTCTCTCTCTCTCTCTCTCTCTCTCTCTCTCTCTCTCTCTCTCTCTCTCTCTCTCTCTCTTATGCGTTTCTTCTCAAAAGTATGACATATGAATAATTAAGTCATTATATAAAGGTAAAATATATTTATGTCGTGTGTGTGTGTGTGTGTGTGTGTGTGTGTGTGTGTGTGTGTGCCTAAGGATTAGCCCCCATTCTGGAGATCAAGCTCGATAAGAGTGTGGATGGAGACAGAGACTTAACACAAACATTAAAACTTCATCACCAGAAACGAACACAACGTAGCCTACCTCGTCAGCACTGCAGGCATAGTGACCAGTCATCGTTACCTGATTAATACCACCAAGCACTGGAGGCAAGGTGGTGGCAAGTCATCGTTACTTGATTATTACTTCAAATACCACCCCTAAGAATTCCCTAGGTTTTACTTTATAGGCTTAAATTCGCTGAAATTATATGAAGTGCATTTTGTATAGAAGACTTTACGGTCCTCCTTCAGTAATTGATACGTAGTTGATATATAGAGAGTCAGGGTAGTGTCAGATTCTCACATTCCTTCCCATTATGGTTGTCGCTTTGCTTCACTCATCAGTTACCTAACTGGCCGACGCTTTTCTACAAAATCTAACAGTTGAGAGCTGTTTCAATACCATTGTGCGTGATCAACGAGATAAAAGGCATTCCTCTTGACTTCCTTTATCACACAAACCCGATAGAGAGAGAGAGAGAGAGAGAGAGAGAGAGAGAGAGAGAGAGAGAGAGAGAGAGAGAGAGAGAAATGAGCTCCGTGCACACTCGAATCAACAAAAAAAGGGAGGGAGAAGGGGGAAATGGGTAGGTGGCTTCCTCCCACCCTCCCACCCACTCGCTCGATAAATATTAATGTCCGTTCTGTGATACATGGAACCAAATTGACTTGACAGAATTATGTCATCTTAAGTGTGGCTCTCAAAGCAAAAGGACAAGGGGAAGTGGGGAAAGTTAAATGGTGAAACAACTTTCTAGTCAGATTAATCTTATTAGTGTAACTAGACCACAAGTGGCTCCCAGCTCCAAGCTACTCTCTCACATTGATATAAGCTATATTGTTTCTTTCTTCTCATATAAAAACAGACTGTAACATGACCAACACACAGAAACCCAACAGCCTCACTTGAGCACTTAGTAAGCCTTAATGTTCGATCGGTAACGTGGTTGTTTTCAAGCTTGATTCCCAGACTCACCCTTCCCGCGCTGCACAGATCTATCTCAGCTACCAGATCAACAACTCATTACTTCAAGACCATAGGAGTGTTCTAGATGTTTCTTCAGTGGATACTACATGTAACAGAGCCACAGCCTGGCCTGAGGCGACACAGGTGCCACATTGCCAAGCAAAGAGATACATTCCAAGACTCCCACAGCACCTTGTTACCTCTGTCTGGTGCACCAAGCCACCATGACGATACTTAGGCCAATATATAGTAGAAGATGTGCAGTGCTGCACCGCACGTCACTGTTCCTGATGTTCATGTTTTAGTGAGTGAGGGTTGGTATACATATATACAACCCATGAACACGCCGCGCATTATCGATGAGGTTCCATTTGTGCCATTTGTGGCACTCAGCGGCAGCGGCAGTGACACACGGACTGACATAGGGATAGACACATGCTCTTGCACTTTGCCAGATCGATGAACAGAATATTAATGGACCAAGAATTCAACCTTGCACTTCATAGAAATTCTGAAGAAACATCCTTGCACGTGGAATGTACAAACCAAAGCATACAAAATAAAATACATCAGAAATAAAAGTTTGGAAAAAATTTAAACAATTCACTGTTTATAGCGGTACAACATCCTTCCCTTTTCAAAGCCGAATGATAACTGACAGGATGGACGTGCGCTGCGGCTTGGCTCTATATGTGTATACACAAGCTAGTTGTTTCAATGACACCCAGCCTCACTACCCTGCAACAGAGAGCATAGTGCATGGGAGCCCTTATGGGAAGAGGCCTTGCAATAATTACACAAAAAAATTCAAAGGAAGCAAAACAGACTCATTAATCAGCTTGGCGGACACCAGATAATAAATATATAGACAGATGGGAATTTATTATAAAAGTTACATGATTTTCAATGTGCCATCAGTTTGCAATACTTCAGAGAATTTTACTAGACGGCAACACATTCATCATATAGGTTGGAAATTGTGCCACTAAAGAACACTGTAGTAACACCCGTAACGTGTGTGACGTCCCTGCTTGTGTTTCTCCTGTTCGAATGTCGGACACACCATAGAAAATAAGAAATGGTTCAGTTATGTCACTTTTGTAGAGAAAAGTATGAGCAAATGATTACGTTGACAGTGAGACTGATGGAATGATACACAGCAGTAGGCTACAACATAAAGCCAGGACAGACAGACACTGAGCTAGCATTATTTGATCTGTATAGGAAAACTAACAGAAGTACGTAAAAGAAAGAAGGAAAGAAGGATATTGTTGTTGTAGCCGACATACTTTACAGGGCAGCCGTTGATAGCCACAACGACCATTACTGCATCCTGACGGTGAAGACAAACTCATTGGGCATTGGCTTGCGGAAGAAGAAACCACTCAAATCAGGCGTCAGGTTGACAGATTTGCCAGGCGGAGGAGCGATGGCGAAGCTTTGGAAGACCATGGTGGTGAGGATGAACAGCTCCATCCGCGCCAGACTCTCCCCAACACACACTCGCTTTCCTGAAACAATAAAAACACAGTAAGAAAATTAAACATAAAAACGAACTGAAAATTCTCTCTCTCTCTCTCTCTCTCTCTCTCTCTCTCTCTTTCTCTCTCTCTCTCTCTCTCTCTCGGTAAGTGTCCCCCTCAGATGAAAACTTACCCACACCGAAGGGCAGGAATCCCTCCTTGGCCATGGAGAACTTGCCGTTTTCATCCAGCCAGCGCTCCGGCCTGAACTCCTCGGGCTGGTCCCAGTAGCGCCCGTCGTAGTGGATCGCAGTGACAGTAGCATTCACGACCGTTCCCTGCAGAGACACGTGAGTTCATTCCCTTTCGCTAATTCCAGAAGCATAATGTCCTGGTTTTTCATCAATAAAAGTCACTGAAGTAGTTGTATATGAGAATAACGCACCTTGGGAATGGTGTAGCCCCCGAGCTGCGTGTCATTGGCGGCCACGTGTTGCAATCCAAAGTTTACCAGTGCACAAGCCCTCATCGCTTCGTGAATCACCGTCTCTGTGTACGGCATCCTGAGAGAGACGCGACGAAAAGTGTATCAGTCATCATTTATTCTTCTTTCATTGTTTTTTTTATCAACATACCACGTGCTCTCTCTCTCTCTCTCTCTCTCTCTCTCTCTCTCTCTCTCTCTCTCTCTCTCTCTCTCTCTCTCTCTCTCCATGTACTTGTTGTAATTGTAGATGCTTTATCTCCCTTTCTCTCACCTACGGGACACAGACTTCTCTTCCCTCGAGAGAACACCTACACATATATACTGACAAGGTGTCACCTGATCTGATACTAACATGTAAACAAGGAAAGGGATTTATCTACCTGGGCTTCTCTGCCAAGGTGGGCAGAGCTCCATCGGGGATCACTTCGTCAATCTCAGCATGCAACTTGCGCTGAACCTGCGGGTGTGCTGCCAGGTAGGAACACAGCCACGTGAAGGTGTTGACGGTGGTCTCGCTCCCCGCGAAGAACATGTCGAACATTATATATATCAACTCCCACCCTGGAGCAGGCATGCCGGACATGAAAGTAATCCAAGTGAAAGTTTTTAGGAATGGTAAAAATATATATAAATTAACAAAAATGTCATCCAAATGTGGACACGACCCTAAGTGGTTGTAGATCTTGATAATAAGATAATATGATAATAAGATAAGAATATATCTCACTAAAGTACTAAACTGACTCAACAACCTTACGGAGAAAATAATAGAGATAAGGAAACCTTTTAACATCACACAATGATTGACGAGGAAATGATAGAACACCTCTAGCAGACTTACAGCTGCAAGTTGTCTCCGGATCATCTTTCTTGGCCTCCATCTCCAGCAGATAGCTATCAATGAGGTCCCGCGGGTTGTCTGGATCCAAAGTGGCCTTGTGTTCCTCGATCTCTTCCTGACCACACAAAGGAAACAGAAATCACGTCCTCCATAACATCACTCCTCTCAGATCAAATGTTACCTTCACTTCAAAACTTGACAAATTTGCACTTGTCAAAAATCAACTTTTGCTAGAAAAGAAAAGACACTTTAAAAGTGTCACCTATGTTATCAACCAAAAAAGTTCATTAAAGATGAAAATAAATAGATAAAAATACATGCCTGCAAAAAGCTCAAACGCAACTCACCGTAAAGTATCGAATAAACTTGTCCTTCAAATCAACTATTCCATAATAATTGATCAGGCGTTTAAAGAGGAAATCCGGCATAAAATTTTCCAGCCAGGGCAAGAAGTCCTTGATGGCCAGTCGATTTGAAAGTAACACGAAGTTTTCCATAAGATTGAAGAACTCTTGTAATTTCTTGTCTCCTGCATCGAACTGTCTGCCTGAGAGGATGGAAAACCACTTTTATAAACAAAGAAATAAACGTTCACAAGACTTTAATAATAATGCAGAACAGTAAAATTTTCCCCAGGCTCACTCGCCACGCACTTGCCACCATGTGCCAGATCACGTTGAGCACAGTCACGTGGAGCTGATGTGGAATCATTCCAGGTGTTCCAGCCCCCTCAGCGAGCGTCTCGCGCAGCTTGAGGCATTGCTGCTGCACAGCATCCACCAGGGAGGATTTGCCCATGCCAAGATCACGTAGCTGCCGCATCGTAAATCTCCGGTTGTTGTGCCAAGGAAGGCCATTACTTGTTGCGATTCCTGTTTAACAATATAATAATTCACTTACTTACACAATTGTAAATCACGACTCCTTTCACTTTTCACCTTCGTGATGTGTTATGCGATGCATGCTAAGAAATGTAATCAAGGTTCAAGCAACCTTCTGGCCTGGTCAAGTGATCTCACCGTGGGGAGTTTCCTCAAAGGTCTTGAAGGTTTCCCAGTTTGGTCTGTCAGAAAACTCTGACCTGGAGTAAGCTTCCCTCACCAGTTTGTAATCCTTCAGAAACACCAGCAACTGAGTCCCCATCCTCCACCTGCGTGAGGAACACATTGCTATTCAAACACAACACACTCCTAAAGAAAGGCCAATTCTTATATAGTGTGTACTGTGTAATATTACATCATTCCCATAATGTCACTCACAAGAAGATGTCTCCATATTGGTGGTGGAGGTCCATCACCTGCTGCTCAAAGGTCTTACTGGTCCATGGAATGTAGCCCACTAGAGGAAGCCCCCACCTGCCTGAGGGACAACACCATTACCAATCACAACACCAGGGGTGGTGGAGGTCACAGTTATCATCACCACAACATTCAAGTGTACAATTCCATTCCTACCGCCACTGTACTGTACATTGAGCACAAAGTGTAAACTCT
>CM035220.1:35096215-35113715 GCA_020233015.1 Callinectes sapidus | reverse complement strand
GAGAGAGAGAGAGAGAGAGAGAGACAAGTTACAGATTATAATAGACAGTGCCACTTCTCATGAATGATTCCATACTCCACCAAAAGGAGAAGAGAGTGAACACAGGGAATACTAACGCCACAGACATACATACGTACAATCCCATTATACGCACTCCTACCCTTGTTCCTCATCTACTGCAGTAATTACACACTTCATTCACCCCCTTCCCTGTGAGTGGCGCTGTGCATTTCTCCCTTCCTTATCTCCCTCCATCAATACCTCTAATTATGTCCCTCCCGTCCTTCTGTCTTCTTTAGCTCATTCCTGCACGCAACCAAAATCTTGACCTACTGCCCTTAGCTCCTCCCTCGTCCTGCTCTCTTCCATCTTCCGTGTGTATGTGTGTGTGTGTGTGTGTGTGTGTGTGTGTGTGTGTGTGTGTGTGTGTGTGTGTGTGTGTGTGTGTGTGTGTGTGTGTGTGTGTGTGTGTGTGTGTGTGTGTGTGTGTGAGGCAGAAATGACTGACCGATTTCTTGTTAACAGTGATGTTGTAATAGCTGAGAGTGATGAGAGTATAAGATTAAAAAAAAATTACAGTAATAATGATAAAATGAGAGGTGTGAGGTGAGGCGAGGGAGGGAGGGGAGGAGGGGGGAAGGTGGGGGATGGGGGGCAGTAAGGTGGGGTGCAGGCAGCAGGTGAGGAGCCTCTGCAGGGGGCGCGCGGAGGAGTCGAGACAGTTTCTCTCCCTGCACAGCTCGGCAACGCACCTGTGGCCGTGACTGTAGTGTGTGCAGGAGCTCACTGGTTGACGCGACGCCCGAGGGGTAACACACCCGCCGATCCCCTCTCCCTTCCCTCACTCACCGTGCTTCCCTTTCCCTTACCCTCAACCCTCATGCTCCGCTCTCCCCGCCCTATCCTTCCGCCACCCTACTGAAGGCGTCCCTAGCTGTGCATCACGTGTGTCCTACCCTACTCAAAAAACACGTGTGGGTCGAGACTACATAAAAGTTCGCCCCTCGAGGAAGGAAGGGGAAGCTGTCTGCCCCTGGTGGATGACTGACCGGCTCTTCACTCCGACCTACACCGTGGAGGGAGTCGAGTACAACGCTAAGAACGGCGTCTCACTAAACAACAGAATGGAACCGCCGGCCGTCACTACTGTGGGTGTGAGTATTGGTGGTGGTACATTTGGCTCTGTGTGTGTGTGTGTGTGTGTGTGTGTGTGTGTGTGTGTGTGTGTTCCACCGCCCAGTGTCTTCTGTTCTCTTTCTCTCTTTCTCTCTCTCTCTCTCTCTCTCTCTCTCTCTCTCTCTCTCTCTCTCTCTCTCTCTCTCTCTCTCTCTCTCTCTCTCTCTCTCTCTCTCTCTTGCCCCTTGAAATACGGAGGTAGCCACTTCGAAGGTACACATACTCAAACATACGTATTGACAAAGTGACGTGTGTGTGTGTGTGTGTGTGTGTGTGTGTGTGTGTGTGTGTGTGCGTGTCTGGGTTCTTTGATTTTTATTTCCTCGCGGCACGCAAATTAAGGAAGAGAGAGAGAGAGAGAGAGAGAGAGAGAGAGAGAGAGAGAGAGAGAGAGAGAGAGAGAGAGAGAGAGAGAGAGAGAGAGTCACACACACAGACACACACACACACACACACACAAGCAGACACACACGCCCCAATGCTCCATCTCTTTGTCCTCGTGATGCCAGGCGAGAGCGCGTCGGGTCCTAATGCACAGTCACCACAAGGGCGTCTCGGGTCTCGGGGCGCTGCGATGAACTGTGTCTTTGCATCATTACACCAAAAATATCAGTGGAGATTCCGACGGCGAGGCTGAAGTTTGAAGTGGAGGCGACCATTACGGGCAGACGGGGGTTTGTGGGGGGGGGGGAGGTCGGAATCCTAGCGGGCCCTTGCTTTCCCTTCCTTGCCTGACGGTTCTTTGTTAAGTATTCTGCTTTTCCACTCTTTGTTTTCTTGGCTGTGATCGATACGGCGCCACAACCTGAGCAGTGTAAATAGTATCTATCCATCTTCTTATTCCTTTCAACGTGTTAGGAGGTATGTACTCTTTATTTACCTTTTTTTATTATTTACTTCTCTCACCCTCCCTTACTTCTTACGAAAAAAAGACTATTCTATTCAAAGATTCGAGAAAAGACACTAAAAAATCGGGCATTCAGTTCTAGCAGTGGCAGGGAATGCACGACGAATACACGGCACGGCGCTAGACACAAATGCCTTTAAGACTTCCTCGTCCCCCAAACTAATCGTCGCCAATTAGTGCGTGGCCCCTGTGCCGAGTGTGGAGTGCCGAGCCTCACACACAGCCAGGGAGCGTCAGGGAAAACGGAAAATAAAACGTGATTTGTCAGCGGCAGTTTTTCAAGGGTGCATCCAGACCTCTTTATATAAATCACACAGGCATGAGTTGCCCAACATTCACCTCATTTTCTTTCCCGCTTTTATATGAAAGGCAGAATATTTTCGTTTCTATGAACAAATATTAACGAGTGTTTTATTGATCAAGGCGACGATGTATACTGAGAAAAAGCTCTATGCTATCCTTTACTTTCTATGGGATGGAAAATAACACCCACAGAGTCCTTAACTATGAAACAACAACAAAAAAAAAAACCTTTAAATTCCCCGAAAAAACTCCTATTCCAGCCTCGGAGTCCCCTTTTCACTTCACTTCTATTCTGAACTTTTTTTGGAGACTGGCACTTGACACTTTAGACACTTTTTTTTTGCCCTTGGCCTGTTTTCCCCCTTACACAAAGAAAAAATACCCAGCGAACATTCCCATTCATCCACCCATCCACCCACTCTCTCCCAGACACACTTTTGCATCAAACCCGCGTCAGCTTCGTGAGTAACAATAACCAGAGGAGTCAAACACCCCAAAACAGCCCAAAACAGTGGCGAAAAACAGCATCACCAACAACAACACGAGTAAGGCAAGCGATATGTGTCAGAGGAAGCCCAACACACCTGTGGTTAACATCTGAGTAACACCTGTGCCAATAGAGAGCCGTTGTCAGGGAGGCGAGGCGGATACGTCGTGGGTGAGAGGAGTGTATAATGCGTGAGAAGAAATGGTGAAACTCGTGTGGGGAACTGAAAAACAATTGACGAACGGAGGGGAGAGAGAGAGAGAGAGAGAGAGAGAGAGAGAGAGAGAGAGAGAGAGAGAGAGAGAGAGAGAGAGAGAGAGAGAGAGAGCAATTTACCTATAGAAACCTTGGTAACTTAAGTGCCATATTCTATTACTTAACACGTTCACATGTCAGAGTACACAGGTATTAAGTAACAACTAACACACACACACACACACACACACACACACACACACACACACACACACACACACACCGTCTGTCATGTAATAAGGCACGAAGCAGTAATGGTGACGTCCCGCGGTGACCTTTGGGAGCGTATTCTGCCGTAACAATCTATCTAGTCAAGAAATATACCTCCGGGAAACTAATGGTCCTGTTATCGGCACCTCCACTTCATTCCATTACTTCTCCACCGCACCGCAGAGAGAGAGAGAGAGAGAGAGAGAGAGAGAGAGAGAGAGAGAGGGGGGAAAGAGAGAGTATATGGAACCTTCCTGTCGTGAATTAATGATTGCCTATGGAGAGAAATAGAGAAAAAAAAAAAGGGGCGGGGGAAAGCTCAGAGGCACGCAGCGCACGACAACTTTGAAATGCGAGTACGACACTTAGGAAGTATGAAAGTACCACCACCACCACCACCACCACCACCGCCACCACCACAGCCCCTCCCCTCCATTGAGCACCAGCCTTCAGCGTCACCACAGCACGCGAGGGGCGGCTGTGGGAGTGCCCTGGGCGGGAGGTGGGGGGAAGGGGGGGAAGGAGTGATGATCAATGGCGAAGGGGAGCAACGGTGAGTGAAGGACGAGGAGGAGGAGGAGGAAGAAGAAGAAGAAGAGAACAAATGTTATGAGGAGAAAGGAATGTGTGTAGCCGAGCGTACTTGAACTGAAGAAGAAAAAACTGAAACAAGAAACGAAAAATAAGATTACGAACAAGGAAGAGTAGAGAGAGACAGAGAGAGAGAAAGATAATGATATGGAAAGAGAAGAGCAGAGATAAAATGCAATAGAGGAGAACTTCAGTGTGGAGGACGTGAGACAGAAAAAGGGAAGGGCGTCGGTGAGTGGTGGAGGGTGGTGGGGAGAAAAATGACAGAGGTAAAGAGGGGGAGAGAGAACAATTGAGGGAGGAGAATGATACGGTGGGGAGAGAGAGAGAGAGAGAGAGAGAGAGAGAGAGAGAGAGAGAGAGAGAGAGAGAGAGAGAGAGAGAGAGAGAGAGAATATACCATCCCCACAGAGAGAGAGAGAGAGAGAGAGAGAGAGAGAGAGAGAGAGAGAGAGAGAGAGAGAGAGAGAGAGAGAGAGAGAGAGAGAGAGAGGAGAGAGAGAGGTGAGGAGAGAGAGAGAGAGAGAGAGAGAGAGAGGAGAGAGAGAGAGAGAGAGAGAGGGGGGGGATGAAGAAGGGGAGGGTGAGGGGAGAAGAGGAGGGGGGAATGTATTTATAAGCACCTTGGAAACGTTGTATTATTGGAACGAAATAAATGTCATTGACTTTTTTTTCTCGTTCACAAAAAACAAAGGTGATTTTCGTCATCAGTGGAGTCAGAACTTTTATAAAAAAAAAAGTCAATGAACAAAAAAGATAATAAATACGAAGGTAAATAAATGAATGTCTGCATGAATGATTAAATATTATCATTCAAAGATATAATAACAAATAAATTCATAAATAAATAAAGAGAAATTTCCGTAATATATTCAGGAAGGAAAATGCTACAATGGATTTTATGAACACTGTGTAAGATTTTTTTTTCATTGTATCCTTGAATGTGTATGGCGGATGTGCATGGTACTGGAGAGGTGGCCCGTGGCGTGACTAATGGCGAGTGAACACACACACACACACACACACACACACACACACACACACACACACACACACAGAGAGAGAGAGAGAGAGAGAGAGTGTGTGTGTGTGTGTGTGTGTGTGTGTGTGTGTGTAAGTCACGACTGTATTCCCGTTATCCAAATAGAACTCGGTTAGATAAATAATTGAGTAAACGAACAAACATTGCTCCACTGTATCTCTCATTTCATTCAGTAAAGTATTCGAATAAAAGAAGGAAAAAAATACTCGAATCCCCAATCAAAACTTTACTGCAATACTGGAAGCAAACCATTTATGTCCATTTAAAGTAAAGAAAGATCACTAAGAGCAACAAAAGGGGTAATAAAAACGCCCCTTTAGTTACCAGTCAGTCCCCTTAAAAGTCGAAGAGAGTGAGCCAAAGAGAAAGGGATAAACGTAGGAGGGTGAGTCAGTAGAGAATCAATGAAACAATTTAATATGCACACTTCCCACTAAACACAGGCAGCCAGTACTCGTAACAGGCCACAGTGCTGATATCATAGACAGGGGGGCTTATACTGTACCTATAAGAGTCGTCAATAGTGTACAATAACCACCTTCTGAAGATAATGACACTGGTAATGATGATGATGATGATGACGATAACCGGACACTACAGGCGGGTTATAGTAAAGGGGTTAACATGATAAACAATGTTACGTAACGGTAAAAGCGTGACCAAACAATTGACGTAAGAGAAGCGAATTGTTTGGATTGTTGCTGTTGACGATGATGACAAACGGACACGTGACCATAGGGAGTAATAAACAACATTACCATCAGAATACCGACAGAAGAGGTGCAATGTTTTACCAAGGTGACGCTAGTAATGATAAAGTGATAAAGTCGAGCATGAAAACTACGATAAGACGATGATGAAAGACAGACTTGTATGTAGTATAGTGTAAGGTGATCACAACGTATCACAGTGCCACTTGGCAAGGTATATTGACGAGCAGAGTGCTAGTGACTGCTGGTGCGATGCTACTGATGATAACAGTAACTGACAAGGTGGAATGTTTATGATGAGGAAGTGCCATGGGGAAGTATAAGAAGACAGAGACACTTAGACTATAACGTATTAAGAAATGCTTTGTTCTCCTCCCACCACTATTTTCAAAGAACATAGAGATGAATAGCGGGGTTTTCTATAATGTTTCTCCTATTAATAATGTCAAAATCTTGTCACTCTGCATCTAGAACCGAAAAAAAACACTTTAGAAGACTTCATGTCAATTTAAACAAATCCTTTTAAAATAGTGGAGGAGAAGTACAGAAGTGTTTGAGAATACGACCCTTAGAAAGATGGAATGGAATGAAATGAAGTAATGATAGTCAAATGTATATGGACGTAGAGACCAACACCACTCCTAACAGTACTGGTGGTGATCAGTCAACACCCCAAATACCTCACTTCCCGCTGCCTCGCTCCTTGCCAACACTTGTCGTCCTTCGCATGACTTACATAACTTTTTTTCCTTCCCACGGTTCCTGTTGCGTCCGTCACGGCAGCATGACTCAGGGAAATTATTACGCAAGACGGGAGGAAAAACACGTGTGCTTGTCTTTTGTTTTCAAGTCGTGCGATTATTTCCAGGTGGAGTTGCAGCATTGATGGTAAAAAAAAAAAAAAGAAATGTAACGTGACACTTTTTTTTAAATTTATTTTTATTTGCACATTTTTTCTGTTGTTCTTTTTTCTTCGTCCTCTTGTTTTTTTTTTTTTTTTTTTGTCACAGTGAGTAGTATGTTATAGTTTGTCTTCCTTCTTTCCTTCCTTCCCTCCTTCCTTTCTTTCTTCTTTCCTTTTATTCTATACAAGTTTTTTTTTTCGTTTTTGTGTTAAATTCCCATTACTCTTACGAAGTTTCTTTTTTTTTATGACATGTCAGTTAATTAATTTCATTCGCGTTTTGTCCTTTATTTTTCTTTCGGTTCAACTTATTTTCTTTCCTGTTCACTGGCCGCGGAGGACAATGAGTTAGCGGGCCACACCATCCGCGACACGCCCCCACCGCCCCTCCCTCTCCACCCGTCACGTCTCCCTCGCCACCCCTGCTATCCTTCGTTCATCCTGTATTTCAACCCAAGGATATTTTTCACCTTCATGTTATTAGTATCATTATCTGTTACGAAGAGATGTGATAGGTTAAATTGTCTTGTTTTCTTTTTGACCTTTTTTTTTTTGTGTGTGTGTGTGTGTGCGTTTTGTGTTCTTTTCAACCCAAGGGATTTTTCACCTTCGTGTTATTAGTGTTATTTTCTGCTCCAAAGAGATGATATAGGTTAAATTGTCTTGTTTTCTTGTCGTCCTTTTCTTTTTTTTCGTTTTGTTTTGTTTTATTGACACATCCTGTTGTATCTTACCCCAAGGATATTTTTTCAGCTTCGAGTTATTAGTGCTATTTTCTGTTCCGAAGAGATGATAAAGGTTAAACTGTCTTGTTTTCGTTTCTTTCTCTTTTTTCATCGACAGCTCCCCTCCCCCTTCCTAAATCATGCCGACTCTTAACCCCAGGATATTTTTCATCTATAGTGTCGCAAAACTGCTAAGTGGACGCCATTGCAAAGAAATAACATGGAGAGTTAATTTATTTTTCTCTTCGTTTCTTCTTTCTCTATCTTTTTTTTCTGACACAGTTGCAGGAGAGATCCAGATTTCGATTTCAAAGAGCAAACGATTTCACAAGCGAGCGTGTATGAGAGTCTTGCCTCCAGCCTTACTTCACCTCACTGTACTGCAATCTCTTTCTTCCCTTGCTTTACCTCCTTTACAACGTTCTTTTACTCTTATCTAGTGCCCAGTGCCTCGTGCCCCGTGCCCCGCCCCACCCAACAGCCCCACTCAAGGTATCGTGTGATTCACGGGTAGGTATTCAGAAACGCTTTGCTCTCTCTCTCACCACGACAATTTTCCAAGACCACAGAAACGATTAGTGGTGTTTTTAAGAGTGTTCCCCGTGTAAATAGTGTAGAAATCTTGTCACTTTGCCTATAGAACCGTAAAAATAAATAAGTAAATAGAAATAAATAAGAAATTTTAAAAACTTCAAAACTCGTGTAAAATTTGTATAAATCCTTTTGAAATAGTGGAGGTGAAGCACAGAAATGTTTAAGAATACGAGCTTCAGTGACACTATAGGCGTGTTAACCTTAAGAAAAGTTTTACCTTGACCTTCCCAGCGTGGCTCCAGGTATAGCGGTGCCTTAATCAATACAAGCTTTACCTTCAACATTTCCATCAAGCCACGCTATTAGTCATGAGTTCACAGAATCCGCTGGTGTTCTGCTGCTGCGACTTTCACATATCATGCTCTGCCCTTTGCTCGCTTCCTTCCTTCCTCCCTTCCTCACTCTCCTTTTCACTTCACCGTTGGAGAGTCTCTATAATCACCGACTTTCTTGATATTTTTATACTTAACTTGCTATAAAAAAGTCTGTAGTTCGAAAAAAAAAGAGGTAATCAACTTTTTTTGTACACAGTGTTCTATGGGTTAATGAAAAAAAAGTCCATAATAGAGTTAGTAAAGGTGATAAGGTTTGTGCTGAAGTGTCTCGTTAGAACAAAGAAAGGGGGCATGACAACATCAAAACATAAGAAAAGGAAGGCAGCATCGTTAAACCTATTCGTGGCAGTCCCTATGTGAACACCTCTGCCTATTTCCATGTCCAATTTTCTTTTAAAGCCCCCCAATGTCCAAGCACTACTCATACACGTCATCGATAGAATAAATGGATAATGTTGATATACACAGTCGTTCGTGCTGTGGCCCCATTTATAGCCTTGCGTGATCGTGGAGAAGGTGTGAGCTGGTGTGGCTATCGATCTTCTTATTCTCTTCTTTCTTTTTACTTGTTTCTTTCATTCTTCTCTCTCTCTCTTGCGTATAGAAGCACTTTACTCTCTCTCTCTCTCTCTCTCTCTCTCTCTCTCTCTCTCTCTCTCTCTCTCTCTCTCTCTCTCTCTCTCTCTCTCTCTCTCTCTCTCTCATGGAATTCCCTTTTCTTCTCCCTATTCTTATCCTTTTCTTTCCAAATAGCAAAGAATTCCATCTCTTTTCATTTCATTTTCTACTTGTCCCTAACTTTTAACTCTCTATTCGAATAACTAGACACTTTCCTTCTTACTCAAGCCTTTCTTTTCTTCCTTTTTACCTCCCACTTTCCTTCGGCTTTTCGCTTTCCCGTGTGAATGAGGGCGAACGAGACACGAGAAATGATAACGGGTTCTTTTTCTTCTTTTTTGTAAGATTGTAAGATTTTGTAAGATTGGAATTTATTAGAGTGGAGGGAGGGGTGGGTGAGGGGGAAGAGAGGTGAATTACATGGTGAAACTTAGTGAGGGACTGGATGGATACTGTTAATGATCAAAATGACACACAGGTATGTATTCCAAGGGCACTATTACGCAACGAACGAACACACACACACACACACACACACACACACACACACACACACACACACACGCAAGCACGCACACACACATACGTAGTTGAAATTCCATTCCTGCGTATGTGTGTGTGTGTGTGTGTGTGTGTGTGTGTGTGTGTGTGTGTGTGTGTGTGTGTGTGTATGTGTGTAAAAAGAGGAAAGGGCTAATTGGTACTTCATTTTTCATTGTTCTCCAGAAAGAAAAAAAATAGAGAAAGGATAATGATGACGTTAACAATGATAATGATAGGTGTTGTGATGACAAGTAGAAGTGGATGGTGATTGTGATGGTGACTGTTGGTGAATGATGATAATTATGAATGGTGGTGGTGGTGGTGTGAATGGTGGTGGTGGTGGTGGTGGTGGTGTTGGTGGTGATGTGTTGCCAGGGCGCACTACACTCATGAATATCACATCTAGTCTCGAAGGTTCATCGATTAACGAATGACGTCACAAAAGACAGGATCACTTTATAATCCACCAAAGATCTCTCTCTCTCTCTCTCTCTCTCTCTCTCTCTCTCTCTCTCTCTCTCTCTCTCTCTCTCTCTCTCTGCGGGTGGTACCGGTAGCAAACCCTAAAAAAAAATCGCTATATTTAGTACCTACGCCCTACGCCTCCGCTCATGTAGGGGGCCACACCTTAACGCAGACTGGTGCTCATTCTCTGCTTTGTGTTCTCTACAGTTTAAAGTATCTGATGCATTTTGACGATCCCAGAATGTCTTACGTGTCTTTGAATTCAATCTAAGTTCCTCTATAATTGTCTTATAAAAGTTAAATATTGAAAATAATAAAGAAATTGATGTCTTTTGACTTTATAATATAGTCTAGTGAATCTGGTGTATTTTGGCGATTCCAGAATGTCTTGCTCGTCTCAATTAAGTTTAACTTTCTTTATAATTGCCTAATAAACGTAAGATGTTAAAAAATAATGAATGAAGATAAGGAAATTGAAGTATTTTGGCTCTATAAGAATAATTCACTCCCTTATCTCAACAAAGGAGAGCACTCCCAATCAGGCGGATATTTTTTTGAAAGACACAGGAAATCAGGATTATTGTTAACATTTCCTCGCTATTTTTCCGAACTGTGATGATAAAGTGTGAGTAATGTTACTTGCCAAACAAAACATCATACACAAATGACTCATTACAGACGCACCTACCAACTGCAAGCAAACTTCTATCTACGTGCCATACTAATATATCAATCAACAAAAACGTTACACACAAACACACACACACGAGTAGCAATCTAACCTTATTAATTAACTAACCTAATTAGTAGCAATCTAACCACATCAACAAAAAACCGTATTAATTAACAAAAACTTTACACACACACACACACACACACACACACACACACACACACACACACACACACACACACACACGTTCATTACCTCACTAGTGGCAATCCCGCCTTACCTTGCAACCTGGTCCATCCCATCCACTCAGAGTCCCAGCGGTGGCTCTCATCGTGGCCTGAAGGATGTTCATTAGTTCCTGTGCTGCTGTGGGTGGTGGTGGTTCCGTGTCAACATTCGCACTGTGGGAAATTCAGAAAAAGAAATGTTTCAGACCACTGTGAAAGAATAATTGATTAAAGTTTGCATAGTCAGTGAAAAAAAAAGGACAAAGACAGGACCGGAAGTGAATTGTGTCTTTCTTAGTTTACAGAATTATTCAAAATTAGTGTAAATGTCTAAAAATATCGTAAATGAGCCCTTTCAATATCAAGTCGCCAGCGGAAATAAGACCTTAGTGACGTCCATGCTTGGCGTCCCGTAGCCCCGTCACGTCACGTCCCAACCCACCCCAGCCCGCCCCGCCCCGTCACGCCACCATCGACACACACACACACACACACACACACACACACACACACACACACACACACACACACACAATACCCACAAAAGCATCCGGCCATAAACAATAAGTGTAAATCTTTATTGTGATTGATTTGGCAGGATATTATTGGCAGGACTTGGGGGTCTCCAATCTGGACACTCGCCATCAGTTTGCCAGCCGCGGTATTAAAGCTGAGGGCAGTTTTCACCAACGCTGACCAAGTATACGAAATATCTATATACATATGTCAAGTGTGTCAACGACTAAACTCCATTGATTTCTACATTGTATGGCTTTCATGTAGGGAGAAATAATATGGTCTAAAGATTTCAAGTTTTCCCCCTAATCTTCCTAGACATTTTCATTAACTTCCTTCATTACAAGATCCTTTACCTTTGTACTCCTCAGAGGGACAAACAGAATCTCACTTCACCTCTCACAAAAGATTAAAGTGAAGGATTTTTTTTCCTTGTATTCCCAACGTTCTGCATCTCAAGACCAAACTCACGGCAGCGTCTTTCACTTCTCTTATCAATGATTTCCCATGTGTGATCTTTATAGCTTCATTAATTTTCTGCGCATTGAAAGATCCTATAGTTTCACTTCTTAATTAATACATAGAGTTAAAGCTTCTCTCGTACTCTTGCTTCCTTCATTAACAGTGCGCATTAATAAGTTCCTATACGCCGCCGTCTTCCATCTAAAGTGACGCCATCAGTCTCACTTCCCCTGCCTGCTTATCAAACATTATAATTAACTTTTCCCTCGTGCCTTTCCTAAACCACGACTTTTTAAGCTTTCTCTGTCCTATGCTGACATCACTCACGTCGCCCCTGCTACCAAGTAATAGACCTCATTTTTTCCTTCATTTTTTCCCCCTCATACACTTTTTAGTCCACCAGAATTCATTAAATTTCAAGACAATAACAAAATCATACGTCTCTGTCAGTCCCTAAGTACCACCATCGCTCACTACGCCTCTTATCCGGCAGGTGGGCAAGGGTCTGGACGCCAACCATTATGCGACCAAGAAGACGGTGGCGCAGGGCATGCTGGACGTGGCTCTGCTCACCGCCAACGCCTCGCAGCTCAAGTACGTGCTGACCGTCGGCGAGGCTCATGAATTCTACCACATCATGCTGGGCCTCATCATCACCTCCCTCGTGCTGCAGGTGAGGGTCGCGTGTCACTGGTGTTAGTACTCATAGTGCATGTCTCCTGGTGGTAGCGTGTACACTTCGACTGGTATTATTATCACCCTTTTTTAATTTCTTTTATTTTTTTTGTTTTCTCTATACTTCCCTTGTGTGTGTGTGTGTGTGTGTGTGTGTGTGTGTGTGTGTGTGTGTGTGTGTGTGTGTGTGTGTGTGTGTGTGTGTGTGTATGTGTGTGTCGACAAAATGACACGTGTTGTGAGAGGGGGAGAAGATGGATGGTGACGCATGATAAATGATGGAGATAGAGATGAGGGGACAATAAAATCGATGCCTATGCCTACACGAGAGAGAGAGAGAGAGAGAGAGAGAGAGAGAGAGAGAGAGAGAGAGAGAGAGAGAGAGAGAGAGAGAGAAAGGATGCCTCAGACCACCCCCTATGCTCATCAAACAGCTGCTCGTCGGAGTACTCTCGCTCTCCCTGTCTTTCCTGCGAGACTGTCGCCTCCACCTGGTTGACTACCACACCTCCGCCAACGTGATCAGCCACATCAACCTCATCTCGGTCTTCGTCATCGCCTCCCTCAACGTCATCATCAACGGCTTTGGAATACTGCCTAACACTTCCCAGATCATTCGCTCCGTGATTATATGAAGCGCCATCAGCAAACCCGACCCGCCTCAGATCTACTCCTTGTCCGCCTTTACTTAATACTTATCCTATGTGGTCTTGTCTTCTGTATTAACAAACTATTCCCCCCTCCTCCTTGATATTTTTCGTCTTAATTCAGTTATCTCAAAGCATTCTACTGGATAAAGACTGTTAAATGTACTCTTTTTAATTGTCTTTCCTATCTCTCTTGTCGATGTTTGTTAAATTTTCGTTGTTTTAGGACTGTGTTGTGGTGTACATCGCAGTGAAATAGTTAACATTGCCCTCAAGAATATTCCTTCCTGTTATTGTACATTCTTGTTTAAGTAAAGAACATTCCCTAAAGATTTTGTGATGAATTATTCTCACAGGAAAGCTCAAGCCATCTAATTTCTATTCTCTTCGATGTTCACTCTAACTTACAAATTGGCTGTAAGTTTAAGTCAAAAACATTCCCTTCAAGTGATGAAGTATGAAGTGTTTTAACAAGGTTCACTTGAGGGTCTGTCTAGTATACTGTATTCGTACATTCAGTAATCAGTGAGGCTTATTAGACATGATATTTGTGTATTTTCATTTTCAAGCTACTTAATGTGTGTGTGTGTGTGTGTGTGTGTGTGTGTGTGTGTGTGTGTGTGTGTGTGTGTGTGTGTGTGTGTGTGTGTGTGTGTGTGTGTGTGTGTGTGTGTGTGTGTGTGTGTGTGTGTGTGTGTGTGTGTGTGTATCACCGGTCAGAAATATTAATATATTCAAACACAAAAACAGAAATCAGCAAGGCAGTAACACACATCATGACGCAGTGTATTTTGTAAGGAAAGTATTCTGAAACACTACTTCAGCTCCTCGACTCTCTTGAAAAGGCTCTAGTTGAAGTGACGCAGGTTTTGAAGGGTGTTTTTACGGTTCTACAGACAGGTTAACAAAATTTCAACATCAATAGCAGGAAAAACACTCTTAAAAACCTAGCTGATCATCCGCGCGGTCTCTGGAAATGATGAGAGAGCTAAGCGTTTCAGAATACTGGTATAGTGTAGCATAATAAGGCGGTCACAGCGTCCCGCCAGGCCCCGCACGCCCTCCGCTGCAGGGGCTGGCGGGCGCAATCCAAACGATGGCTGCCGTGTCCTACTGACACTCTTGTCCGTGGTAGGGGCTGGCCGCCATCCTGATGGGACCCTTGACGCTACTTAATATAACAAAAGGGGAGCACCAAAAACCAGCCGAGATGATCAATCATGTGGTCTTGTCGCTCAGCATGCTCATAATGGCCACTGATGCCATTAAGATGGGCTTCGACAATGGCATGGTAGTGAGAAAAAACTCCACCACCCTCATCCCGTAAAGTAAGGACTCAGTGTGAATTTGCAATCCTTTAAACCTAAAGTGTTGTTGAAAGCTTAATAGATGTGGCTTTGCACATTATCCTTAATGAACAACAACAATGCACAGTATTACAGTTGACATTATGTAAATATTGTTTCTAAAATGACCGCCAGACCATTATCAGGAGCCTGCTTAATGTGCACTGTCCATGATAGACTATCATGATTGAGGAGTGACAAAACATGTTCACTTGAAAGTCAGCCAGGAGCGTGATGGCGTCTGGTGGTTGTCTAGCAATGCAATTCTTTGGAGTTACCACAATATTCTCATTTGACATGGCATTATCAGCCCTGGAATAAGGCACCAATGGGTTCATGTAGTAAACATTGGGAGTTCAGTGTGATATTGTAGATAGCAGCACAGTATTAGCTATGTGTGGAAAGACTGTTATTCATTATCTACTTGTAGACAATAGCAGCAAAGTAAGGTAGATTGACGTGTAGAGTAACATTGGCACTCTCATTTTAGGTGATTGTGGGCGTTCTCTTCATGATAATCGGGATGATGAACATTAATGACCCAGAACAGCAAACAGCTGCCAACATTCTCAACAATGTCATCGTTGTCTTCGTCTTCGTCATCTCGGTGCTGAATGTCATCCTTTCCTCTTTCGGCATAGAGAACATGAATCTCAACCCCCCTGGAATCCCCATCAAGCTAAACAGTACCAAAATCAAATAAGACTGGACGCCCTCTCACCTTCCCACCGTGACACATGTACAGTACCATAGATGTGCTATTATTACAGTATATGTGTGTTCGTGTATAAATAGACATTCTCTCTCTCTCTCTCTCTCTCTCTCTCTCTCTCTCTCTCTCTCTCTCTCTCTCTCTCTCTCTCTCTCTCTCTCTCTCTCTCTCTCTCACCTGTACCTGACATGACCTGCCCATGGCCCACAACACCCACCTCGTGCCATGGCCTTGTGATCTTCCTGTGCCTGGCCATTGCGGTGGTCACTCACTCCCCTTTTCTCAAGACAACCTGTAGGAGAAATTTGAGGCTTTAGAACTGTTGTCTCAGTTCATGTAGCATAGAGATGTGAGTGTGTGTGGGTGTGCGCGTGTTTTTCTTTTCTTTCCTTTTTTTTCTGAGCACTGAGTTACAATGACATGATTGATCATCAGTGAAACAATGATCATGTTTTATATACTGCTGCTGATAGTCGTGAAATATTTCATAACTGTGGTAAAAGGCACCCGAGTTTCTCAAGGATTACGTTAGTCCTCCTAGGAGTGCTTGTGTACGGTGGGAATTTCTACTTTTGGGTATGGAAACTGGATTAATATACTGATAGTGAAATATTTCATATCCGGAGCTTAAACTAGTTGAATATTTTGAAAGGTATTGGGAATTCTTTTAGAAGAGCTTGGAGGAATGTAATTTCTACTCGTGTGTATAGAAACAGGATCAAGGATATGTGACTTTTCCTAATGATGAGCCTGTCATGTACTCGTAGTGTGTGCGTGTGTGTGTGCGTGTGTGTGTGTGTGTCTCATGTAGGTTAAAACTGGTGCCTTTCTTTCCATTTCCTTGTTCTTACATTTCTTTACTGTGTACAATACGTAGGGTTTCATCAGGTCATATATAGATCCATTGATATTCATAGAAATTAAACTCACTTAGTTTCTTGAATTCATTGTGGAATTTGAATTGCGTGACAATCATGATGTAAAAATGTGTGTGGTGTTCTTATTTCTTGGTGGTGTTCCTTTCTCTGGTGTGGGGAGACTGGGGGTGTCAGTGTCAGAGTGAAGGCAACAACACAAGTTCCACAACACACAAGAGATCGCAACTTTTTTAGCCAAGAATATTGCAACGGATTTTCTCTTATTTTCATTCCCTTTTCCCCAAGACTTGTTGGTGTTTGCCTGTCTGACTCTCACACTTTTGTTTCAATCTTATAACTTGGAGCTTGGAGTCTTTTTCGATCCTTATTACTTGTTTCCTTTAAAACAAATGTAGGTAATGAGCGTCCACGACTAAACGTGAGCGCCAAAGGGTGTAAATACGTCTATAGGTGTAAAGGACGCCAGCTCTTGGTGCCTGACTAACCTTCCCAAGTAGCCCTGCGCTAGACAGTAGAGGAAACTAGTAAATAAACATTCGTCATTCAATAATAGAAATGCTTGATATACTGGCTTGCAATCTGCTCACTCTATCATACACTACATTCCAATAGTTAACCTCCTTTTATAATGCATTAGATACCAAGTACATCTACACTCTCATCCAACTGATACAATGTTTACCGCTGTCATGATTTTTGTAAAGATTTTTTTCCCTTTCTTTCCTTTCCTGAATCTTTTCACAAAGGAAAGCTTGATAGACGCTGAGAAGACTCCAGGATTCCACAGCCTCACCCACACCACTCCAGATTTGCCACTTATTCTCTCCTAAGTTAGACCAATTAATCTTTCAGTGGCTATTTTAACCTTCTTTAACTATAAGATGTACTGTGATACACTTGACTTCAAGTACAACACTAAATGTTGATACAATCACAAGTTTGTATTTAGCAATAACTCTGTTCTAGAACTTATGAATAAAAAAGTGAAGAGCAGATTCTCTCAACCACTTTCTGTAAACTGTTAAGAAATAAAGAGCGAAAATTGTACATCCTTGAATACTTCTTTCCTGTTACAATTTAAGAAACCAGTAAAAAGAAAAGAAAACCTATAAAATATCTTTTTCTTTAGAACCACCATCAACTATCAAGTTCCTTAAATTCACTCAAAGGTATTACGATTTAAGTTAAGTGTCAGTGAATATAGCAGTGTTTACAGTCTTCGTCATTATCTTATCTATGTTCCTTCGATAAGCAGAGCAAGAAGTTAACCTTCAAGTAAAGTCTGAAAATGCAATTACTATAGTGCTATCAGTGAAGACACGAGGCAAGTTACAGCTCAAAAGACAAGAAGGCAGTGGCCTACCAGGCGCGCAATGAGCCACTCCCACCTCTACAGGGGATCATTGTTTCTAATTCAGGATTGTCTTCAATACCTCTCAATTAGTTTATAGGATTGTGTGACGCAGGCAATGGAGCATCACACCTTTACTTATGAGCGA
>CM035220.1:35078982-35089455 GCA_020233015.1 Callinectes sapidus | reverse complement strand
GTCTATTATATATATATATATATATATATATATATATATCTCTATAATATTTATCTTATATCTATATATATAGAATAGATATATATATATTAGTATATATATATATATATATATATATATATTCGCCTGCAATTTGTGCAATCATAGACAGAGAAAGCGATAAAACAATAGGGAAAGCAGTTCAATTTTCCTTAAAGGGTCAGGGAATATCCTGTACGCATTAATTACTCCCCCTACCACTTCAGCGCTTCATAGTCTGCCGCCACGTATTCCACTCGCTTCCCTTTCTACGACCATCATCAATTATTGTCAGGAATGCGACCTCGGCCTTCTGGATTTTTTTCCACAGATATATATATACTGTCAATGTCAGACTTCTCTTTGACCTCTGTGTACGCCACATAGTGACCCTCCATAAGAACTGCCCAGTGTGTGATAAGCCTGCCCTGCGACATTGGATTTTTATGTAAAGTTATGGCCTCGCCAGAAAATGCACGGTTTTAGGGGTAGGCATAATTACATGGGTCATGTAATTATGGACTCAAAAATCTACGCATATTTCCCTAGTCAAGGAAATTCCCAAAATGTAGCAAATGATGATGTTCTAGCAAGTGAGTCAGGTTTATTTAGGTTAGAATAGTGTAGCAGGGTTAGCCCAGGGGAACGCATCCCCCCCCCAACCCCCACCGCAATTAGAATGAGTGTCTGACTTAGGCTACATTTAGCAATTTCATTAAGTTTGGTTAGCTTTAAGTTAGGTTAAGATCATTTTTTAGGGGGGGGGATCCATATATCACTCATTATACCCTCCCACCCAAAACACCTGATTCCCCACAGTTCCCCCAGCTTGCTCGAGGGGTTTGGGGGGGATGGTGAACGGGGTGGAGCAGTAATTATAGACAAATAACACAATTTCATATCCTGTAAATACAAGCTGCATTTAATGATTATGAGAGGTGATTCCCTCCCTATAGTCTCTAAGCAAACATCAGGCCTACTACACACTACACGTGGAAGTCTCTTTACCAAAAACATAATATGTAGCTTAACCTAGATTTATCACCCATCACTCTATCGTTATTTGTAGACAATGTCACTGCCATACACACATAATAACTCTCTTAGGCATTGTCAAAATTAGTTTTGACCTGTATAATGAAACGTACATATAAAATGCTACTCCTTTAACTGGAGAGGACTGTAAGGTGATAGATATATCACAAATAACATACAGTATAATGTTATGTTATATGGTTACTCTAACTATGGTTTAGCATTAAGTATTTAATTGGTTTATTGAACTGATTCATATTAAATAAGGTTCGGAGCACCGAAACACCGACAAACAAGTCGAGGCCTCGACTGCTGTTCACTCGTGACAGAGAGTAGAAGCACAACAGCCCTGGCTCTGACAACACTACCTCAACGCACCGCATTTAACGTGTTGTGGAGTCTACTACAATTACTCTCCGTGGATATTACTACTTCACGGATCAACACATTCCATTCTACACGTCTCAGATAAGTCTTGACTTACATCTATAACCTTTTGGCCAAATAGGTAGGGTGTCAGGTTGGGAGGAGACAGTTCGGCACTCATCAACAAGTTACTTAGTACAGTGTCGTTAGTGACAACTACAAGACGGTGTCGTTACGACGTATGCTATCCACCACAAAAAGGTGATTATTATTGTTTTTGCTGTTTGTGATTAACTTTTCAATGTTCCATATTTAATTAACTTTAACAACTTAACCTTAAATACTTAATGCAAAGCATATCTCAAAGTTAGAGTTTTCTTAACTAAATTATTATTGTACTTGTGTTACAGTGGTTACAGTGTGTACTTGTGTTACAGTGGTTACAGTGTGTACAGTGTGTTACAGTGGTATATCTTTATAAGGGGAGTGTCACCACACTTCAATCAGGATCAACAATTACATCAAACCAGATAAACCACGTAATCATACAAACCCAGAATGTAACTGTGAGTGCGATTATCGAAGGTGAGAGATTTTTCAGAGGATTATTCTCAACACGCACTTTATTTTCCACAGTTATAATTTATGGTCCTTCGAACCGGATCCTGATTGAAGTGTTGAACGCGATAAGAGTAATGAGTTATAGTGCTATTATTGGCGGACACTCACAAGTACCCCGACATTTACCAAATCTCCCAAATACTACCATTACGACCGTTAAGGTGAATGGTGCTAAACTGAAGCATTTCTGGGATCATTCGAAGTTCGATTGTTTGCGTAAGGATGAACATGATTTAGCTATTGTCTTTTAAGGAGACAATGATGTGTATGATGGATGTGTTCCAAAGAAAAATGTTGGAGACATTATCGATATAACCAATCATCTACAACAATTTAATAAAAACGTGGTTTTAACACTAATGGAACCACGAACCTACAGGGGTAACAACCGTTTCGGCGTTAGTCCTTCTACTTATAATCGCGTATCAAGAGCGGTGAATAAATGTTTGCTCAGACATTTCAAGGGAAAAAAAATGTGCGAACAATAAATCTACAAGCTAAACCCTTTGTCAGAGGTCATACAAATGATGGAGTACATTTTGAAAGTGTAACTAAAGAACATATCCTATCAAAGCTACGAAACTGCATCGAACATCACAGGAATGCAACACAGTAGTTCCTCGAACCAGCAATAATAATCTTCGAAATAACGTAAAAATCCTGAAATCATGGCTACGGTGGAACAATGCAAACGTTCCCTTACCTGTTATAAGTGTCACATAACGAGGGCAATAAACAACTGTGCTGATGTGATAACAGCTGGTGATGTGAATGTTGACAGACTTGAAACTTCGATTTCATTTCTTGAGTCTAAATGGCCTGCATATGAAAATGCCTACATGAATTGGGAAGCTACACAATTATCAAAAGATAGTGAGCATGATGTGAGTTCAATGCAGCGGGATTACTATGCTGTCTGGAAGGACTACCAAGACAACTAAGTGAAATTTAAATCTCTTTTAAGGAACAATCGTGACCAGAAGTAAACGCCTCATAACGTGGGTAATGCAAACACCACTGGGAAACTCAAGTTACCTACAATAAAGCTCCCCATTTTCATTCTTTTTTTTCCCCCCATTTCATTCTTTGATCAATTTCAAGCACAAGTAGGCAATAGAGATGATCTTGAACCTGTTATAAAACTACAGTACTTAAAATCCCAGTTAAGATGAAAAGCACATGAGCTAATAAAAGATATTCTATCTATTTCTGACAATTATCAACATGCTGTTACTTCCTTAAAGGAGACCTATGGGGACGAAGAAAGGGTCAAAAGAGGAATATTGACAAAAATCCTGAATCTTGCTTCACCCTCTCATACTAAACAAGAACTTGAATCATTCAGGATATCTTTGATTAATTTGACGAGATCGTTGGAAAATAAGCACGACTTTTCAAGTGATGAATGGATCATAGCGTTTATGTTCCAGCGGAAATTGTCTAAAACCACAATCCATCAACTCTACCTGAAATACACAACAAATTTCTTCTCTCTTAAAGAAATGAAAGATGGATTAGGTGACCTGATAGCTCACATGGATGTGGAGAGCAACAAAGTGGATAAAAGGGTCAAACCCGCATCCTCGCAATTATCAACTGCAAGAAATACTACTGATTCTGATATAGGATCATACCTTTCATATAAGGAAACTGAACAACCAAGTGTAAAGAGGAAAGTGAATACTACTAACAAGATACTTCTTTGTATACTGTAATGCACACCATTACACTAGCGAATGCGATAGGTATAAAACACTTGCCGCAAGACAGTCTCGCTTACAAGAGTTAAACCGATGTGTGCGATGTATCAGTAATAAACATACTGTTCAAGATTGCATACTGGTGTTAACTGACTGTAAGAAATGTGGAAGAGGGAAGCATCACACAGCTTTGTGCGTTTCCAAAGGGAAGAACATTAGTGGTGTCGGAATGAGAACTTTTAACGAAGAACAACCTAAGAAAGAAGAACAAAACACTAAGCAATCAATTATGTCTGTAAGAGGTACAGTAACAACAAAGTCAAAGTCCCTTCCTACTGCAACAGGAGAGATTCGCAATTCAAGTACTAGGCAGAAAATGTTCACGAGAGCATTCTTTGACCAAGGCTCTCAGTGCACATTCATCAAGAAAGATCTAGTTGATAAACTGCAGCTGGGAATTAATGGTACCATGAGGTTATCTATGTCGGGATTCTTACATACAAAGGACTTTGAAGAGTACAACGTAGTACGTCCGATAGTCCGTCTCGGCAATAGGATTAAGAAAATAACGGCAGTGGTAGCTGACAGTCTCCCTGATCGAATCAGTGTCCCCGGATTATGTGAAGCTGTGGATGTGTTGCGTAAAGCTAATGTGAAATTAGCGGATAAATACTTAACCAGCGATACTGTAGATGGAATCGGACTGGTAATTGGTGGAGATTTTTATGGAGATTACATACTAGCTCTGGTGGTCATCTGATATATGGACATATACCCGACACTGTTGCATCAACAACAAAGGATGCACATAATGTTGTTGTAGCCAGAATGTGTACTAACATACCAACAACAGAAATATATAGTGCGATTGAAGAGGAAGTACCTGTACATAAACTATGGGATTTGGATACATTAGGAATCAATGTTGATAAACCACCACCAGACGACTGTCTAGCGTACCAATCTTATTTGGACACAGTGCGGTTTAAAGATAATCAATATTTTGTTAAATTACGATGGAAGCTTGACTGCCCTTCTCTTCCTACAAATTATTCAATGGCCTTAGGTAAACTGAAGAGCTTGGTAACAACTTTGAGGTCACAAGGGAAGTTGGAAACTTATCATGAATTAATGAAGGTACAGTTGGATAATAACTTCATTGAACCACTACCAAATGCATCTCCTACAAGTAAGTTTCACTATCTCCCTCATCATGGAGTTAAAAAGGATAGTGTTACGACTCCACTGCGCATAGTTTTTAATTGCAGCGCTAAAACAGGTGGTCAACCCTCACTGAACGACTGTCTTTTGACAGGGCCTTCTTTAACTGAAAAGTTGGGCAATATGCTATTAAAGTTCAGAGTAAACGAGTATGCTTATTCTGCTGACATAAGCAAAGCTTTCTTACGAGTTGGTTTACAGGAATGTGATCGGGATTTTACCAGATTTTTATGGTATGAAGACTTAACCAGATTGAACCAACTTCCTGAGACATATAGGTTTAAAACGGTGTTGTTTGGAGCAACATGTAGTCCATTTTTGCTACAGGCAACCATAGACACTCACTTGAAAAATTCAGATAATGTATATAAAACTCTCTTGAATGAAAATTTCTATGTGGATAACTTCCAGGGTACAGCCAATGATCAAACAGTTTTGTTTGATGTGTACGAAAATGCTAATATGGAGTTAGCTACAGCTAATTTACCCTTAAGGATGTGGGTGTCAAACAATTCTGCTCTTAAAAAAAGAATTGAGGAAGATTTCGAAGGCTACAATATGCCTGGTAACACTACTGTTTTAGGCCTATGTTGGGATGTCAAAGAGGATAACTTGCAACTTAAACCTACTGCTTTTGTGGACCATAATTCCCTGAGCAAGAGGAAATTATTATCTCTAGTATCCTCTATGTTTGATCCCCTTGGCCTACTAACCCCAGTCACCATCAAAGGAAAGATGTTGATAAGGAAAGCATGGCAATTAAAAATTGGTTGGGATGAAAATTTACCCTCACAATTTGAAAGCGAATGGTCAAAATTAAAATCTGAACTGGAGAACTTAAGTAAAATATCATTTCCTCGAAAAATGGGTCAGGAAAATGAGGTGTGTACCCTCCATATTTTTTGTGATGCGTCAGCTAAAGCTTACGGTGCTGTTGCATATGTAGTTGCTGATGGACAAAGCAACATCTTAACATCAAAAGCTAGAGTAACTCCGATAAAAACTCGTTCGCTTCCACAACTAGAACTCACTGCAATACAAATAGGAAAGCGACTAGCACATCACATAACCACAACACTAAAGAAACTGGTATTCAAAGATATCATTGTTTGGTCAGATAATGAAGTTGCCTTGCAATGGATTAGAAATGATAATAGCAAAATTCCTTATGTCAAGAATAGGGTTGCTGAAATCAGATATTATCCATCTAATTTTTCCTTTCACTATGTTCCAACAAACTGCAATCCAGCTGTCTTACTCTCAAGAGGCATCTCAATTAAGACTTTATTGGAGAAACAACTTTGGATGAATGGACCTGCTTGGATAAGTCTGAAAGACATGTGGCCAGAACAAAGATATGAAGTGATCAGTGTTAATGTTATAACTGATGTGTTACAGTCTAGCCCAATATTTAATGCTTCAGAGATATCATCTCTCACTAAGGTGCTGAACATAACCACGAAAGTGTTTCAGTTTATCAAAACACTGCGACCTGAAACAGCTCTACCAAGTGTTATGAACTATTGGCTACATCAAATCCAACGCGAGCATTACAAGAATGAATATGATTATCTCAACGCAGCAGAGATTTCTAATACTCCAGATCTGATTAAAAGTCTCGGCTTATATCGTGACCCGGAAACACGTCTCATCCATTGTAGGGGTGGACTATCCAATAGTGCCATGAGTGTCTCGGCGCAATTCCCTATACTACTACCGCGACGGTCCTGGTTGACAACTCTTCTTGTCAGAAAAGCTCATACCCATGTGTTACATGGAGGTGTAGCAGATACTCTGAGTTCATTGCGAGAGCAATACTGTACACCCAGGGGCAAACAAGTAATAAAAGGTCTGTTACGACCTTGTGTGGTTTGTAAAACCATTGAAGGCAGACCCTTTAAACTCCCGGGTCCACCTTCGTTACCTAAAGAAAGGGTGACACACACTGAACCCCTTCACACGGTTGGAGTTGATTACACTGGGTCAATATCAATCAGGGATCCAGCTAACAATAACTTAAATAAATATTACATCTGCTTGTTTACTTGTGCTACTACCCGTGCTATTCATTTAGAATTGGCGAAGGACATGACGGCAACAACATTCATAAATATCTTGCGCAGATTCATTCATTGCACGTAGGTCTACACCGAGAACAATAATTTCAGACAATGGTAGTAACTTCAAGAAAAGTGAGAAGTTTCTTGCTACCATATTTCGGGATTCTTCTGTCAATGTTTACTCGAAGAATGATCAGATAGAGTGGAAATTTATTCCTCCACGAGCCCCATGGATGGGAGACTTTTATGAGAGATTAATTGGAGTGGTGAAGAACTGCATAAGAAAAGTTCTCTTTAAAAGGAAACTCACGGACGATAAACTCGCCACTATCTTAACAGAGGTGGAAATGCGAATAAACAATCGTCCATTAACCTATTTTGATGATCATATCAACACCATCTCATCTGATTCACGGAAGGAGGTTACGATCACTTCCTGTTACGGAAGACAAACTGAGAGACCCAGACTACGGTTGTACTCATGATCATATGAATCAGAGATATTCATATTTAAATCAGACTCAAACACTGGGAGAAAATATGGAAAACAGAATACCTAGCATCACTGCGAGAGAAATTCTATGGAGCCCAACATCCTGATCAGAAGGAAAATATAAAGGTAGGCGACATAGTGTTCGTCGACGCGGAAGGAAATAGAGATACATGGCCTTTGGGAAAAATAACTGCCATACATCCAGACAGAACTGGCATAACAAGAATAGTGGAAGTTCTTTCACGAGGCACAACTAGTTTAAGAACAATAAACAAATTAATTCCACTAGAACTACATGTAGATCCTGATACCTCAACACCTACAAGCCCTGCTCATTCGGGCAGGAAGAGCGGCATCCGCTAAGGCAAAACAGTATTGATGAACTGATGCGGAGGGGATTAGTTTAGAAACTTAAGAGACCCCCCCCCCAAAAAAAAAAAAAGGGATAAAAAGAGGCAAATATAGATAATAAGATTGGTGGATAGATTATAAGGATTTCTACGAATATAAGGTTACTTTTCTCCTTGCGTGGAGGATGTCAAAATTAGTTTTGACCTGTATAATGAAACGTACATATAAAATGCTACTCCCTTAACTGGAGAGGACTGTAAGGTGATAGATATATCACAAATAACATACAGTATAATGTTATGTTATATGGTTACTCTAACTATGATTTAGCATTAAGTATTTAATTGGTTTATTGAACTGATTCATATTAAATAAGGTTCGGAGCACCGAAACACCGACAAACAAGTCGAAGCCTCGACTGCTGTTCACTCGTGACAGAGAGTAAATTGGCAAGGCAGAAGCACAACAGCCCTGGCTCTGGAGTCTACTACAATTACTCTCCGTGGATATTACTACTTCACTGATCAACACATTCCACTCTACACGTCTCAGATAAGTCTTGACCTACATCTATAACCTTTTGGCCAAATAGGTAGGGTGTCAGGTTGGGAGGAGACAGCAAGTTACATAGTACAGTGTCGTTAGTGACAACTACAAGACGGTGTCGTTACGACGTATGCCATCCACCACAAAAAGGTGATTATTATTGTTTTTGCTGTTTGTGATTAACTTTTCAATATTCCATATTTAATTAACTTTAACAACTTAACCTTAAATACTTAATGCAAAGCATATCTCAAAGTTGGAGTATTCTTAACTAAAGTAATATTGTACTTGTGTTACAGTGGTTACAGTGTGTACTTGTGTTACAGTGGTTACAGTGTGTACAGTGTGTTACAGTGGTATATCTTTCTAAGGGGAGTGTCACCACACTTCAATCAGGATCAACAATTACATCAAACCAGATAAACCAAATAAGTCATACAGACCCAGAATGTAACTGTGAGTGCGATTATCGAAGGTGAGAGATTTTTCAGAGGGTTATTCTCAACACTCACTTTATTTTCCACAGGCATCAGATTATATTGACTTCTGTGCCAGCCTCCTTCCCAGCTGGCTGAGATAGGAGCCAGGTGTGTATGTGTGCGTGTGTGTGTGTGTGTGAGAGAGAGAGAGAGAGAGAGAGAGAGAGAGAGAGAGAGAGAGAGAGAGAGAGAGAGAGAGAGAGAGAGAGAGAGAGAGAGAGAGAGAGAGGTCTATTGGTAAGCACTGTAATAATACCAACATAACCTAACAGTTGTACAGCCAGCAGTCACGACAGCCAAGTAAGTATCAGAAGATTACTCATTGAATCACACGTATCTAGTCTCACTGCTACAAGTGACAATGTGTCATCGCACCACCACATTATATATCTTCTTTACCTTTACATTGGAAAGACCAACCCTAACCTTCCAAACACAGAGCAAATGAATGACTGTCTTCCCTCCTTCCTTCCTTCCGTCACGCATTAGGTGTGTCGGGACTCGAGGACTCGGGACTCGCGCTGTGTATGTATGCACTGCAATCCACACGCTTGTTATATATCAAAGCTACTGCGGCTCACACTAAGGGAATATGCAGCCTGTAACTGTGTGTGTGTGTGTGCGTGTGCGTGTGCGTGTGTGTGTGTGTGTGTGTGTGTGTGTGTGTGTGTGTGTGTGTGCATTACATGACTTACCAAGGGTTTAAGTCTTCCCAGCCCACATGAACAGGTTGCTGCTGGCTTCCCTGGGCAACACCTCCTGGCATGCACTATTCTCACACCAATACACTGAGGCGGCCATTACTAAGTTAAGCGAATAACAAGGTTGACAAAAGAACCAAAGCGAACACGCCCTCCCACCATTGCACCTTCTCGGATACTACTGGCTGTGGCTACTGGACTATCACTGGTACTGGCTGCGTGATGGTGGTGGTGGTGGTGGTGGTGATGGTGGTGGTGCGCACAGCCACCTCCTTGTCGCAGTGCTCATTACATATCCACGTCCACAAATAATAGCCTTCCACTAAAACAGATCATAGAAAAAATGACATGAAACATAAGAAAATCGTGAAATAAAAGCCATAATTGACAGAGAGAGAGAGAGAGAGAGAGAGAGAGAGAGAGAGAGAGAGAGAGAGAGAGAGAGAGAGAGAGAGAGAATATCATTGTTCTTTTTACGAAACAGAATGTCCCTTCGATGCACAGAGGAACCAAACAGGTAGACAGGCAACCAGGTATGCAGGCATGGAGGCAGATAAGTACTAACTCTATTAATCACCACCTGACTTGTATTCTAAGCCTTTATTTCTTGTTGAAGATGAAACATCGTCTTATTCCTCAGTTTGGGAAGGAAGCAGATCATCTAGCACGGTCCTTCAAGGTGTACTGTTGCTTGGTAATAGCCTCACCAAGCTCAACTATTGCTTTGGACTCCGAGAAAGCAGCAGAAGCCTCCGCAGGTTGCCGTGACACCGTGACCCGAGAGTGGAACGTACAGGCTGGGGAGGTGGGGTAGCAGCAGCAGCAGAAAGAGGAGGAGGAGGAGGAGGAGGAGGAGGAGGAGGAGGAGGAGGAGGAGGAGGA